>CM032451.1:74137513-74480013 GCA_019049505.1 Pachyrhynchus sulphureomaculatus | reverse complement strand
TTTATACCAACGTTTTTTCCAGTCTTCGAAACAATTGTTGAATTCGATTTCTGGAATGACCTTTAAGGCTCCTTCGATTCGGTTTTAATCTCCTCAATCGACTCAAAAAGATGTCCTCGAAGAGGTTTTTTGAGTTTAGAGAATAGCTAAAAGTCCGACGGAGTTAAATCAGGCGAATAGGGCGATTGCGGAATGATTGAGTTTAGTTTTTGATGAAAAAGTTGCGAAGAATCAATGCTGTGTGAGAAGGCGCATTATCGTGATGAAAAAAAAAAAACCAAGAGTTATCGGTCCATAATTCCGGCCTCTTGAGACGTTTGGGGAAGCCGAAAAAACCATTTTTAAAACAAAATTTAATCCGATTTGGAAATGCCCGGCGATTTAAATTTAAAAAACTTACTATTTTTTTTATCACAGTAGTATATATATATATATATATATATATATATATATATATATATATATATATATATATATATATATATATATATACATATATATATATATATATATATAATATATATATATATTATATATATATACATATATATATATATATATACATATATATATATATATATATATATATATATATATATATATATATATACACATATATACACACGTTGTAATGTGGTTTGTTGAGCCTCAAACGAAACAAACTTTATGAATGGAGTGAAACGTTAAAGTAAGCATGTTAGTGTAGGAGGTATTTTTTTATGAGCATAGCACGCGTGCTTTCCATTTACCTAAGCTAACCTGAACTTTACAGCTAATATTACTTGTACTAAGCTAAACTACAGACCTAGTATTCTGACTGAAAGATAGAACCAATTTCAATATTTCCGAAGATGATTTGCACAACTTTAGTTGGAACGACCTATAGAATCACTATTCGCGTGTAATTTATGCCAAAAATTATGATGTTTTTTTGGCAGTTTTGCGGCATGTAACGTATTGGTTATGTCATAAATATATTTTATTTTAAGGCGGTGTGATATTTCTGTTCGTGTAAAACCAACGTACCCCGTGCAGGTATTTATATAGGGCGCCAATGACCTCTCGCGTATTTATGCAAGCA
Source organism: Pachyrhynchus sulphureomaculatus (assembly GCA_019049505.1). Taxonomy (NCBI): domain Eukaryota; kingdom Metazoa; phylum Arthropoda; class Insecta; order Coleoptera; family Curculionidae; genus Pachyrhynchus; species Pachyrhynchus sulphureomaculatus. Next base: position 74,478,932 of record CM032451.1, on the reverse strand, counting down.
ACATACGTGTTTTCCACTGTAAGTGCGTACACAATCCGACGACTGGGTCTGTAAAAATAGCTGAGCTCCGCAATAATTAGCAACCGAGCTGCTGTTTTTAGAATAATTGTACTAGATTTGGCACAACAGGGCATAGTTAGTACATTTTGGTGAATATATGATGGTGTGTGCCTTAGCTACGAAAAAAAAAAAACTACCCTCCACGCTAATCCCAAGTGTTTTTTTTTGTTTTTTTTTCGAATTGTGTCATTTTATCCAATAAAAACTCGTGTTGGTGTCTCGAAAAACGATACTACAATCGCTGTCAACCCCAGACATAAAAAATAATAGACAGAGTATGTTATTCACACTACGGTTTCCCGGCAAATCAATAATTCATTAAAAACTGCATTGAGTGCGATAAGGACAAGGAGAAAACACTGGACAAAATTTCAACTGTGTCTTATGCAAGAAAAAAAATTAGAGATTAGATTTCTAAAGTGACAAGTGCCCTTGTGATTAGAGTTTAAATTTCGAACGAACAAGTAGCATATACAGTCTGTCAAGTAAGAACGTGACCGCTCGTATTCTTGAAAAAAATGTGTTTTGAGAACATTTCTTTGCCATCAACGTATTCTTAGGTGTGCTAACCACAACCTTAGTAAGGTGTCTAATCGCCTCCTGCATCAATAATCGCCTGGCATCTTCGAGGCATGCTGTCGGCGAGATATTCTGTATATTCTGCAAATTTTTCGAATCTCGCCGCGAGTCCCTCAGGGTCTTTTCTCTAAGCTTTCTCTTTACAAGGGACCAAACATTTTCAATCCGGTAGGCGTCTGGCGATTATGAGGGCCACTCTAGTATCTTATCGTGCGCCCAAGCGAGCCGCTTCGCGACGTGATTTTCGCCCATCAAAATTGCTTCAATGTGCTTTGATATTTAACATCATGAGCACAAAGATGTTGTCGAATGGTCTCACGGGACACATTCAAATCCGATTTTCTTAATTTTGCTGCTTCTTGACGCAGCGTCAATTTCAGGTCATGTGGAAACAAAGACACTATTCGTTTTTTTTTTTTTTTTTTTTTTTTTTTTTTTTTTCGACTTTCGGAGTGACTTTGCTTACTGAGCTACGTTTTGCCAAGCCGTCGACATTTTTCGTGTCGCTAAAAATGATTTACTCACTTCTTCAAAAACGATACTGACTTTTTAATATATATAGCGGCCGCGGAATGTGTCAAGACTACCTCGAATCGATGCGCAAACAAGTGACTCATTTTGGATTTTACGTGATTTCGACGAGAGTTCGGAATCGACTGGTACTTTTACTAAAATGCGTCGTAGACAAGGGTTCCCTCTACCGATTTTTTGGTTGAATAGCTAGAATCGTATCTACCAAAAATGAATTATCGCGGACACGTTCTTACTTGACATACTGTATCTTAACACTAGTAGATAAAATTGATGAAAAAGGCTAAGATCATCTCGACATCCCGACAAAGTTAAAAGACAATGGCCAAGTCATATTTATCTACTGTAAAATATAAGGAAACAACGTATGTACACCAAATTATAACACGTACGCTAAAAAGTTTTTGGTCTGACACATAGATGTCGCCCTTTCTCAAAAAATCCATATGGTTTTTAGGAAGTACCAACCTTTAAACGATACGTGTCAAAATTTCATGTTTCAAAAGTTTACAAATTACAGTGGTTTTAGTGACGCTACTTTTGAAATATTCAAAACAATGTTTTTTGATGGAAAAAAATATCGTTCAAGCAAAACAATGGCTTGTTACGGGACACTGCCCCTGGAAAATCACTCACCATTTACTGGTATGATGAATTTAAATGCGGTCGTACAGATAGAAATGATGCTGAACGCTCTGGACGAACAAAGGAGGTGGTTACACCGGAAAACATAAAAAAATCCACAAAATTGTTTTGGATGACCGTAAAGTGAAATTGCGTGAGACAGCTGATGCCCTAAAGATATCAAAAGTAACGTATTGGTTATATTTTTCATGAACATTTGGGCATGAGAAAGCTCTCTTCAAAATGGGTACAGCGTTTGCTCACAATGGACTAAAAAATAACAACGTGTTGATTCTGAGCGTTGCTTGGACCCTGTTTAAGCGCAATAAAAAGGATTTTTTCATGCGATATGTGACAATGGATGAAACCGGGATGCACCACTACACAGCGGATCAAATCGGCAGTCAGCTGAGTGGGCAGCAGCCGGCGAAAACCGCCCGAAGCGACCAAAGACACAACAGTCGGCTGGGAAGGTTTTGGCCTCTGTATTTTGGGATGCGCATGGAATAATTTTCATCGACTATGCTGACAAGGGAAAAACCATCAATAGCGAATGTTATATAAAGTTATTGGTGCGAAATCGCAAAAAAACTGCCCCAAATGAACAAGAAAAACGTGCTCTTTTATCAAGACAATGCACCGTGTCACAAATTAATGGTTACGATGGCAAAATTGCATGAATTGAAGTTCGAAGTGCTTCCTCATCCACCTTATTCTCCAGATTTGCCCCCCCCAGTGACTATTATCTATTCGCGGCTCCAGTAAAGAAGTTATCGCCCAAACTCAGGCCTATTTTGAAGGCAAAGACAAATCCTGCTACAAGAAAGATAGAGAAATGTTAGAAAAGCGTTGGACTGATTGTATTGCTCTTGAAGGAGACTATGTTGATGAATAAAGTCGAATTATACAAAAAACAATGTGTTTTAAGTAGCTAGACCAAAAACTTTTCAGCCTACGTGTTAGTACAATTCACGACTTAATCCGAGTACAATTTTCAAAAATCGAAATGTAGGTACGTTTCATCGACTTCACGTCCAACGCCAAAATAACTATAGTCAGCACAGTGTGTGGGTCCCATGCAATGACTAGTTTTTTTTTTCCTATTCTTTTATTGCGCAATCTAATTTTACCTACCAGGCGAAATACCTACTAACTAGTAACGGCTGAACAAACATTATAGTTATGCGTATTTATTTTTACTTGCGGAAAATACTTCTGAGATAAATTACTGTTGAAAAGATAGATACGTTGATAAACCTATTTACAGTGGTAGATGGCGAGGTTAATCGTGAATTATCCTACTCCAGACCGCGGAAATTTCGCGCCTTTTTGGGAATTCTTTTTTTGGTAAAAAAGTATATGACATAAGACACAAATTACACAGGCCAACAAAAAATATATTTGTAAAAAACTTTTTAAACCAATACATCTAAGTGTTATGTATTTTTGGGTGCTGAAATCGTATCTGGTATCAGTTTTTTTGTATCACCAACAGTTCTCTTACAATATGACATTGATTAAATTTCAAAATAGCAGTAAACCAAATCCTCTTCCTGCTTAAAAAACTGAACAAACTGTTGATATCTTGTTCTATAATGGTAAATAGATGTTCCAGATTCCAATAAATGTTTTTCTTTCAGCCTAGAACCAAGCAATTCTGCTTTTTCCTTAGTCAAACCCAAATCTCTCACTAAATTGTTTAACTCAGCTTGTGTAAACAACTGTGCTTTTAAATTTTCTAGAGAACATTGAAACTCATCATCATAAGGTCGACTTTCATTAAATTCGGGACTGGACTGTAAATCGGCATCAATAGACTGAGGTGGCTCAGGGACAGAAAGTCCTGGCCGATTAGCTGAAGTAAAGTTCGGATAGTCAATTACTTTCTTATTTTTGGAGTTATATCCAGAAACATCAACGCTGCAAAAATAACAATCATTTGAATGATTTTTCTTGCTCTCTCCATACCATGGGTACTGCAAATCTAAAAGCTTTTTTCTTTCTTATACCATTTCCTAAAATCCTCAACACAAACATAACATACTTTGTGAGGAGCCCAACATTTTTCTTGATTACCGATTTCTACACCACAATATGCAAAGTATACTTTTTTTACAAAGTCAGCAATGTTTCTTTGATGTTTTTTTTTAACTACAAATTCACTACCAGATATATAACAAAAAGTGTTGGGAAAGTTTTCAACCACGATTAGCCATACTTTCAGTGTGAATTAAAGCACATGGGTTAAACACTGCAATGCGAGGTTATATTAACCGGAAGAAAACAAACAGCTGTGACATTTATCGGAACTGCCAACCTAATAACTACCAACCTTATAAAATTCTGATTTTTATATTGCCAACCTATGGTAATAACATTCGAATGATGAAAAATAAACTTTTCACATTTTGAATATTAAAATGTGAAAAATTGGTGGGTGACTTTTTTATTATTATTTTCGGACTCAGCACACCCAAAAAACATAGGAATCAGGTAAAATTATTAAAAAAGTTTTTTCATCGTTGGCCTGTGTTATCTACGGGAACAAAAATTATACAAAAACTAAAGACCGAAGATGGAAGAATGATACCGGCTGGGAAAAGATTATGAATATTGTCGAAGGTTTTTATGAACAGCTTTATAAAAATACTAATAACGACATACCGTATGAGATTCCACATATTTAAAATCAAGGTTCAGAATATATTCCCGCAATAACAGAAGATGAGATCATACAAGTCTTGAGTGAGATGAAAAATAATAAGTCTCCAGGTGCCGATGGTATTGTGGTTGAAGCCATAAAGCTGGCTGGACCTACTGTCCATCAGGGTCCTCACAATACTGTCTAACCTATGCCTTACTAAGTCTATAACTGTATATTATTATTTTTTCTGATAGATTTTATAAAACCCTCCAACTTTTATTAAGTATGTCATATACCTATTTCTAATAGTTTTCGATTTATTTTGAATTTTTCAATTTTTACCCTTGTTTTTAATACACTTACACTATTGTGAAAACATAAACAAATAGTTAATAATAGTTTTAATATAGTTTAACTTATTAAATGATTAATTATAATGACGTAATAAATGTTCAAATATATGCCCGTCTACTTGAATACACATGTTTAGTCGTTTTACTATATTTTCCTTCACTTTCCTTAGCATAAAGGGCGTTATTGTCCTGCACGCATCTCGTATCATATTTTCCATATCTACTGGTGTTGTAGGGAGATCCACATAAACACGATCTTTAATGTAGCCCCACAAAAAGAAGTCTAAAGGTGTTAAGTCACATGATCGAAGGGGCCACTGAATGAATCCATCCCTATCGATCCATTTTTGTGGGAAACGATCGTTTAAATTTCCCGAACTTCCTGGTGGTAATGAGCAGGAGCTCCGTCTTGTTGAATCCACATTTGTTCCCTTTCAAAATTATCAACTTCTTCAAGAAGCTGGGGTTATTCGTTTTGCAAAAAATTTAGATATCTAGGCCCGTTAAGCGGTTCGCGGAAAAAAATATGGACCGATAATTCGAAAATTTAATATTCTACTCTATACATTAAGCGACCGATGGTTTTGAACTTTCCGGATCCAAAAGGGATTCACTGTTGAATAATAATGGATTTTATTGCTGTTAACTGCTCCGCGAAAGTAGCTTCATCAGAAAACATTATTTTGGATAAAAAATTTGGATCGGCCTCTATTGCTCCATTCATGGTGGTACAAAAGTTTGCTCGTCGTTCAAAATCACGGTCTTGAAGTTCTTGGTGTAGTTCCATACGAAAGGGATGATACTTTTTCTCGTGGTGCGATTAGCCGTAGATTGAGATGTGTCAAATAATTCAGCTAGTTGACGGCCGCTGACCTGGTGATTATCTTCAACATGAAGTAAAATCTCCATTTATTTTTCCTCATTGGTAGCATTCTGGTTTACTACTTTCCGTTTCGTATACTCAACGCTACCACTACCATCAAACCGTTCCATTAAGCACTGAAAAGATTTTCTAGATGGTATACGTCTATTAGGGTACGTCCCCTCGTAAAGCCTTAGTGCCAATTTTTTCCCGCCTCGCTCAATATATAAACCATATCAGTAAATTTATTTTTAGGAAAATCCATAACTATTACCTTTATATACGTCACTTACTACAACAAATTAAAATATTTTTATTTGCTTAATAGACATGTCAAAATTTGACAATGCCTACATTTTTGTTTTGTTTTGGCAACTATGATGTTATAGCATAAGTGTATTAAAAACAAGGGTAAAATTGAAAAATTCAAAATAAAGCGAAAACTATTAGAAATAGGTATACGACATACTTAATAAAAGTTGGAGGGTTTTTAAAATCTATCAGAAAAAAATACAGGGTGTGCCATTAAAAAAATTTGAGATTTTTCAATTTAAAATAGTCGAAATGCACAAATTTATTTTGAACACTCTGTAGCATCTAACTCAAATTTCTTTATATATATCTTTTTTTTCATCTCTATAGAACGCTCGTACCAATTATGAGTGTTCCACCTTCAGAAACAATGGCGCTACTGGCAATTTTTTACAAAACTGAAAACTAGTATTCTTTTAGAAAAAAATTAGAAAAAGTACTAGGTTTAGGTAAATAAATTAGAAAATAGGATGTTCCATTTAAAAAAAACATATATTATATCGGCCACACTTTTTTGAAGTACCCTGTATACTCAAAAATAATTTTAAACTGTGCACCTTAACATACCTTAAAACCATTGTATTTAATATTTTTTCGTAATTTCCGAAACAAATGAGATAATGAACTTTACTCTATTGTTGACTCACCCTGTACACAGTTTGGTTAAAGACTCGAAGTAAATAAAACAAAATATGATTATAAGCAAAGAATCTAATATTGAAGATGATGGTACTGCAGTCAGTCAGTGGCATAAAGATAGAGAGAGTTGATAAATTGATATATCTCGGTAGCAATATCAACGACCACTGGGACTCGACTGTGAAAGTCAAAATTCGAATAGAAAAGGTCCGAGCCGCATTTATGAAGAACAAAAAATCTTAACTAGTCACTACTTATCACTGAAACTACGGATGAAAATGGTAGACTGCTACGTGTTTCCGGTTCTCTTGTACGGCATGGAAGCGTGGACGCTAACTGAAGGAATGCTTAAACGTCTGGAGGTATTCGAGACGTGAGTGTATCGAGGACTGCTGAAAATCAGTTGGATCGATAGAATTAGTAACAACAGCGTTCTCGCTCGCATGGACAAGGACTTGGAGGTGGTCACGACCATCAAGCAATGCAAATTAGAATATTTTGGCCACATTATAAGACATCTAGAAAAATATGGACGGAAAGATTCCAGGTAGACAAGGTCCAGGGAGAAGGAAAACATGGTGATTGAAAAATTTGAGGCAGTGGTACTGTCAATAAAACAATCATCATCAACATGGTAGCCAACATAATAACCAACGATCGTTGAACGGTCATGGTACCCGAAGAAGGAGAATTGTTGCATAGTGTCATAGTACTAAAGATTCCAAAATCTCAACGTAGCAGTAGATCGCTAATGTAAGTAAGAAAGAGAGTGACGATTCTCTACAACGTTGGTTCCCAACTGGTGGGTCGCGACCCACAAGGGTTGGCTTTTTTTAGGGGGTTGCCGGTTATCAATTTCGCGACACTCCGTTACCTCTCGAAGAAACGTGTAAAAGAGAGAAGTTCCGGCGGATGGGAAAGGTTGTCGCGAACATTTGTAAAAAAACTAAAAAGGTCGCGATTAAAAAAGTTTGGGAACCACTGCTCTATAAGAATTGAGTGAATCGTACCACCGCCAATGTGTGCTGTTCTAATAAGTACGAGTATTATTGAAAATATACGGTATTAAAATATGACCTGTATTTGGTATTCATATAAAAACAAATAAAAAAGGTACTATAATAACATAGTTCAAGTTCAATAACAAATAAATTACATATTATTTATTTTCTACTACCATTATATTCTCGATGTTTTAGTACATATATACCTACATTCTATAAAACAAATAAAAAAAATTATTCGGAATTTCCAAGATTCACAAATAATGTTAACATATCTCTGTAAAGGTCAAGGACTATATTTTTATAATTTTTTTTTTTGTTACTAAACTTTTAAATGATGTAGTGTAATAAATTAATTTTATAAAGGTTATTTTTATACTCTTCTCTCACTATTGTCATAGAGTTGCGAGATTAAACCAGCTCTTTAAATGGTCCAATTTTCGAGTTCTCCTACCCAAAACTGGATTTAGGACGTTTATCGGATTCAAAAATTTTATAATAATTTTTCACCCTTTTCAGAAAAGTAGAGCGTTAGGTGCTTCGGCATTGTAGGTCCGAAAGTTCGTCCGTAGATTAGTGTTGTTTTAACTTGGTAGTCGTAGAGTTTCGCCAAATACTCATTTGAAATTATCGATGCTCACTGGTCGGTGGTTGGCTGCAAACTGAGCTAAGAGGTTAAAATATCATTTATTGAATTCAACTGGGTAGAGCTATGCCTTATAACTACTATTACATGAGCTGATTTAATACGAGTATAATTTTAAGTCTTAAGATATTTACATGTCAGTAACCTAATTAACTTAGCCTCGGTAAGGATTTTATATACAGTCGGTCAAGCAAAAACGTGTTTCCAGTTAAATGTATGTATTTATGATGATCGGCTGGCAACGAGATCTTTCGCGTATTCTTGAGACATTCCAAATGAAGCTTTATCGGAAAAAAATTACATTGCTCCAATCTCGATCTATGTTTTCTTTTGGCCACTCGAGTCCTTTCTCACGTTAATAATAATTTTTTTCATCATTCCCCGAGACTTTTTCTCTCGAACCACGTTCTGGTAGATCATCAAGATTTTTTAACTGAGAGTATCGTTTCATCCACTTGCTAATGAATGCCCTCTACAAGTTATAGGCAACACGTTCTGACATGATCAACCGTAAATGAGTTAAAAACTTAAGATATCTGCACCTTAAGATATTAGAATTATTAGTAACTAGTCCTGGAAGAGAGGGTCAGATGGTCTTGGGTAGCGAGTCCTGTCCTTGTGCGGAGGTCCGTAAGCATTTCCAACTGTAGGGTTGGGGTGGTGGGTGGCTTTTTCCAGGAATCTGAGCTGAACGTTGCTCATGAATTCCCATATTGTTGCCATCTGGAGGTTACGGTGAATTTGGGTACTGCGAACAAACCATTGGGTGTTGACGATGGTGCGGAGTGCCTTGTTTTGAACGATCTGGAGGGTGGGACTGTCTGATCGTGACATTTGGACCATGTCGGATTGAAGTAGATGAGGCCGGCCCTGTGGATCATTTTGTAAATTGTCAACTGGTTGCGTGTTTTTAATTTACTGGACTTGTTGAGGAGGCGGTAGAACTTGCCTAGGAGTTGGTTGGAGTTCACTTCGCTTGGTGAGATGTTGGTAGGTGGTACGTTGATGTTTTGTGTTATTACGCGTTTCCAAACAACTGGAATATTGATCATTTTTGTTCCATTTTAATAAACAAAGTCATCATTCACAATGTTTTTACGTTATAATGTAATAAAAAGAAAAGTTAATGATGATAAGCGATTAAAAGATAATAAATATCAATATAATACTTATCTCTGGTTACGTCAATCGCCCCGTCGTAAGGTCTATATTTTTACCATAGTTACAAGTTCTTATCATTAAACAAATATGTTTGTCGAATTATCATCGATAGTCCTTATAGTACAATGGAGATTTTTGTAGAATGCCTAGTCATTTTAAATTTGCAAAAATTTTGGTTGATTCTTTCATTAATTTATAAATAAGATGAATAGTACAAAAAATAATAATAAACGTAATGTTTTAAGTAAATATTAGGGGACTGAGAGGAATACCGCACATTGAATAATAATAACACAACACTATCAAATCAAATTATTAATTAAATCAGCAATATTTATATATATGTATATACAGTTGTGGTCAAAATAATAGCAGTGGTTCAATAAAAATAACTAAAAAAACTGTTGAAAGGTAACTGCAAAATTCCATTAAGGCAAAAAAATTTTATCGTTTAAAAACTTATCAACTGTGCTGAGGTTTCAAACAAAAAAATATGTATATAAAAATAAATATAAACGAAATATTTACGTTTTTTTGTAGCAGGAGATGAATTTTGCTTGATCAAAATAATAGCAGTGTTCGCTTAACACTGGTGTGTTTCAAACCTAAATGGTTTTTGGCTCCTTGTCTTCGGTTAAATTGTCAAATTTAGAATAGTTTTGTGTCAGATCCATCAACACTTTTTCTGTTTTCAATACCACTATGGGAAGGAAGAAGCACTGTTCTCAAGAAAAACGTGAATTGATAAGAAAATTGCGTCGTGATGGAAAACCTTACATGCAGATTCAAAATATTTTGGGATGCTCAGCTAAAATGGTAGCAAACGCTTTAAGATGGCAACCTACACCTGAAACTCGCGGTCGTAAACGCAAAACTACATCCAGACAGGACACACTTATAGTTCGTCAACACAACTTCAGGAGATTGTGGGAGTAGATGTAGTTCCTAGGACGATACGACGACGACTTAAAGAAGCAAAGTTACCAGCAAGAAGTCCGCGTAAGGTGCCCTTGTTAAATAAAGACACAGAAATAGGCGATTAGAGTTCGCCAAGGAACATATTGAATGGCCTCTATTTAAATGCGTAATATACTGTGGTCCGACGAAAGCAAAATTGTATTATTTGGAAATGTAACGCCGCAGAACATACGTTAGACGCCCTTTAGGAACCGCATATCAGCCTCAGTACACTATTAAGACAGTTAAACATGGAGGTTCAAAAATATGGTATGGGCATGTTTCTCCTACTTCGGAGTAGGGCCTATATTTTGGATTAAAAACATAATGACCGCCAGTGTTATGTTGAAATTTTACAGGACGTTATGTTGCCCTATGCAGAATATGAAATGCCACTTAAATGGGTTTTTTTATGCATAACAATGATCCAAAACATAGCAGTCGATTATGTAAACAATTTTTAGAAAAGAAAAAAATTAATGTCTTAAATTGGCCAGCTCAAAGCCCAGATCTGAACCCGATAGAAAATCTGTGGGGCGATATTAAAGATAGCGTAGCAAAGTGAAAAACCTAAGAATCAAGACGAGCTCTGGGCTGTAATCAGAGATTCTTGGAAAAAGCATTCCTGTTTTTAGATGTCAAGATTTGGTTAACTCTATGCCGCGACGTTGTGAAGCTGTCATAGCCAATAAGGGGTTTACAATTAAGTATTAGGTGTGTCTGATGCTCATAAAAGAAAAATATTGTTAATTAGTTGTACAGTTTTTTTTAACAGTAATTTTAGTAAAACACTGCTATTATTTTATCCACCATAATTTTTAGAAATTTGTCGTTTCTCTTTGATTTTTAAGAATTTAATCAATTTGCCTTATATTACTTTGATGCATCTTAGGTGGGCTTCAAAGTTACCATATTTATGTTTTAGTTGTTCTCTTAAAAAAACTTAATAAATATGTTTTGATAAAAATTTAGTAAGCACTGCTATTATTTTGACCACCAACAGTATATATATATATATAATATATATATATATATATATATATATATATATATATATATATATATATATATATATATATATATAGGGTTGTCGAAAAAAATGTTGAACCTTTTTCTCGTTAGAAAGCTTTAGCGTCACATATCCCAGATAATAGAGAGATTTTGCAACTCTTATCTTGGTAGGCCCACTGTCCTTCATCTTTAGTAGAAGCATGCGCCCACTGTTTGGTGCTTGCGCAGTAGTAAAGGGAAGACATTAAATATAAAGAATCAGCTGTTATCGTTACTTGAAGCATGCGGCCATCATTCGGAGCTTGCGCAGTATCGAAAGAAAATAAGAGAATCCTTTATTAAGGATAACAATTTCCGTTATTTAGGACCTTATAAGAGAGGCTATTTGAAGTTCGTTATTCTTATTGCTAATATGGTAGGGCCTGTTTTTTTTTTTTTGGTATATAAACCTACTTGGTATATAAACCACCGGTGTCCTTAACCATGAAATGAATAAAAAAAAAAACCCTATGTTTATAGAAGACAAATACTCGCCTAACACCGTAATTTCTTCGCGTTAATACTGCGCATGCTTCAGATAATGATAAGGACAAAGGCATGTGAAAAATAAGCATTGTAAAATCTCTCTAATATAATTCCCATCGGGCCATAGTTAACTTCACTTGAAAACTGACATTTGATAGTAGTAGATACACGAAAAGTGTTGGAATTCGTTAATTCAGACTTCATTTAGAGCGCCTTCAAGATGAGTGAAATTTATGTAAAAGTTCTCTACGTTTTTCAATTTGATTTCGATAAAGGCGCAATTCCTGCGCAGGCCTATGAAGAAATCTGCGATGCTTTCGTTTTGGAAATTTCGATGTCAAAGATACCCACTGGTCGATCAGTGGCAGAAAAAGTTGATAGAATTTTGGCAAAAGTTGAGTAAGATCGGTATGTAAGTAGCCATGACATCGCCAACAACTAAATATCCATCACCAACAGTTTTAAACCACTAGGAAAAAGCTGGCTACAAAAAGAAGCTCGATTTGTGGGTGCCACATGATATCGCACCCATCCACTGCTCGATGTGTGGGTGCCACATGATCACAGGCGATAAAAAATGGATCACGTGCGATAATAATGTGCCAAAAAATATCTTGGTCCAAAAAGGATGAAGCGTCACAATCGATAGCGAAGCCCGGATTGACGCCAAAAAAAAGTGAAGTTATGTGATCGGTGAGATTGGAAGGGTTGCAGCGTAGCCAAACGATTGACTCTGTACTCTACCGTCAGCAATTGACAAGATTGAAGCAACCAATTAAAAAAATCAGCTAGGACTAGTCAACAGAAAGGATGTTGTTTTTCACCATGACAACGCCAGACCATACCCGTCTTTGATGACTCCGACTAAACATTGAGTAAACTTGGCTGGGAAGTTTTAATGCATCCACCGTATCGCCCAAACCTAGCACCGTCAGACTACCATTTGTTTCGGCCTCGGGAGAACTCCCTGAATGGTGTTAAGCTAGTTTCAAAAGAAGCCTGTGAAAACCACTTATCACAGTTTTTTGCCCAGAAACAACAGAAGTTCTACAGTGGCGGGAAAATGACAGAAAGTTATGGAACAAAATGGCACATATTTGTTTACTTTTGTACGTTGTACTTTTTCGACGATTATTAAAATCCAAAACCTGATGAAAATGTCAACAAAATCAAAACAATGGTTAAAGAACACAAAAAAATTGACAATTTATGAGAGACCAGAAGATACTTTAATATCATTTGGATCCGTTCAGAGCATTTTACGTGAAGATTTGGGTTTAGAACGTGTTGATTATCTCAACAGAGTAGAATTTGTTACAAAAAAGGCAACGTGTTGTATTTGCTAAAGAAATGATTTCTTACCGTGATTCTGATCCAACATTCCTTCAAAGCATAATTATTGGTGACGAAACGTGGGTATATGAGTATGATACAAAAACCAAAGACAGTGGTCAAATGAATAGCATTTTTCAGATGAGCAAAGGCAACAGTCGAAGAACGTCCTCATGGCTAGATAAAACATAAGTAAACTTCTTCGAAGGCGATTAAATTCCAATTGGTTATTAACATTACATTTTTAGTTCAAAGGACAGGCACTTCGATTCAAGGAGTCAATCGACGAATTGGGGAAAAGAGGCGCCAAACGATAACCGAGCGACCAAGTCCTTTGGCAAAAAAATCCTCGTACACTGGAACCTTAAAAGCTTAGATCTTTTTCCATACAGTAAACCGAAAATCGATGACTGGCTGGTAAGGATTCTGCACAAAAACCAACCATACAGTGGAACTCTAGAGACGATCACACACATTTAAAAATCGTATCGTTGTACCAGGCGACCACGACCAGATACAAATTGATAATAATAGCATAGAACTAGTGGACAAATATGTTTACCTCGGCCATAACCAGACCTGTGTGTTGACGAGAAGGATTACCTTAGGATGGGCGACTTATGGAAGAATGAAGGCGATCTTTAGAGAACTCCCCTGAAAGGGAAAGCATTTAATCAATGCATCTTGCCAGTCCTGACCTATGGCGCAAAAACCCTAACTCCGACTAGAGCAACTGCAGAAAAATAAAGAGTGGTGCAAAGGACAATGAAAAGGTCGATACTTGGCCTGATCTTAAAAGATCAAATAAAAAATGAAGAGCTACGCCGGCCAACTAAAGTGGACGACCTCATAGAACGCATCGCGAAACGAACGTGGATATGGGCTGAACACATAGCCAGAATGGTGGACGGAAGATGGACAAAGAAGCTTCTAGATTGGAGGCTAAGAGCTGACAAGGCCAGGTAGATATTCCACATGATGGACGAATGACTTGAAGAGTCAATGAACTGGGTTGCAATAGCTGAAGATAGAGAGAACTAGAGATAGTTGGAGGAGGGCTGTGTCCAGCAGTGGACCTGAAAGCGGGCTGTATGATGATGATGACGACGATTGTTGTACAGGAACGATTACCTGTTTCTACCTGTGTTCCGGCCTATTAGTATAACTTCTTATGATGACTCAGGTCATAAGCTTTTCTAATTATTTTATCCATTATTACGTTGAATTGAAGTATTGGGTCCAAAGAGTCTCCTTTTTCTACCAGTATTGATTCTATGACTTCACGATTTGATGTACTTTTTTGAGTAAATATGTTCTATGTGTTTGCGGTATACAAGAGCTGCAATACATTTTCTACTTGTATTCTATCGATAGTTTTTTTTTCAAACAATGACCCCACGTCCATGTTATTGTCGTGTCTTGAGCAAATAAGGTGATCAAAACCAGTTAAGAGGAGAAGTGGACGGTCGTTGATTTGGAAAAAGAAATAAATTGTGCTTGTGTTGAACCACGGAACAACATCCCTATTCAGTTCTCTCGTTTGAGACCCTAATTTAATACCCAACTTATTCGTTATCTCAACCATCGGCTTTTAAGGAAGTTTTAATTCAGCTATTAATTTTGTTTCTGGATCCATATTGATCCAGTTTCGACAGAAAGAGATTGTGACTGAAGCAATTTGCATACAAAGAATATCTCTTTAAAGAAAAAAAGATATCATTAAAAATGATACTGCTTATAAAGAGGTCGGTGTCAATCAACAACCAGGGGGGGCGGAGCTAGTTGAAGAGAAAAAACCCTTTTGAACTGAAATTCTAAAAGCTTAAAGCCTTTCCAACATACAATGGAAATTTTCACAATAAAAAGAACCCTTGTTTTTAGAGGGTGCTGTTAGTTATATATACAGTGGCCTTAGCCCTCCTTGGCTACGCCCAATACATACATAATATATATATATATATATATATATATATATATAATATATATATATATATATATATATATATATATATATATATATATACATATATATATATATATATATATATATATATATATATATATATATATATATATATATATACATATATTTATATATATATATATATAAATAAAAATCATATCTGCGTTAGGATGATAAATTAAACGGTAATATGTTATTTAAATTTTTTTTTTAAAACTAAGGATGATATCACAATAATATCCTTTGTTTATATTTGATTGATAAACTTGTATAACATTAATAAACAACTCATATATAAACCATTTTTACAACGCATGCAAGTTATCTCCAACAAACAAAATCAAACTTACTGAAATGTTATTGTTCTAATCGTCCTTTATTTAAACTAATCGCCCTACAGTCTATAACAGGGTGACAATATCAGAGTCCCAATTACGAAAATAAAATAAACATCTAAATAAAAACAAAACACTATCGAAAACCGGCGCGAATTATTCAATTGTTTTTCAATCAACGCGAGCCGTGCCAACTGTGGCCGTGCGCTTGAAACTTCGCTCGTATTGGCTCTCGCGACAAAACAAACGAACATCGAGTCGATCAAGACAGCCTTGCGTACGCTCCTGTGGATTTTCAACGTTACTACGTACGTTACTACGCGAATTTGGAGGGGATTACTACGGGCAGTGGAACAGTTGATGAGTCGAGAGGAAAGCTGTTTTAGATGGCGAAGAATGGGTCGGGCGATTAAGGTAAGAAAGTTCAGGCAATATGTAGGAGACTACTTTACGGGGGAGATATGCTTCGTAAAAAAAGTAACACTCGTAGGATGATAGCAGGGGCAATGTTCATTTTTGAAGCTATTGATTTAGGAAAGGTATTCGAAAATGTGAATTGAGTAAATATTCGACATATTGTTCTAGAGACTCGCAGAGCTTACAAAAAAATCTACATGTTTATGGTCAAACTAATTCACTTCCACCACATCAGATTCTATCCCTCTTTAGTAAAAAATTTTATTACTTTTTACACTCAACCCAACGAACTCATACTAAATTAAAAAGTACTTAGAAGAATGACAGTTACTTGACAACCAAGGAATTCTTTAATACGATGTCATTTTCAGAGATAGGTACGTGCCTTAAAAACGCTTGAAGCAATTTATGTCTTTACTTTATTACGGGTTGTATGTTAAGTACCTGGCCTCAGCGAGAGATGGTGTTACTATTATTTTTCGTAAACATAACCTTTCACAAGAATCCTGTCAAATTTTGAAATCGCTGCGTTATTTCGTTTGTGAGTGGCAACCATTTAAATAGAACAACTATTATGATTTTGCAACAATGAAGAAAACTGAATATCGAGCAGTGATAAAACAAAAGTTTTTGGTTTAGCTACTTAAAACACATTTTTTTTTGTAAAATTCGTCTTTATTCGCTCTCTCCAGACAGCCCAAGCATTCCAGCAAGCATACAAATTGTCAAAGCAGCATGAAAAACAGTCACAACTGAATCCAATACCCGCCCTCTCAATGTCTATAGAAGCTGCCATCTCAAGGAGACAGTATGAAATAATGAGGAATAATAACAAGAAGTATTATCCGAGTTACACCGTGTTACAGCAAACAAAAAGGACTTGTTATCAGGCGAAAAGGCTTACTGAAACATGTACTGAAATTAATTGGATCACACAGCTAAACGTTTGGCCACATATTTGGAGGTTGTACTAAAAGAATTATAGTCAGAAGAATCATTGTCACTCATTTCGAAATGAGGATGTGACGGATTGCAACAAGCACAATTCAAGAAGAAGATGCAACTGACAGCAAACATTTTTCAAGGTTACTTTGTTCTACTACAATTGATTTGTGAGACAAACAAGAAAGTTATTTGGCAGAATCCAACTCCCTCTTCGCTACTATACTGTTGGCCAATGAGGATTAGATTTGTTAAAGGAACAATGGATATTACAAATTCTGAAGTTTACTTACAAAGAAAATGTAATAAACGCTTTGGCATATTGCTAATTCGTACAAGGATACGTCTCTTTTTCCATGAAACATATAATGACGCTAACAATGGTCGATGCGAGAATGCTACTACTTCAGTTACTTCAACAATGAGATGCTACATTTGTTCTGCTAGCTCAAAGCAGTTTAATAACCTCAATGTAAAAAATAACGTCGACACAGATGCATTACCGTTTGGGCTGTCTGTATTGCACTTTAGGATTCGATTATTTGAAAGTATTCTGCGCTGGACAGCGACAAAGAAATTGTCAAGCAAAAAAGGTAGAATTGCAGGCAACAACTTTTCTATATCTTTCTTGTAGAGGGATTTGTCTTTGCCTTAAAAACAGGCCTCGGTTTTCGGCAATAACTTCTTCATTGGAGCCAAATCTCGTTTCCGCGAGCATTTTTTTGAGGTCTGCGAATAGATAATAGCCGCTGGGAGCTAAATCTGGAGAATACGGTGGATGAGGAAGCAATTCGAACTTCAATTATACAATTTGCTAGTGTAACCATTGACTTGGGACACGGTGCATTGTCTTGATGAAAGAGCATTTTTTCTTGTTCATTTGGGGTTGTTTCTTTGCTAATATTCGCTATTGATGGTTTTTCCCTTTTCAGCATAGTCGATGAAAATTATTTCATGCGCATCCCAAAATATAGAGGCCAAAACCTTCCTAGCCGACTGCTGTGTCTTTGGTCGATTCGGACGGCCTTCACCGGCTGCTGTCCACTCAGATGATTGTCGATTTGATTTCGGTGTGTAGTGGTGGATCCATTATCACATATCACATGAAAAAATCCTTTTTATTGCGTGTAAACAGATCCAAACAGGATTCAGAATCATCAACACGTTTTTACTTTTGGTCCACTGTGAGCAAACGCGGTACCCATTTCGAACAGAGTTTTCTCATGCGCAAATGTTCATGCAAAATATGACCAACACGTTCTATCAATATCTTTAGGGTGTGAGCTATCTCATGCGATTTCACTTTACGGTCATCCAAAACAATTTTGTGGATTTTTTAATGTTTTCCGGTGTAACCACCTTATTTGGGCGAGCCTTCAGCATCATTTGTATCTGTACGACTTGTGGCGTACCTAGGGTGGGGCAAGTAGGGCACGTGCCCTGGGCGTCATTCAAAGGAGGGCGCAAAATTCGCAAATTATTAAACTTAAAAATCAAAATAAACAAACAGTATAATTCATATTCAAATAATTCCGCGATTCCCCCGGCGTCATGAGCTTTCGCGATCGCCTGCAATATCAATGGGAAATTGCGAGCGATCTTTCAGCAAGCTAATACTTTCGTATTTGAGGGCTACAAAAGGGGTCAAAAAAGGTTATGCGACCTAGCTTTGCCAAGTGAGAGCGAGAAGAAACCGAAGAAACAGATTTCGAAATTGTTATAAATCTATTTGCGTCGCAGAAGGCAAATTGAATCTAATTTTAAGTTTAGGACTATTAAAAGTGCACTTTCACAGCTAATTTTCGGGCTAAAACAGAAAATTAAAATGTCTGAAGTTTTAAGACTGTTTTATTTAGTGTATCTGTTTATTTTATATTTAGATAATTTACGAAGGGGCGTAACTTCGATGCTCGTCCATTTCCGATTGGTACGCCCACGTTTAAATTCAGCATATCAGTAAATGATGAGTAATTTTCCAGGGGCAGTATCCCCGTAACATTTATCAAGCCATTGCTTTGCTTGAATAGTATTTGTTCCCATCAAAAAGCAATGTTTAATCAACACACGAAATTCAATTTTTTTCCTTTTTTTTATCAGCCAACAAAGTCATGGCCACAGTGTTTTGAGACCCACGCGGCATAATCCACGTCCATTACCTTGAAAAGAGAAGACGGATTTAATGGAGAGTATTATGTCAACTTATTGGATCATTTCAACCGTGCCGTGAAAGAAAAATGTCCGCATTTGGCACATAAAAACATCTCTTTCATCAAGACAATGCACGCGTGCATCGCCATGGCAAAATTCCATGAGTTAGGATACAAATTGCTTCTGCATCCACCATATTCGCCAGATTTAGCCCCCAGCGATTATTTCCTATTCTGAATATGAAAAAATGGCACGGCGGAAAAAAATTTGGCTCAAATGATGAGGTGATTGCTAAAACAAACGCCTGTTTTGAAGGGTTGGAGAAATCGTATTTTTTAGATGGGATATAAAAGATAGAAAAACGTTAGACCAAGTGTATCGAGCTAAAATGACACTATATTGAAAAATAAAATAAATTTTACACATAAAAATGTTTTTTCTTTTCAAGACCAGGTACTTATCATACAGCCCTCGTATTTTTATTTTTATTTATCGATCTGCCCTCTACGTACAATTTTATTAACTCTCCCTCGTATTATGTCTTCATCCAAAAACTTCCGACGCCTGTAATAGCCCGAGGACCTCATTTTAAAGGCCGGTGTCGTTGGATTCCTCAACTGATTTCTGAGATATTTTTTGTTCTTTTTCGTGTCTCTGACAGAGCTGCTTTTGTTATTACAGACTATACTCTAGACTAGTCACAGGTTAGTTTTTATACATAGTCGGTTGTGGGTATTTTGAAATAAAATTTTAATACCTGGCAGCGGTGTGGTTGTGTTATAGAAATTTAAGACATGAGATTATTGACCTTTATCTTAAGAATGGAGATTTAACGTCTTTATTTTTTAAGTCAGTCTGTCAAAATACGTATTTTTATAAAAATATAACCGAACAAGTGTGAAATGAACAGGGGATGAAAAGTCGCGAGATTTTTACTAAAAATCGATTTTATTCTTCAACATAGAGGTAATAATCGCTGGGGGGCAGATCTGATGAATACGGCGAATGAGCAGGCAGTTCATAGCCCAAGTTGTGAGCTGGTGCATTATCTTAGTGAAACAACACTTTTTTTGCTAAATGCGGCCTTTTTTTTCTTGATTTCGCGATTCAAACGGTCCAGTAAAGCAATATAATAGTCTCCAGTGATTGTTCGCCCCCTTCTCAAGATAGTTGATCCGTATTATTTCATGCGCGTCCCAAAAAATACTTGCCAAAACATTTTCAGCTGATGTTTGTGTTTTTGGACGCTTCGGTCGGCTTTCATGCGATTCCAGTCTCTCTGCGGACTGCCTGATGGACAAAGGCGTGTAGTGTTGGATCCATGTTTCGTCCGTTGTTACGAATCGACGCTAAAACTCCTTTGTATTACGCCGAAACATTGCTAAACAATGTTCTGAATTTTCGACACGTTCCTGTTTTTGATCCATCGCGAAACTGCACGGCACCAGCGGGCACGTAGCATTTTTATATGCAAGTCTTACGCATTCTGTTTATATCTTCACCATATCAGCTATTTCTCATATTTTCACGTTGTGGTCATTCAGAACAATATGTTTTTTTTTTGTTTTTTTTGGCATGTCTACTTCATTTGGACGTCCTGAACTTGGTGCATCACCGCATTTTAGGGGTTACATCTACGTAACAGGCAGGAAAAATACGCTCTTTTTGGGATTTCTTTTACACTTTATTATATAAGCAACAAAAAAATCTGTTTTGTGGTTTTACTATATGCGTATTAAAATGTATAAAATAATTTTTTATTGGACGAAATGGCGATGCACTAAAAATATTAATTTTTCAAAAAATTGTAGAAGTTGGAAAAAAAAATTTCATTTTTGTCCTAAAATCGGTTTTTATCTATTTATAGAAAAAAGTAATCGATTAATCCCAATAATCGTGTATACTTCCCTAGAGAATCTTATTAAAAAGCTCAAGTTAATCGGATGTAAATTGTTGGAGTTATACTGCCTGCTGATTGAAAAAAACGTAGTTTCGAGAAAAACGCGTTTAAAATTTCAAAATATTTTCTCTAAGAAATTTTAAACATTTTGGGATGCTAATTTTTTTACCTTTATTCTGCAATCCCTCTTCCAAGTCCAAATTTTGGTCCTCAGCCTCTTTCTTGGACGATCTAATTGAAAAATGCAGCGACGCAACGTAGCAAACACGTCTTTACCGACCGGCGCGGCGTTCAACTTTTTTTTAAGCTACACTACCGTACCGGTCCCTACGTGTGTTCCGGCATTTGTTTATCATTACACAGCTCCACAAAAAAAAAGTGGGGTATACTACTCTTGATGCGATATATCAGATCCGTAGTATTTTTGCCCGCTGATCACGAATCTGACGTCAGAATATCGCCATCACATCTCAATTTTTTTCTAACCTCAAAAAATAGGTAAAAATTAGTAAAAATTAAGAAAAATATACTCCTAAAAAATTGATTCAAGCTTTTTTTATGAATCCAAAGATGTATTAATATGTATTCGGACACGCTAAGCTAATATTCATCGGTTGGATTAAGCCATACAGCTCTGTTTTCTTTCTAACCTCAATAAATCAGACAGATATAGTGCTTCTCGAATGCAAAAACGAATTCAAATTAAAATTCAACCGATTCTTACCAAATTTGGTACACGGGGGTTTTTTTTGGGTTGCTGATCATGAATCTGAGGTCGGATCTGCAAAATTCAAAATGGCGGATCCAAGATGGCGGACAAAATTTTTGAAAACCAACCGATTCCTACCAAATTTGGTATACAGTTGGGGAATCCTCAAACCTGATACTCCTAAACCCTAAACCCTGAAACCTTAGACTCCCACACCCTGTAACCTCAAAAAATAGACCTCAATAACCCTGTAACTTTAAAAATAAGACCCAATAAACTCAAAACCAGGACTTTTAAACCATATACTCTCAAATAGTAGACCCTTAAGCCCTAGAATTGCGCCTAACTTTCCTTTTTTTTGGCTGTATCTTGTTTTTTTTTCCGCGAATGACCTATTCAAAGGCTTTCTGCCCAAACGCTTTTGAGGACTTGTTTCTCTTTTTAGCGACCAGCAATAGTCCGCTAGCATATGGTCATCCCATCGTCCTTGATACCGATTTTCTATGATTTTCAGATCTTGGTGAAAAAACGTTCCCCTTGCTCCTCACTGTAGTCACCAAGATTATAATCTTGGGTCTCATTTTTAAAGTTACAGGGTTATTGAGGTCTATTTTTTGAGGTTACAGGGTGTGGGAGTCTAAGGTTTCAGGGTTTAGGGTTTAAGAGTATCAGGTTTGAGGATTTCCCAACTGTATACCAAATTTGGCAGGAATCGGTTGGTTTTCAAAAATTTTATCCGCCATCTTGGATCCGCCATTTTGAATTTTGCAAATCCGACCTCAGATTCATGATCAGCAACCCAAAAAACCCACGTGTACCAAATTTGGTAAGAATCGGTTGAATTTTAATTTGAATTCGTTTTTGCATTCGAGAAGCACTATATCTGTCTGATTTATTGAGGTTAGAAAGAAAACAGAACTGTATGCCTTAATCCAACCGATGAATATTAGCTTAGCGTGTCCGAATACATATTAATACATCTTTGGATTCATGAAAAAGCTTGAATCAATTTTTTAGGAGTATATTTTTCTTAATTTTTACTAATTTTTACCTATTTTTTGAGGTTAGAAAAAAATTGAGATGTGATGGCGATATTCTGACGTCAGATTCGTGATCAGCGGGCAAAAATACTACGGATCTGATATATCGCATCAAAAGTATACCCCACTTTTTTTTTTGTGGGGCTGTGTTATCTTTTATTTTGCATTGCACATCTAGGGATGCAAACATCGCACTGTAAAATATCGGTGTATCGACGTTTTATAGTGCAGTGTTTTTAAAAAAATATCGATGTCGAAAAAACATCGCCTCGACAACATCGATGTATCGAAACATCGATCTTTTTTTCTAATTTTTTTTATTGTGAGAATAAAAGTGTAGTATACACTAGTAGAGGGGTCGGCAACCTTTTAACTAAGGGGTGCCAGTTTTCATCCATACAACATTTTGCGTGCCGACATAGGTACTTACTACAACTAAAATTAACAAAAATTAACTTAAATTAACTTAAAATATTGCTTTTAGAAGGTTTAATTACAAAAAAATTTTAACATTTAACAAATAATTTTATTATACTAGTCCTAGGACCTAGTGTGAACCCCGTGCTTGAAGTTCTTTAGAGAGTTTTCTTATATCCGGTTCATGTCTGGTTATTTTCAGTGTCACACATGCTTCCGAGTTGTCTGTTGTCAGCCTGCTTCGGTACGGGTTTAAAATCACTCTCATATGGGAAAAAAGTTGTTCACAGATATAGGATGATCCGAAAGCTGTAAGCATGGCAAACTTTCTTAAGACAAATAAATTTCTCTGGTAAACTCATCCAACAACTGAGTATCTCGTTTGAATGGTTCTGGCAGTCACCTTCTAATACCCTTCTTAATTCTACAAATTTCGTGTTCCCTAACTCGGAGCTTTTAAATTCAATGTATTGAAGATCAAAATCATTAATGTCCTTCCATGAGAAAAGAGATGTGTCAAAGCAACTGCTGGAAAAAGCCATTAAATCTGGTTTTGATTAAAAAAGCGAACGTAGGACCATGTTTATCAAAATCCTGACCCCTCTCGATAAACTCCTCTTTTAAATTAGTCATATATTTAAGAATTTCATCTATTAGTGCACCATCGTCGACACTGGATATATAAGTTTTTAAATTTGGAAAATATTTATATGTGTTTGTAGTAATATCGCTGATAAATAAATCTTTTTTCAATTAGAATGATTTCCAGGATTTGAACAAATCCAGAACTGTTTTGCCTGAACCTTGGAACTTTAAGTTGAGTTCAATGAGATGGTTTGTAATATCAGTAAGAAACATTAACATACAGATCCAGTTCATATCTTCTAGTTCGGGATAAGCATCCACTTGATTTTTTTACAACAAGAACGATTTAGTTTCGCCCAGACATTGCACAAATCTAGAGAGCACTTTACCACGGCTGAGCCAGCGCACATTATTGTGCAATTTTATATCTGAATATGCACTTTCTAATTCCTGCAGAAACGCCTTAAATTGTCTATGGATCAGTGAAGAACGACCGACAATGTAGTTAACTATTTTAACCACCCTATCCATCACGGATTTTAAACTTCCAGCGGAGATTTTAGCGCACAAACTCTCTTGGTGAATTATGCAATGAAAATTCAAAACTTATCTACCCATGTGTTCAATAAGAAGGGAAACAAATCCTTTATGTCTCCCAATCATAGCAGGCGCGCCATCTGTCGTTACGCAAAAATTTTTATTTAAATCAATGTTCCGCTTTTCAAAATGTTTAATAAATTCTGAAAATATATCCTCTCCTCTTGTAGTTCCCTGCAATGGGAGCAGACAAATCAGCTCTTCATACACACTGCCATCATCGAAGTATCGCGCAACGATTGCCAGACGGGCAATGTCATTAATATCGACACTTTCATCCAATGCTACACTAAATACAAAACTCCGTTTAATAGCGTCTCTCTGCTGTTTTTGAACATTTTGTGTCATTTCGGTAATTCGTCTCTCGATGGTCCGCGCTGATGCCGGTTTATCCCTAATCCTGGCCAATATTGTATCCTTATTGGGCAAGTCGTCGAATAAAATCTCGCCAGTACTCAAAAACGTTTGCTTCATAAATTCTCCGTCAGTGAACGGCCTACCCATATGTGCCAACGATTGTGCAATTTTGAAACTGCATTCTGTTACCTGATTTTTTCCTTGGAAAACTTTGCTAAAGAATGTTGACTGTTTCTCGTATTGTTTACTTGCTCTTTATATTGCCTCCCTTTTATCAGCGTTATCTTTAAATGACGATACATGTTTTATCTGGAAATGTCGTTGAATACTAGATGTCCGGAAAACTACGCTTTCCTGACATAGGACACAAATGGCCCGATTGTTTTGCTGTACAAAACTGTAATCTATTGTCCATGAAGTTTGAAATGATCGAACGTCTACCTTCTGTTTCTTCGCGGCCATAACGCAACGTAATTTTAATTTTTAAACTTTTCGACGACTATTGATTGGAACGGATGTTACTTCTATACTAAATGATCCAAACGTTTACCGCTTGCTATATATAGAAAAATAATGTTTCCAGAAAATTCTAATAATTACGTTTATTAAATTTCTTAGAACAAAAATTATTATCTACAACGTGCCCATTGCAATCAAAGGGCCGCCTAAAAGTAAAATCTAACAAAAACTAAAGTTCGGCAATATGAAAAGAGTTGCGGCGCGCGTCGGAACGATTGAAGTCAAACAAAAACCGCCTTATAGCGGCTCCTTTGATCTGAATTGAGGACGTTTATTTGTGTTTTTGCCTAGGCTTATATTTTTAGGCTTGCCGTCTTTAATACTTGCCGAAATTAAAGCCAAACCAATGCATTCAGTAAAATTATAAATTACAAAGTATATATTTTGTAGTTTTTGGTAATAATACCTAGTGGCCTATATAATATATCGTTTTTGTTTGTATTGTTAAAGTAATACTGTCTTCGATTATTTAGTTAATTTCGAAACATGTCACAGATTACAGAATTAATGTGTAAACTTTGAATAGGTAAGCATGCCATTCAAAATTGCTTGGCGTGCCATAGGTTGCCGACCCCTGCACTAGTATATGTATGTATGTACACTGAGGAATTGTTATTTTTTTAAACAGTTTTACAGTACACATAACTATGGAGTAGACAAGCAAGCCGAATAAAACAACGAACAATTCGTTTTGTATGTATTTTTTTGGTCAACTTTATTTATTAAAACTAGGATATGCAAAGGGTTATATGCCATACAGCCAACATCTTCTAAGTCTTTTGTAATTTATATTGCATTGTGATTGAATGACAATTAAATGAACTGCGAAGGAAGTGAGTGAAACAATCAAAGTATTGTTCATTCATGTATTAATAGGAAATAGTGCCATCTATCAATCTCATTTTTAACTAACCAGAGAAATATTTCGTGGATCTGTCAATATTGCCAATAATAGTTGAAGTTAGAATAGATGGAGTTGTTTAAAATAGTGAGTATTTCCGCTAGACGATAAGAAACATCGCTTGACTAAAATATCGATGTATTGAAAAAAATCGATGTATCATTTGCATCCCTATGTGCATCGCGAGTCAGCCTCTCCAGTTGCCTGGCTGGTAATGTACGGCGTAAACAGAGTGTGGAACAAAATAGGCATGGTAGTTAATGTATTAACAAAGTCGTAATGATGCCAACTATACTTAATTTAAGAAAGTATTAGCCGTTCGTGATAGATTAAATGTATAGCCTAAGCTACGCTTTCCTGACATAGGACACAAATGGCCCGATTGTTTTGCTGTACAAAACTGTAATCTGTTGTCCATGAAGTTTGAAATGATCGAACGTCTACCTTCTGTTTCTTCGCGGCCATAACGCAACGTAATTTTAATTTTTAAACTTTTCGACGACTATTGATTGGAACGGATGTTACTTCTATACTAAATGATCCAAACGTTTACCGCTTGCTATATATAGAAAAATAATGTTTCCAGAAAATTCTAATAATTACGTTTATTAAATTTCTTAGAACAAAAATTATTATCTACAACGTGCCCATTGCAATCAAAGGGCCGCCTAAAAGTTAAATCTAACAAAAACTAAAGTTCGGCAATATGAAAAGAGTTGCGGCGCGCGTCGGAACGATTGAAGTCAAACAAAAACCGCCTTATAGCGGCTCCTTTGATCTGAATTGAGGACGTTTATTTGTGTTTTTGCCTAGGCTTATATTTTTAGGCTTGCCGTCTTTAATACTTGCCGAAATTAAAGCCAAACCAATGCATTCAGTAAAATTATAAATTACAAAGTATATATTTTGTAGTTTTTGGTAATAATACCTAGTGGCCTATATAATATATCGTTTTTGTTTGTATTGTTAAAGTAATACTGTCTTCGATTATTTAGTTAATTTCGAAACATGTCACAGATTACAGAATTAATGTGTAAACTTTGAATAGGTAAGCATGCCATTCAAAATTGCTTGGCGTGCCATAGGTTGCCGACCCCTGCACTAGTATATGTATGTATGTACACTGAGGAATTGTTATTTTTTTAAACAGTTTTACAGTACACATAACTATGGAGTAGACAAGCAAGCCGAATAAAACAACGAACAATTCGTTTTGTATGTATTTTTTTGGTCAACTTTATTTATTAAAACTAGGATATGCAAAGGGTTATATGCCATACAGCCAACATCTTCTAAGTCTTTTGTAATTTATATTGCATTGTGATTGAATGACAATTAAATGAACTGCGAAGGAAGTGAGTGAAACAATCAAAGTATTGTTCATTCATGTATTAATAGGAAATAGTGCCATCTATCAATCTCATTTTTAACTAACCAGAGAAATATTTCGTGGATCTGTCAATATTGCCAATAATAGTTGAAGTTAGAATAGATGGAGTTGTTTAAAATAGTGAGTATTTCCGCTAGACGATAAGAAACATCGCTTGACTAAAATATCGATGTATTGAAAAAATCGATGTATCATTTGCATCCCTATGTGCATCGCGAGTCAGCCTCTCCAGTTGCCTGGCTGGTAATGTACGGCGTAAACAGAGTGTGGAACAAAATAGGCATGGTAGTTAATGTATTAACAAAGTCGTAATGATGCCAACTATACTTAATTTAAGAAAGTATTAGCCGTTCGTGATAGATTAAATGTATAGCCTAAGCTATATCGCTCCAACAGGCTGCGCGCAAAGTGAACGCCTTTTCGTGCGCTACCACTTCTTAAAGAAATTAAGTACTAGAAGCTAAAAAATATGTTTCAATCTAAAATAAGGCTATGATATATTTTTTAGGACTACAATACGTCACTTAAGCAAAAAAAAGTCAATTTTTTCAAAAATTTCAGGTAGATAAAACCTCTGAAGTCCACT
This sequence comes from Pachyrhynchus sulphureomaculatus, assembly GCA_019049505.1. Lineage (NCBI taxonomy): Eukaryota > Metazoa > Arthropoda > Insecta > Coleoptera > Curculionidae > Pachyrhynchus > Pachyrhynchus sulphureomaculatus. The sequence goes on along the minus strand of CM032451.1, from coordinate 74,450,886 downwards.
AAACCATCAACATATAGTTTCTTTCGACGGAGCAGATGTGCCATAATACTTCTCAGGCCATTTTTGGGTTCTAACCGTACTTTTTCCCATCAAAAAACAATGGTTAATCAACCCACGAAATTCTTTTTGTTCGATCGTTTTTCAAAAATCAAAAGTAGCGTCCCTCAACCAGCTATAAGACGCAAACTAATAGACAAAATATCATAAAAATTTTACACGAATCTTCTAAGAGTTAACGCTAACTGAAAATCATGTTTTTTTGTTTATACTGCCATCTCTGGGAAAGTCTCGGAACTTTTCACTCCATGTAGTATGTCTCCGAACTTGGACAACATTGACGTATACCAGGTGCAGTATGAAATGCGGATGGTGCACCAATGCAGTTTGTGCTATGAAGATTTGACACTGCGCCATTTTGTTGTGTCATCAACAAGTGTCAGACGTGCACGAGTGATAAATTGGAAAAGTGTGTGCATAGTGTTCAATATGTCGAAATTTATACCAAACAAAGAGCATTCGTGGACAGCATTAATTATTTGTTTTCATTTAAAAAAAAAAACTGCTGTTGAATCATACCGATTACTTCGAGAAGGTTATGGTGAACATGCTCCATCGCAAGATACGTGTGAACGATGGTTTCGGCATTTCAAAAGTGGTGACTTCGATGTTGCAGACAAGGAACGTGGAAAACCGCCAAAAAAATACGAAGATGTAGAATTGCAAGTATTGTTGGACGAAGATGATTCGCAAACACAAAAACAACTCGCCGAGCAATTGGGCGTTAGTCAACAAGCTGTTTCCAATCGGCTACGAGAGATGGGAAAGATTCAGAAGCCGGTGGATGGGTACCACATGAGTTGAACGACAGACAAATGGAAAAACGCAAAAACACGTGTGACATTTTGCTCGCTCGGTACAAAAAGAAGTCGTTTTTGCATCGTATAGTTACAGAGGATGAAAAGTGGATTTATTTTGAGAATCCCAAGCGCAAAAAATCATGGGTAGACCCAGGCGCACCATCCACATCGACCACAAGACCGAATCGCTTTGGCAGAAAGATGATGCTCTGTGTTTGGTGGGATCAGAGGGGCGTGGTCTATTATGAGCTGTTAAAACCTGGGGAAAAACGGTTAATACTAAACGTTAACAACAACAATTGACCGATTTGAACCGTTCGCTGCTTGAAAAAAGGCCAGAATACCGAAAGAGGCAACACAAAGTCATTTTTCTTTATGAGAATGCTTCATCAGATACGGCAAAACCAGTTCGCGACACGTTGGAAGCACTCAGCTGGGAAGTTCTACCCCATGTGGCTTACTCACCAGACTTGGCTCCTTCCGATTACCACTTGTTTGCATCGATGGGTCACGCACTTGCTGAGCAGCGCTTTGGTTCGTTGGTGAAAAAATAGCTCGATGAATGGTTCGCAGCAAGAAGGGAAGATTTTTACTGGCGTGGTATTCACAAATTGCCCGAAAGATGGGAAAAATGTATAACAAGCGATGGAGCATACTTTGAATAAAGCACTTTTTATCATTCTTCCGAATTTAACATGTTTTTTTAGAAATACTTGTACACCTGGTAGTACGAGGTCCCCGCCGATATCGATCCAAAAAGGGTAATCCCCATTTAGGCGGGGAGGTGATCTATAAAAAAAATGATACTACGACCATTAAGATTATGTTAATAACGCATATTAAATAATACAAAGAAAACAATGTTACATTATCTACATAAATTACACAATTGATTTTCCTAAAGGTTAGTTCTGTGAAGACGTACGATTAAATATTATCTAAAAAATCAATGCGGTTTAGGTCACTGTTGTAATGATAGCCTTAATAACCTTCCATGGTTTCTTTATAATGTGAAGCATTTTATAATAATTTAATAATAGAGAGATTTGGCAACGCTGGTAAAATACCAACACTGTGGCATACATCAGAAATAATACTTCTACACAAAAAGAGAGATATCAAAAAGTTAGATAATTACCGCCCGATTAGCTTACTATCTCATATTTATAAACTTTTGACTAAAATCGTCTCCAATAGATTAAAAAATAAATTAGTTTCCTACCAGCCATGCGAACAGACAACTGGTTTTAGCTCCGGCTATAGGACATGCCTTTGGAGAATCTCGAGCGGTTGCTCTTGACGTATCCAAGGCATTCGACCGTGTTTGGCACGATGGACTGTTGGCTAAGCTACACTCTTGTGGTATGTTTGAAAGGTTCTGTTTGTGGCTCTCATGTTTCCTCAGAGAACGTTCTTTACAAGTGGCGGTCGACGGATTTCTTTCTAACACCTTCACAATCAACGCCGGTGTGCCCCAAGGCTCCATACTGTCTCCTACTCTCTTTCTCATTTACATTAACGATCTGCTGGAAAAGACCGGGAATCCAATCTACAGCTTTGCAGACGACAGTATGCTTATCTCTTCATTCACTTTGAACGCTCGGACATCGGCTGCTCAGGCGAATATCCGCAGACAGCAGGAGGTCGTTCAAGTAAACAAAGACCTGGAAGAAATTCTATCTTGGGGTCACAGTAACCAAGTGGAATTTAACGCTACAAAAACCCAGGTGGCAGTTTTTTCTAAAAAGTTAACGTTGCTGAACCCGACATAGTTATGTCGGAGCTCTCCATTCCCCGAGCATCGTCGCTCAAGTTGTTGGGCGTTAATTTGGGAGCAAATATATCCTGGCATGAACATGTTGCAGGGATAGCAAGGAGAGCTTCTCAAAAGTTGGGAATATTATTTCGAACCAGAAAGCTTTACATTCCACAACAACTGTTAATTCTTTACAAAGCTCAAATTCGACCAACTATGGAATACTGCTCCCATGTTTGGGGCTCCGCTCCCAAACATACACTTCATTTGTTGGATTCTGTTCAGAGAAGAGCTGTTCGTCTGATTGGAGACTCGGAACTGACCGGCGGCCTTGATTCGCTGGAATATCGAAGAACGGTTGGCGACTTGAGTCTGTTCTACAAGAATTTTCATGGAAAGTGTTCGAAGGATGTAGCCCGCTTAATTCTTCCCAAAGCGGTGCATGTTAGAAATTCACGTCGCGCTGGTGTTTCACATCCCTATGAGGTTCAGTTTGTTACTCCGCGTACAACGCTTTTCAAGCAGTCTTTTATATGGAAAACATCATCCCTTTGGAATAATTTGCCCAGCACTGTGTTTCCCACCGAGTACAATTTACAGCGATTCAAGAACAACGCGAATCGCTTTTTCCGCACACGTGCCGCTCCTGGAGCGCTTTAGGGACTTCTTCCCTGCAGCACGTGTGCTAGACCCATAAAAAAAAGCGACCAAATACAGACAATGAGAAATATCCTAGAGAAAAGCGATGAATACAATTTACGAACTCTTCATAGCCTTTCTAGACTATGAGAAAGCTTTTGATTCTGTCGAAATGTGGGCAATCATCAATGGCTTGAACAACTATAGAATTGATTCTAGATACACTACACTACTTAAAGATATATATGAAAATGCAAAGATTTACATAAAACCTATGAGTTAAATTACCACTCAAAGACAATTGGTCTAAGATTAATAAAAGTAAGACAAAAATATTATCCAACACTAATAACAACATAGTTATAAATTTGGAAGGAACAGCTCTCGAGATTGTTAAGGCTTATGGGTATCTGAGGCAAAAAATTACTACGACGAGAGACAGGGCTTCGGATGGTATTGCAAGAAGAATCAGGCGTGGATGGTGTGCATTTTGGAAATGTATTTATTTATTTATTTATTTTAACGGACAAGCCAATTATAATAGTAATATAAAAACAAAATTACAATAGTAATATAAAAAGAAAATAATGTTAAAACATAATGCACATATACAATTCATAACGTGAAAAACGAGAAAAAAAAACAAGCATTACAACAGTTTAACACCTCAGATCCCGATCGCGCTTACAAGCGTTTTAAATTCGCTAACACTACAACTGAAGGGATCAAGGCTGTATGTATTAAATATTGGTACGTTCTCGTGAGAGGACTGTAATAGCCATAATTAGCACTGTGAAATGGAATACTGAGCAGTACACTGCCACGAGTCCTATGAATAGTATTAAGTTGGACGCTCTCCAAAAGTGGTGGACAGGAAATAAAGCCATTCAGGAGTTTATATAGGATTAAAACATCTGCAAGATCCCTACGCTTCTCCAAAGTAACCACCCCAAAACCGTTCATAATCACCCCATAGTCAATATGAAAACTTGCATCCTTATAAATATTTATTCCAGCTTTAAAAGCTAAAGTTCGTAGAAATCTACGCTACACTGACTCAATCTCAACAATATGGCACTGGTAAGATGATGACCACACTACCGAAGCATACTCCAAACCAGGGCGGACCATTGAAAAACACAACACTCTAAACGTGTTAGCCGACAGTTGCTTACTATATCTGGTAACAAAACCAAGATTTCTGAGACTCAGTCTCAGAATATTATTAATATGGCCACGAAAATTAAGTTGACTGTCCAAAAGTACACCCAAGTCACGAATCTCTGACACAGAGTCAAGCAAGGCGCCGTTCAAGCTATACCAATAACGCTCAATATTCCGCTTCCTACCAAAGGAAATGTAGAAACACTTTTTAACATTTAGACTTAAGCTATTTCTTTTTGACCAGAGTCGATTCAGATCTTCCTGCAGACGCGTAACATCATTTACACTTTCTATTTCTCTGTACAATTTGAGGTCATCCGCAAATAAAAGATATTCAGAATTGTTGAACATCTCACCAATATCATTAATGAACAAATTAAAAAGGAGAGGCCCACAGTGTGAACCCTGCGGGACACCTGAACATACCGATATGTTTCTTGAAATATGATTTAATATAATTAATGAAATTAAGTTATATATTCAAAGATAAAGTCATCCCAAATAAGTTAAAAGCCAAAGTTTACGATCAGTGCATCCTACCCGTAATAATATAATAAATAATATGGCACTGAAACTCGGAAACTGAATAAAGTCGATATACAAAAACTAGCTCGGACTCAGAGAGCTCACGAAAGACAGATGATCGGGATAAAACTTAAAGATAGAAAAAGAAACAAGTGGATACGTGAACAAACGAAATTAAAGGATATTATAGAGCACGTAGCAGAAAGAAAGTGGCAGTAGGCTGGACATGTAGCACACACGACCGATGATCGATGGATCAAGCGAACATTAGAATGAAGACCACGAGAACAGAAAAGGAACGTAGAACGTCCCAAAACAAGATGGCGGGATGATATACAGAAGGTTGCGGGTATTGGATGGATGACAACAGCTGCAAATAGATTGAGACGGAAAACTAAATAATAATAGATGAAGAAGAGGTCATAGGTCACGTGAGAAAGCTAAAAACTCGAAGAGCTTGTGCACCAGAAGGGGTATATGCAGAACAAAGAAACTGTTCAGGTTACTAACAATAATTTTTAACAGAGGCATCAAGACCGTTCATTTGAGGGCGTGAACGTTCAATTTAATCCATTACAAACCGAGATATAGTCGATTTGTCCACAAAATCAAATTTTTTTTTTTTGAAAAAATCTATATCTTTGGATAGAAATAAAATATTGGCAAAAATCTAACGGGGTTATGTTCAATTTCTCAGCTTCCATATGGCCAAATTAAAAGTTAGTTAGGAAAATTTAGCCTATCATCTCAGGAATATGGTATATTCTGATAATAGTAGCAACTCTACAATTCGATCAAACACTCTCAAATAGTCTGAGCAACAGCCCGCATTCCCCCTAATATTGCATTTTTATAAAGAGATATATGCAAAAACTTACTTCTTTTACGGAAATTTCAAAAATTCGAGGAAAATGGTCGATTTCTTAGCTTCTATGGGGTCAAATTAAGCTTTATAGGGCGGAAAAGGTAGCTCTGTATCTCTAGAAGACAGCCTGACCGTAATGGTGAGAGTAAAAAATTGTTAAACTATTTTTGTAAAAAGGAGAATGGTAAACAATTTTTTGTGGTTTCGGAAAATTTATTATAACTTCATAGAGAAAAATCTGTTGAGAGAAATTCCGCAAAATTGGAAAGTAGCGTATATTTCCTGAATACATAACAAAGGAAGAAAAGACCGCTACCCTAATTACAGAAGTACCTTCTTAACAAGCACAATTAGTAGACTGTACGGCAGAATCTTAAGACATATGATAGAGGAGGAGTTTAACGATGATGAAAAACAATGTGGATTTAGAGCCGGAAGATCTTGTGCCGACAATGTGTTTTTTATGAAGCAAATAATTGAAAAAAGGAGCTCTGTTAATCTAGCAACACATGTTCTATTTGTAGACTTAACCAAGGCTTACGATTCTACCTTGGTGAAAACTATGGGACGTTCTTCAAAGTACGAACATTAATCAAACTCTGATAACAGTTTGACAAAAGCTCTATAATAAATCGACGTGTCAAATTCAAATAACATAGGTAACAGACTGTCAAGACCTTTTTATATAACATAGGGATTACGACAAGGTTGCTCTATTTTACCCACTCTATTTAGGATTTGTGTTAAACATGCACTAATGCAATAGAAACGAAAATGTTTTGGAATGGTGATACTTTTGAACGAAAGAACGATCTACACTTTGCAGTTTGCGGATTACCAAGCAATTCTTGCTGGAGACGAGGATGATCTACAGTATATGACACGTAAACTGAAAGAAACATACGAAAGCTGGGGGCTAGATATAAACACAGAGAAAACGAAATATCTTTGTATCGGAGACAAAATTAGTAACCTAAAGATTGACGATACGAAGTATTTAGGTATAACGTTCGACACAAGTGGTACAGACGAAAAGGAAATAAGAACAAGAGTTTGAATGGAATTCTACGGAGTAAACACATAACATAAAAACGAAAATTTAATATCTACAACACAATGATAAAGAGCAATTTGATATATGGATCTGAAACCTGGAGAATTACTGAAAAAAAAAAACAAGAAAAGAATAGAAGCTACCGAAATGGATGCTTTAAGAAGATCAGCCAGAATATCGAGAATGCAAAGAATAAGAAACGAAGAGATGCGCCATGTGACCACAGTTATGAAAGATGTTGAAAGGAAGCAATTAACCTGGTATGGCCATGTTCAATGAATGGAACAAACACGACTACCAAAAGTAACAATGGAATTGGTACCGAATTTGAGAAGGAAAAGAGGAACACCGAAGAAAAATTGGATAGAAGGATTTAGAAAAGTTATGAGCGATCTAAATCTAAAGGAAGGACAATGAGAAGACCAAAGACAATGGAATCTAGATATCGGACAAAGTCCGATATATATATATATATATATATATATATATATATATATATATATATATATATATATATATATATATATATATATATACCAGGTGTACAAGTATAAAATGCGGATTTTTTTTTCTAAAAAAAACATGTTATCGGAAGAATGTTAAAAAGTGCTTTATTCAAAGTATGCTCCATCGCTTGTTATACATTTTTCCCATATTTCAGGCAATTTGTGAATACCACGCCAGTAAAAATCTTCCCTTTTTGCTGCGAACCATTTTTTCACATCTTTGTACGAACCAAAGCGCTGCTCAGCAAGTATATAACCCACCGATACAAACAAGTGGTAATCGGAAGGAGCCAAGTCTGGTGAGTAAGCCGCATGGGGTAGAACAAAGACAAATGACTTTGTGTTGCCTCTTTCGGTATTCTGGCCTTTTTTCAAGCAGCGAACGGTTCATATTTGTCAATTGCTGTTGGTAACGTTTAGTATTAACCGTTTCCCCAGGTTTTAACAGCTCATAATAGACCACGCCCCTCTGGTCCCACCAAACACAGAGCATCTTTCTGCCAAAGCGATTCGGTCTTGCGGTCGATGTGGATGGTGCGCCTGGGTCTACCCATGATTTTTTGCACGTGGGATTATCAAAATAAATTCACTTTTCATCCCCAAAAACGACTTCCTTTTGTACCGAGCGAGCAAAATGTCACACGTGTTTTTGCGCTTTTCCATTTGCCTGTCGTTCAACTCATGTGGTACCCATCTATCGGTCTTCTGAATCTTTCCCATCTCTCGTATCCGATTGGAAACAGCTTGTTGACTAACGCCCAATTGTTCGGCGAGTTGTTTTTGGGTTTGCGAATCATCTTCGTCCAACAATGCTTGCAGTTCCACATCTTCGTATTTTTTTGTCGGTTTTCCACGTTCCTTGTCTGCAACATCGAAGTCACCACTTTTGAAACGCCGAAACCATCGTTCACACGTATCTTGCGATGGAACATGTTCACCATAAGCTTCTCGAAATAATCGGTATAATTCAACAGCAGTTTTCTTCAAATGGAAACAAAAAATTAATGCTGTCCGCGAATGCTCTTTGTTCGGTATAAATTTTTACATATTGAACACAACAACACAACACTATGCACACACTTTTCCAATTTAGCACAAACTGCATTGGTGCACCATCTGTTGGCCGAAATCCGCATTTCATACTTGTACACCTGGTATATATATATATATATATATATATATATATATATATATATATATATATATATGTATAAATGGCACGAGGTAAAAAGAGCACATATTTTAGTTAGGTTGGCAGCGTTTAAAAGTATGCACTTCATCGTCCCCGTCATCAACTCCAGCGCAAGAATTATGGGCCCAACCGTGGCACACGCTACAAATCACTCATCCTTCGGTTGACTGCGAATATACGTACCCACAGTAAATGCAAGCACAGTCATCATCATCTTCCTCTTTCTCCTTTCTCCACAGAAACTGACATTGAAGATCTATTCTGATTAGTTATGGCTGTGTTAAGATTTTTTTTCATTTTGACAAGAAGGAATAGTAGGCTTAGAAGAATATTCGGTTTTAGAGATCTTTGGCACTGCATCATTACAGTTGTTAATTGGGGTGGAGTTCTCTAAAATAGCTGAAGTTGAAGCACTAGGCTGGGATGTCTTCAGTGGTTGCCGGATTTTGATTTTCTTTATTACAGGTGTCATTTGTAGTGAAGTCCTCTAAAATGTCTGAAGTGGAAACTATAGATCGGGATGGTGTTTCAATGGTTGTTGTTGCATTTAGATCCTCAGTGGGTATAATTCTTTTGGTATTAGTAGTCTCTGCGGCTATGAAGTCCGCCTCTGTAAATACTTTCCTGTCCACTGGCCATATTCCACATTTTTTTAGAACCATTTATGGCAGTTAGCATCGTTGCGGCTTGAAGGTAAGCGTTTCCAAAAAGTTTTGCAACTTGATAAGGCGTGACGACGCGACCAGGATGCTCTCGCAACCACTGTAGTAATTGCTTAGCAGTCGCATGAAGGCGACGTCCAAAGGCTGTAATTTATGGGTGCAGTGTGGCGGTGTACATAATAATATAACATGGTGTTCTCTTGCATAGTCAATTACCTCAATATTTTTGGTGTGTGACGCATGTCCATTCAGTAGTAGTAAAACTGGCTTCTCTTTCGTGGGCCTTGTGAACTCTACAAACGATTTAAACCAATCAAAAAATATTTTTTAAGTTATCCAGCCGTTATCACTGCATATTCCCCAAAATCCCGACGGCGCATCATCCAGCAACTTATTTTTCATGCGTTTCCGAGCGTATATCAGCATCGGTGGAACATAAGTTCCTGCCGCGTTAAAACAGACTTCGGCCTCTTTCTGCTGAAGACAGGCAGTCGACTTTTTTCTGGCCTTTCCAAGACAAAATTTTTGATTGACTTTTTGGTACTGTGCTGACACCCATTTCGTCGACATTGTATATTCTGTTGGGTGTCAGTGAATACTTGTCAACAGCCTATTCCAACAACGTAAAGAATTCATTAACTGCGACTTGGTTAAAGGCCATGGATCTCGCGGCAAAAGTGGGCTCTGGGCGCCTGTATGTCATATCTGGATGTCGCTTCAGAAAACCACTGAGCCAGTCCTCTCCAGCCATTCCATTTTCCGCGTTGAACGGGTTTTTTATATTATTTCTTTCGACCAGTTGATAAGCTAAAACATAAACCTCTTTACCAGTTAAACCAAATAGGCGTGCTTTCATAGATTTTATATATTGTGGTAACTCATTCTCCTGCTCTTTATTAAGACTGTTTTGTACCGTCCTAAACTTTTTTTTCCTTAATCATTATTTATTTATTATTTATTTATACATTCAATTCCAACAGGCCGGGGCCCAATTACAGGAATAACGTTTATACTAAATGAGCTACATATAAAAGAACATGATACATTCAAATAATAACCAGCGTATGCAAGTAAGAACATTTATACAGTTTGAACAATCTCCAAATTAAAAAATAAAAATAGTAATAATAAAAAACTCCAAATTTGAGCAACCTCTAAACACTGAGCAGAGAACCAATAAGTACCGACAGCCCACTGCAATGAAAATCACCGGAATTTCCAATGACATTGCCGTTCTTACACATTATATAAATAGGGCTGTGGCCAAAAATAGGCGAGTGCCTTGCCCCAAGGCGTGGTACATAGAAAGATACATTGCTTAATAGGAAAGGGCAATCAATATGGTGATTTAATAGCTTATATAAGAATTTGATGGAGTGAATGTCCCTTCTCTTTGCAAGAAGCAACTCATTAAACCTTGACAAGATTAGTCCGTGATCAACACCGCGGTCCGGATAGACACCATCCCTCTTGAAAATAAGATATTTAATGAAGTGCTTCTGTATCGATTCAATTGAGTTGTTATGGCAATTGTATATTGGATACCAAACAATAGAAGCATAGTCAAACTTAGACCTAACAAAGGAATAACTGATTGCAGTTATGTTAGTAAAGTCTCTACAATTTCTAATCAGGAAACCCAGCATCCTTGATGCACCAGCAACCATTTGTTCAATATGGTCAGCAAAAGAGAATTTCTCGTCAAAGATGATACCCAAATCTCTAACTGAACGAAGATTTTATACAACAGTATAATCCTACGGATAGGAATATCGGACGATATTGCATTTGAAAACGTTTAAGGTGAGCCTGTTAGTAGAGCACCAGTTGGTGAGAGTATTAATGCTGCTCTGTAATTCGTGGCAATCAGAAACCGAGTCTATGCGTTTAAAAATCTTAAGGTCATAGGCATAAACAAGCTTCCGGCAATCTATTTCACTCAGCAAGTCGTCAACAAACATATTGAAAAGAAGAGGTTCCAGATTGGAACGCTGAAACCCATTGATTTCTACAAAAAACCTGCGATCCAGGAGGCACGAATTTAAAAGATCAATCAGGTGATTTGAGAGCCCGAAACGAGATCCGACCTTATCCAACAGTAAGTAGTGATCAAGTCGATCAAAGGCTTTGCGAAAATCCGTATAGACCACGTCAGTCTGGCTCCCATCATTGATACCGTCGCACACAAACTGCGAGAATGAGGCGAGATTTGTGGTGGTGGATCTACCAGGCATAAAACCGTGTTGGTCAATAGAAAGCGTATTTCTCACTTTTGAGAAAATAAATTTATGCAAAATAATTTCAAGAATCTTAGAGAAATTACATAAAATAGATATGGGTCGATAATTATCAACCACACCTGGATCCCCAGAGTTCAAGATAGGTCGGACTTTAACTGAATCTGTGTCTTCATTTTCATTATTCAGCACTTTCTTGACCCGATGTTCTAAAGTCGATTTCGGCACATTGTATGTGCTTGAGGCTCGGAGAAATCCCATTTTTTCAGAAATAACAGCGCTAACTGCCCTTTTCATGTCATCCTCTTCCCATTTTGTGCGATCTATTTTCCGTTTATAATTACGTACCATTTTGACTGAAAAAAAAGAAGAAAAAGCTAAGAAACGAATACAAAATTTTTAGCACTTATCGTAAAGACGGGGCAAGACGGGATAGTATCCCGTTATGCTTCGATCGTTTTACCCCAACAAACATATTTTCTAATAAAACCAAGCATTTCTAACCTAAAACAGTGAAGGCTATAAACAGTATCTTATATCAAAATCCGATACTACTGCTAAGGTCTTTGGTTGAAAATATTGCAAAAACTGACTTACTTACCTCATAACACATCGATGTTTGTCACAAAACTTCGTAAAATTATAAACAAATTCAGTTTTTTTCTCATAGCGTAGCCACAACAAGCAGCGACACGTTTCTCTCCGGCTGACTGACGTAAGGCGACTGAAGTTCGTACCAATAGCGCTGTTGTCGGCTCATTTGTATGTACGAGTCACGCACACTAGCACATTTCTCGTCCTGCCCCGAACCTCGTTTTGCCCCGGTCTCCCCTACCTAAGTAGTAAAAGAGGCCCTACCATAATAGCGATAAGAATAACGAACTTCAAATAACCTCTCTTATAAGTTTTTAAATAAGGGAAATCGTTATCCTTAATAAGGAATTCTCTTATTTTGTTTCAATACTGCGCAAGCTCCGAATGGTGGGCGCAGGCTTCAAATAACAATAACAGCTGAATCCTTATGTTCAATTTCTTCCCTTTACTACTGCGCAAGCTCCAAACGCTTCAAATAAAGATAAAGGCAGTTGCCTACCAAAATAAGCGTTGCAAAATCTCTCTAATAAAACAAAATATCCAATTTTTATTTGAAAACATTTTGTTATTTTTTTTCTGTAACGTACGCAGATAATTTGTAATTTCCAAGAAATATGAATAAGCTTGTCGCCATGACTATGTTCGCTAATTAAAGCCGACTTCTGTGTTTTAAAATTAGATTATTTCACAACTGTAATCGAGATAATAATTATTTATTTTATTAATTCTTTTGTCTAATATCCAACGAGAGACAAATATATGTAGATATTGCGTTTTTTATTCAAAGAACCCCAATACATTAATAATATTTTTTTGTATAAGATAGCGTTGAAATTTTGTCCACTGTTTGGTGGGAAACGATGTAATGAATGACATACTCAGTGTATTGTTTTGTGTGTCTGGGGAAAGTGCAAATGTTGAGCAAAATCACAACTGCATGTGATGCGCTATTCACATAACCTGAAAACATAAGTCCCAAACGCGAAGTTCTTCGACCAGCAGCATTTGAAGCAGTGCATTTCAAATGCTGCTGGTGCGTAAAAACTAGACGTAATTGGGAAATATTTTTCTTGGTCCAAGTATTCTCTATTCGTAAATAAATAAACAAGGTACGGAATTAATTTGTTTAATATTGCTATTAAAATTATAATAAATAAAATAACGTAAGAAAGTGCTCCCGAAGCCTTCAGTATCAGCCACACACTAATCTAAATGACTCCGGTTGAAACTGCTATTCCAGGCTGTACTCAGCATCAACAAAGAGAACCGTGCCAATTTTACTTATAAGATCACTTCGGTGTCTGGTCTGTCTGTCCGTCTGTCACACCCGATTTTCTCCGAAACTATTCGTCATAGAAAGTTGAAATTTGGTATTAATATAGGAATTGATGGCCTCATCAAAGCCATGTAGTTTTTGAAAGTTAAATTTTGACTTAAGGGGTTAGTTTTTGGGGGGTGAAATCGGAAGTGAAAACAAATTTTTTTTACTAGGTAATCGATGTGGTGTCAAATAAAAGCTTGTGAAAACACGAGTAATATTTATATATATATATATATATATATATATATATATATATATATATATATATATAATGTAATGCTTGCGCGCACTTTTATTTGTATTATTTTTTAAAAAATCGCGAAAAATCGCTGTCCACCCGCCTTATCTCGAAAAGTACTTATCAAAAAATTTTGAAAAAATTCTGGATATTCTCCACGGGATGTAGATTGAACAAAAATTATCACGAGTGCATTACCTGTAATAATTTATCTGGTATATAAAAAAACCAGAAATTTGAAGGTCATCAATTTTCAGTAAAGATTGGAAATAAACTTTGTTGAAAACTCATTTGGGGTGTGTTTTGTGAAGTCACTGATCATTTTACACTTCTGTTACAACATTTTTAGTGTTCCGAACGGAACACTTATAAGATCACTTCGGTGTCTGTCTGTCTGTCCGTCTGTCACACACCCGATTTTCTCCAAAACTATTTGTCATAGAAAGTTGAAATTTGGTAATAAAATAGGAATTGATGGCCTCATCAGAGCCATGTGGTTTTGAAGGTTAAATTTTGACTTAAGGGGTTAGTTTTGGGGGGTGAAATCGGAAGCGAAAAAAAAAAAATTTTTTACTAGGTAATCGAGTGTGGTGTCAAATGAAAGCTTGTGAAAACACGAGTAAAAAATATATATATAATGCAATACTTGCGCGCACTTTTCTTTGTATTATTTATAAAAAATCGCGAAAAATCGCTGTCTAACCGCCTTATCTCGAAAAGTACTATCAAAAAATTTTGAAAAAATTCTGGAATATTCTCCACGGGGTGTAGATTGAATGAAAATTATCACGAGTGCATTACCTGTAATAATTTATCTGGTATATAAAAAAAAAAAAAACAGAAATTTCAAGGTCATCAATTTTCAAAAAAGATTGGAAATAAACTTTGTTGAAAACTCATTTGGGGGGGTGTTTTGTGAAGTCACTGATCATTTTATACTTCCGTTACAACATTTTTTATTTTAAAAGCAATCAACGTACGGAACACTAATTGCGCAAGTTCAACTTGCACTTGACCGGTTATTTATTTTAAAAGCAATCAACGTACGGAACACTAATTGCGCAAGTTCAACTTGCACTTGACCGGTTATTGTTATTAAAGTTATAATTAATATCATTGATTAGAGATATAATTCTTCTCGATTTCTTCTATTTCTGTTGAATAAGTAATGCTGATCATCTTGCCGGCTTCTTTAGAGCTAGTGCCGAAAACTGACCGTCGAAATCTAGCACGAAACCGATTTAATTCCGCGTGCACACGCCTGTTATATTAGCCGACTGCAGCAGAGGGGCTGGAGAGGTAAAGACCAGTGTCATGATTAAAGTTGTTGAGATGTTTAGATATTTTGACGGACTCCAGACTTGTTCTAGAATAACAATGTTCCTGGCTGAAAAATGTACGAGACTGGACAGAATTGGACACTCATACTTTATTAAGAGTTGCCCAGGATAGGGAAGAAGTCGCCGTGATTACAGCCCAACTTCAGTAATGGAGATGACACTATAAAAAGAAGATAGAATAACGACCTTTGATTCATCAATGAGTGGTGCCCTATTTCATGTTGATATTCTGCAAGTGCTGAAGTGAAAATATTACAAAAACGTACTACTCTTTAATATCCTTTAATTCTAGTACATCTTTTTATACTCATTTTGCCAATATATGACCTTTGAAGGAAGGTGCTACAATGCATAAGACGTGCAAAATATGATACTAGCGACTTCAAAGCGGTGACTTTGATCCTTCGGATCATAATATTTCGGACAATGCCAGGCAATACACAACAAACGCAACGTGGAGTGTATGTTTTTTTTGGATCAGAAGGGAGAGAATCTTCTTGAAAGCTAGGTGAAATCGGTAGAGAAATCATTTTTGTAGCAAATACAACACGTTGACTTTTTTGTAACAAATTCAGTTCTGTTGAAATAAGAAACACGTTCTAGGAAAATATTTCTCTTGATCGGGTAGTACTAAATTCGTAAATAAATAAACATTTTGTTAACGCCAAAAGATAGGGAACTAATTTGTCCACTTAACATTTCAGTTAAAATTGAAAATAACGAAAAACTAGCACCATTTTCAGATATCTCGCCTTCAAATTTCGTTTATCAAATTATTTTTACGCTATGTAAATGATATTGAATGATAACTGTGCATGTTGGGCAACTGGCGTCTTCTATATTACTTTATTTTCATTGGTTCGTATCCACATCGTAAAAAAGAGTTTTTATTGGTTATAATTATTTCTCGGAAGATATTCTGACTCTGTTTAAATAATTAAACAGTGTCATAAATTTTAGTTTCAGCTTAATTGTTTATATTTTTCTTGTTAATTTATCTGAATAATGCGGTTAAATTAACAAGTTTTATTTAATTAATTTAGTGAAAAATAGCAAATTTTGTTGATATACGCGATTTTTTTAGTGTTCCGTACGGAACACTTATAAGATGACTTCGGTGTTTGTCTATCCTTCTACCCGTCTGTCAGACCCGATTTTCTCCGATATTATTTGTCATAGAAAGTTGAAATTTTGTAATAATATAGGAATTGATGACCTCATTAGAGCCATGTAGTTTTGAAAGTTAAATTTGGACTTAAGGGGTTAGTTTTGGGGGGTGAAATCGGAAATGAAAAAAAAAAAAATTCTAGGTCATCGAGTGTGGTGTCAAATGAAAGCTTGTGAAAACCCGAATATATATATATATATATATATATATATATATATATATATATATATATATATATATATATATATATATAAATATATAATATATAATCAATCGGTTTTATAAACGTCTTCCGTCTTCCGATGCCTAATTTCCACTTCTCCCGGTTTTTCCATCCCTCCTCCTCTAGATCTCTCTCTAGTACTTCCTTGTTGATTCCTGCTCTCCAGCTTTGGCGTGGTCTTCCTCGCTTTCTTTTTCCATGAGGGTTCCAATTTAAAATCTTTTTAGATAGTCGGTCTTGTGACATTCTCTGTACATGTCCGTACCATACCAACTGTTGGGTTCTGATTTCGTCCACTATATCGTGCTTTATTTCTAAAGCTCGTCTTATCGTGTCATTTGGTATGCGGTCTTTTCTGGATTTTCTGCGTCTCCAGAAATCCATTTCTGTAGCTTTTAGTATTTTTTCTGTTCTTTCCTTCAAAGGCCACACCTGGGAGCTGTAAGTTATTATACTTTTCACTATTGAGTTGTGAATTCTCTTCTTATTTTCAATGGTTATGTTTTTGTCCCATAGTATACTATTAAGCATTGCAATCGCTTTTCTTCCTTGGATATTCCTCTCGAATATTGCTTCTTCCAGTGTTCCGTCCCTAGATATTCTCGTTCCCAAATACTTATAACTGGCACAGTGTTTGATGGTGTGTCCTGTGGCCAGTTTCAAGTCCTGCTGTTGTCCTCCAACGCACATGTACTCGTATATATATATACATATATATAATGTAATACTTGCGCACACTTTTCTTTGTATTATTTTTAAAAAATCGCGAAAAATCGCTGTCCCCTTCCCTTATCTCGAAAAGTACTGATCAAAAAATTTTGAAAAAATTCTTGAATATTCTCCAAGGGGTGTAGATTGAACGAAAATTATCACGAGTGCATTACCTTTAATAATCTATCTGGTATATAAAAAAAAACAGAAATTGCAAGGTCATCAATTTTCAGCACAGATTGGAAACAAACTTTGTTGAAAACTCATTTGGGGTGTGTTTTTTGAAGTCACTGATCATTTTATACTTCCGTTACAACATTTTTTATTTTAAAAGCAATCAACGTACGGAACATTAATTGCGCAAGTTCAACTGGCACTTGACCGGTTCTTTTAGTATAGGAAGTAAGGTAGGCAATCAGGTCTGTCCATGGGAAGGACTTAGTCGTGTGCTGGAAAGGCTTTTCTTTTATCTATCAATTAAATTTCTGAAATATCGTAAATAACAAAGGTGGTTTTAAATTATCCCAACAAAAAACTTTTATAGACGAAGAGGGCCACCCGAAATTTTGACCTGTCGACTAACCGTCTGCCTAGTTGTTCATTCTATCGGATGAGTCAAATAAAAGCCTTTAACGTTGATTTTACGGCCTCCGTGCCCTGGAATGCTCAGATAATGCTAAAAATGCTACATCCAAAGATTGACTGTCGTTTAACCACTCGAATCAAGTACCGTAACATTTGTTGAAGGGTAGACGCCACCGAGACCGGACCCAGCCATATAAAATCAATAAATTTAGTTTGTTCTTGATAAAATAAGAGGGAACCTCCAAAAAGCAGACGCCGCCAATACCAGAGGATGAAGCTGGACCCGCTTTTACCCGCCAAAAAACGGTCGTTTTTCGAGTTTTTTAATAAATAAGACCGTAAGTCCCAACTTTTGGATTCTACGCGTATGCCCAAGTTATTTTTCAAAAATTTAGGCCTGAATTAATAAAATATCAGGAGGGCAGATGCCTCGCTTGTACCTGAACGAGCTAACGCATTTTCAAAGTTCAAAAAACAACGAAATTCTGATAGTAGAGACGCTATTATAAGTTCTACATAAAATTCATACCGGATAACTGAAATTGTTATTTTTTTGTGTTTTTTCAACCCAGAGAATCCGAATTTACCATTCTCGAGGCCTGTTCGGAAAGACTTTAAACAAGTCACCGCCAGAGTGCAGTATAAGCATCTTTTTTTTATGGGTCTAACACACGTGCTACAGAGAAGTCTCTAAAGCGCTACAGGAGCGACACGTGTGCGGAGAAAGCGATTCACGTTGTTCTTGAATCGCTGCAAATTGTACTCGGTGGGAAACACACAGTCCTGGGCAAATTATTCCGAAGGGATGATGTTCTCCATATAAAAGACTTCTTGAAAAGCTAACATGCACCGTTGTAGGAGGAATTAAGCGGGCCACAGCCTTCGAACACTTTCCATGAATATACTTGTAGAATAGGCTCAAGTCGCCAACCGTTCTTTGATGCTCCAGCGAATTAAGGCCGCCGGGCAGTTCCGGGTCTCCAATCAGACGAACAGCTCTTCTCTGAATAGAATCCAACAATTGCAGTGTATGTTTGGGAGCGGAGCTCCAAACATGGGAGCAGTATTCCATAGTTGGTTGAATTTGAGCTTTGTAAAGAATTAACAGTTGTTGTGGGGTGTAAAGCTTTCTGGTTCGAAATAATATTCCCAATTTTTGAGAAGCTCTCCTTGCTATGCCTGCAACATGTTCATGCCAGGACATATTTGCTCCCAAATTAACGCCCAACAAATTGAGTGACGATGTTAGAGGAATGGAGTGCCCCGACATAATTATGTCGGGTTCAGTAACGTTAACTTTTTTAGAAAAAACTACCGCCTGAGTTTTTGTAGCGTTAAATTCCACTTGGTTACTGTCACCCCAAGATAGAATTTCTTCCAGGTGTTTGTTAAGTTGAATGATTTCCTTCTGTCTGCGGATATTCGTGTGAGTAGCCGATGTTCGAGCGTTCAAAGCAGATCGTTAATATAAATGAGAAAGAGAGTAGGCGACAGTATGGAGCTTTGGGGAACACCGGCGCTGATAGTGAAGGTGTTAGAAAGAAATCCGTCGACTGCCACTCGTAAAGAACGCTTTCTGAGGAAACATGAGAGCCACAAACAGAACTTTTCAGACATACCATAAGAACGTAGCTTAGCCTACAGCCCATCGTGCCAAACACGGTCGAATGCCTTGGATATGTCAAGAGCAACCGCTCAAGATTCTCTAAAGTGTTCAATTGCGTTGTTCCAAACATGTGTTGCATAAGTCAGAAGATCTTCCGTTGATCTATTTTTACGAAAGTCATATTGGTGATCGCTAATAATGTTGAATCCTTCAAGATATTTTAGAAGATGCTGATTGATAGCCTTTTCCATGACTTTAGATATTACTGGAAGCAGTGCAATTGGTCGGTAGTTATTTAGCAAGGTCTTCTTGTCTTTTTTAGGTATCGGCTGAACTGTGGCACATTTCCAGCAGGACGGAAATATTCCCTTTCTGTAGGATAGGTTGAAAAGTCTACAGAAAACTGGTGTTAGTTCCATGGCACAGTTTTTGAGAACCATGGCATGTATTCCGTCAGCGCCAGAAGCCTTTTTGGTGTCTAGCTTCATCAAAATACGTTTTTTGATACGCTGTCTGAAGACAATATCAGGCATCCTTGACTGCACCATGGGAATAGTAGGTGGTGTTGTTCCTTGGAAATCGACAGTAGAATGTGAAGCAAAGAGTTCAGCCAACAAGTTCGCGTTCTCAACAGGTGTCGTTGAAATAGAATTATCTAGCTGTGTGAGTGGTGGTATGGTGGATTTGGTGTAATTTTGACTAACTGCTTTAGTGACTGACCAAAAGGACCTGGAATTGTCGGGACAAGCGAGAAGTTTGTTTCTAATCCGTTGATTGTGTGCCTCCTTGGTTTCGTCGATAATTTCTTTGCATCTGTTCCTGGCACGAACAAAGGTGTTACGATTTATGGTGTTAGGATTTTAACGCCATTGTCGGTATGCAAGATGTTTAGAAGCAACAGCTTCTTTGCATTTTCGGTCAAACCAAGGCTTGCCGTTGGAAGGGCATTTTTTCGAAAAAGTACAGCCTCCATGCCGGCCAAAATAACATCGGAAACTTCCCTGGCGCAGTCGGATGGGTCGTCGGATCGAAAACAAACGTCTAACCAAGGGAAAGTTCGAAAATATTCCATGAGATCTTCCCATTTAGCAGATTTGTAGTGCCAAATCTTGCGCGGTTCGGGCGCCTCTCTGTCACTGATTGGTAAAATACTCGATGTCGAAAGTAGTTTATGGTCGGAAGAACCTAACGGGGAATTTACGCTGACCGTGTAAATCTCCGGATTGGTGGTTAAAAACAGATCAAGAAGACTGGCGAACTACCCGTCTCGATCAGGGATCCGTGTTCGTTCATCAATAAGCTGAGTTAAGCCACAAGTGATTGAAAATGATTCGGCTTCACGACCTTGTTCGTCGGTAATATTTGAATATTTAAGCTAGTTGATCTTGTGGACATTAAAGTCGCCCAGGATGGCAATTTCGGCATTTGGATAGTTAATTTGTAAATGATCGATGGTGTCTGCAAGAGAACCGAAAAGAGTGCTAAAGTTAGTATCACTTGGTGGTCGATAGAGGATACAGATGAACCTTGTGGTTGGTTGAGTCGTTATTTTTAACCACATAACATCAAAGTTTGGTGGCTCCAAAGCCTCTTCTCGTTGGCGAGAGAGGTCGCTTCTGACAAAAAGACAGATTCCAAAGTTACGCCTAAATCGGGAATAGAAGTCGTACCCAGCATAAAGATAATTGAAGCAACTATTTTGTCATGTTTTTCCGTTAGTACCCGAATAAGGTCTGAAATGGTGTTCTTTGTATTTGTTAAATTTAGCCCAGCTGATGAGCCGTGATACGGCCAAACGCGTCTTGGGATGGACTAGCCAATACAGAGAACATTTTTGGGAACTTTCAAAGTGCAAATCTTTCTCTTCGTCTTTGATTGCTTCACCAACGCCATCTATACCTTCGAGCGGGAAGCTCGAGAAGGTGCACTTCTGCAAGTCAAAAAATTTTAGTAAAATTAAAATAAAAATATAATTTCACAATATAACCAAAAGTTTTCTCTGATAATCTTATTCTACCCCAAATGGTGACATTGAGCCAGCGGGGCTATGAATCGCTTCCTCATCCGCCGTATTCACCAGATCTGATCCTCAGTGATTATTACTCCGTTTTAAATTTGAAAAGGTGGCTCCAGGGAAGGAGATTTGGCTCAAATCAAGAAGTCGAAAGGGGAAACTGACGCCTGACAAATCGTTCTATAAGAGAGGATCCAAATGTTGGAAAATCGTTGAGATAAGTGTGTCTCTTTTGAAGGACACAGTGTTAAAGAATAAAATCGATTTTTGGCAAAAATATTGTTTTTTCTTCAAAAATCTCGTGACGTTTCACTCTATGTAGCACTATTTCAACAAAATTTACGTGACTGTACTACAGAAAGTATATGATAAATACTTCATTATTTGCGCGTAGGCAATTGTATTTGATAAGACAAGACAAAAATGCGAATCTTTACTTTATCGGTACGAACCAAATAACATAAAGTGTTATTTTTAGCAAAAAACAATGCCTTACGTAACTGAATAGTAAATATTTTATGATTTTTTTATGTGCATTTTTTCGATAAAAAGTTAGAATCAATAGTCCATTAAGTGATAACGATAATCTGTTGAAAGATAAACGTCAATTTGCGTCAGTATCAATATTTATGTCAAGCTATAGTTCTTGACAATAAGTTTTTGCAAAAATCTATCCACTTCAAAGACTATTATCCTATTCATGTAGTGTAATAATTATTACTTCTACGCAAAGTCATGATTTTAGTACATGTTTCCGTTGTCAGTGATTACAAATTGTAATATTAATAATAAAAATATTATTAAAACTTTTTCATTGGTGATAGTCACGCAAAAGTGATAAAATACTCAAAAACCTAACAGAATACAACTCAATAAGTAGAAATAAGTGGTATGCACTTCAATAAAAATACAATAAGACAAACCAAATAAAAAAACCGGCCAAGTGCAAGTTGTGCGCAATTAATGTTCGGTACCGTGGTTACCTTTAAATTAGCTAATAGGCAATAAATAATTCTAGCTCAATCTAGAATCTAATAGTAAAACTTTAAAACAAATATTTACTACCTAAATACCTGTTTAATTATAAACAAAAAAAATAAAATTATTTTGTCTTCGGTACCTATCCGTTGGTCACCACTGATTACTGATTACATTGAATCCTCCTCTATCCCTCATCCTACGTAAAGACGTGGTGATATCATTTTTTTTATGGGTCTAGCACACGTGCTACAGGGAAGAAGTACCTAAAGCGCTACAGGAGCGACACGTGTGCGAAAAAAGTGATTCGCATTGTTCTTGAATCGCTGTAAATTGTACTCGGTGGGAAACATAGTCCTGGGCAAATTATTCCAAAGGGATGATGTTCTCCATATAAAAGACTGCTTGAAAAGCGTTGTACGAGGAGTAACAAGCTGAACCTCATACGGATGTGAGGTATTAGCGCGACGTGTACTTCTAACATGCACCGCTCTGGGAGGAATTAAGCGGGCCACATCCTTCGAATACTTTCCATGAAAATACTTGTAGAATAGGCTCAAGTCGCCAATCGTTCTTCGATGTTCCAGCGAATCAAGGCCGCCGGTCAGTTCCGGGTCTCCAATCAAACGAACAGCTCTTCTCTGAATATAATCCAACAAATGCAGTGTATGTTTGGGAGCGGAGCCCCAAACATGGGAGCAGTATTCCATAGTTGGTTGAATTTGAGCTTTGTAAAGAATTAACAGTTGTTGTGGAGTGTAAAGCTTTCTGGTTCGAAATAATATTTCCAACTTTTGAGAAGCTCTCCTTGCTATCCCTGCAACATGTTCATGCCAGGACATATTTGCTCCCAAATTAACGCCCAACAAATTGAGTGACGATGTTAGAGGAATGGAGTGCCCCGACATAATTATGTCGGGTTCAGCAACGTTAACTTTGTTCTCATGCTATTTGTGCCACTATTTTAGCCCGTGTTTCTGGGTTTTGGGCATGATGTGATGCTTCCGGGAATGTGACACCAGTTGTTTTAATCTGGCCCGACCACCATGTCGGAGACCGTCCTCTCAATTGGGAATGTTAGTGTGTTGATGAGTTGTAATTTGGTATTCTGTGTTAAGTCACTGTCTCTTCATAGTCTTGTTAGCTTGGCGGTCGCTGTTCTGGCCATAGCAAGGTATCTGCGTATTTAATCCTCACATCCGCCGTCGTTTGTTATTACTGAGCCGAGGTAATTGAAATGACTGTTTCATACCCTGCAAGGTTTCTGACATGAGGCTGATTGTTTTGGACTCAATGATCATCACTTTTGCCTTGATTTTATTCAACTGCAGCCCGTATTTGTTGCTGATAATGTTAAGTCTATCCATGATGTACTGAAGTTCTTCTGTCGTTGGCATATCGTAGATTATTTATTTTAGAACCACCTATTGTTATACCGCCTTGCCAGTCGTCAAAAACCTCTCTCACCATGTGTTCACTATGTATATTGAACAGTATAGGTGATACGATGCATTCTTGACGAACCATCACTCGAGTCTTACAAGAAAGTATTATTCACCTGGTTGGTGGCTGTATTTTGTTCATATAGATTTTGAAGAAGCCAAATTAAGTGATAAGATATCCCCATTTGTGCTAAAACTTCCTAAGTAGCGCTCCACTTTACATTGTCAAAAGCCTTCGAGTAATCCACAAAGCAAAGATATGTCTCTAAATTGAATTCTCTGGATTTTTCCACGACTTGATGAAGGTTGAGGATCTGTTCGCGGGGGTGCCTCCTGCAGGCAAGAAGCCCGACTGTACCGTTCAGATTTCAGGAAGTAGGAATGGTTTTAACCACTCATTAATGATAATTAGGAGGACTTTGCTGGCATGAGATATTAAAGAGACTGTTCGATAATTTCCACATTCCATAGGCGAACTTTTTTATATATTAGAATGAAGATAGATTTGCTCCAATGAGCATCGAAGATGATCCTCGCTCCGGCCGGCCCACGACGTCTACGACTGAAGAAAACATCGGCAAAGTGTGTGATCTCATATTGAAAGACTGTAGATTAACTATCAGAGAGATTGCAGACACTATAGACATCTCGTATGAACGAACACAAAACCTCATTGCCACCGAACTCGGATTTTCTAGAATTTCCGCTAGGTGGGTTTCCAGATTGCTTTCAGTTAAACAAAAACGAATTCGACTCCCGATTTCTCGCGACTGTTTGGAGATGTTTGAGGCTGATCCGCAAGATTTTCTTAACAGGTTTTTGACAATGGACGAAACTTGGGTTCACCACTATACTCCAGAGTCACAACAACAATCCAGGCAGTGTAAAAAATCTGGTGAACCGACCCCAAAGAAAGGGAAGGCAATTCTATCGGCTGGAAAAGTGATAGCGTCAGTTTTTTGGGATGCTAAAGGTATTATTATGATGGACTACCTTCCGAAAGGCGAAACAATAAACTCGACTTAATATAGCACTCTTTTGCGTCGTTTACGTCAAGAAATTTAAGAGAAACGCCCAGGATTACTGACAAAGAAAGTTTTGTTTCATTAGGACAACGCTCGCGTTTACACGTCTGTTGAGTCTAGGGCTCAAATTCGTGATTGTGGTTTCGAATTGCTGCCCCACCCGGCTTATTCTCCTGATTTGACACCTTCGGACTTTTATCTATTTTCAAAACTAAAAAAATACCTCAGTGGCCAGAAATTTTCATCAAATGATGAACTCGAGCAGCAGCTAACCAGTATTTTGAAGACCTTAAGGAATCTTTTTTTCAAACAGGTGTGTAAGCTGTGGAAAACAGGTGGAAGAAATGCATAGAGCGAGGTGGAGCTTACGTCCAAGAATAAAAATATTTTTGTACGTATTTTATTTTGTTTTCTTGACTAGGCCGCGAACTTTTCAGTCCATATTCGTATTAATTATTCTATCTTTTTCCCTTTTAAGAGTCGGATTCAGTTGAGAAAGAGAAAATGGCTTTAGAATATTTAGTTAGCCAAAAAGGCAAAACTAAGTTGCTTTTAAACCGTTACATGTATATCGAAGATAAATCAGCGAACGCATGAAAATACTGGAAATGTGAATATTTTTCCCAGTAGAAATCTATAGTAGAAGCTGAGCCGAAGCGTCCAAAAACACAAACATCAGCTAGAAAGGTTTTGACAAGTATCTTTTGGGACTCACATAGAATAATACTGATCGACTATCTTGAAAATGACTATTATGTTGATTTATTGGACAGTTTGAATGGTGAAATTAAGAAAAAAAGGCCGCATTTAGCGAAGAAAAAAGTGTTTCTTCACCAAGATAACGCACCAGCTCACAAGTCCATAGAATCGATGGTGAAATTGGGCTATGAATTGCGCCGTATTCACCAGATCTGACTTCCAGCGATTATTACTAAGTTGGGAATGTGGAATCTTTGGCACAATGATACTACTCAGTATATATCACCACTACACCAAACACTTTACTTTTGCACTAGACGCGCGTTTCGCTAACCATGTTAGCTTCATCAGGAGCGATGATTGACTAAATCATGTGCAAAAATAAAGTGTTTGGTGTAGTGGTGATATATACTGAGTAGCGATTATTACTTCTTTTTAAACTTGAAAACTCATTTGACTTAAATGAATAAGTCCAATGAAAAACTGAGGTTTAGTTTAGGGACCTCGAGAAATTGTACTTTATGAAAGTTATCCCATTGTTGGAACAAGTGTATTGCTCTTGAAGGAAACTATGTTGAAGAATAAAATCGCTTTTTGGCAAACAAATTTTCTTGTTCTTGTTCTTAAAAAGTCTTGAGACTTTTTACCCTATGTATATACGACATGTCTACCACTATATCTAAACTCCTGGACAAAATTAACGCAACAATCTGAAAATTAATTTATCTTTTACTTATGTCAGTTTTAAAGTTTATCGAGTATTTGAATAGTAGGCTATGCATATTTTGTTTCGTTGTTCATGACAGAAATCAAAACAATTCGTTTAGATTTACAGATTTAAAGAATTTTTTTTAGAAGATAAACAATTTTCTATAATAATGCAATAGATTTTCTTTAAAAGTAAGCTTATAAATTGTTCCCTTTTTCAAAGTAATACGTTTTTGTGGTAGACTGTTTTATTTTTGACCCCGAAGAATTAGAAAAATGAATCGAACAAGGAATTTAACTGAACACGAGGTAGTGCGAGCCTCAATTTTATTGGACGAGGGATATTGTCAGAGTTATGTTGCCAATTTGTTAGGCAAACATCGTTCCACAATAAGTCGTATGGTAAGACGCTTGAATGAAGTAGGAACTTATTCTAGAAGGCTAGGGCAAGGGCGAAAACGATGCACTAGCGACCTAGATGAACGTTTTATAAGACAATATGCTTTAAGAAACAGGACTGTCACTAGTTTTATAATAAGAAACGAACTCGAAGCTGTTCGCAATGTCACAATTTCTTCTAAAACAGTGTAGAAGACGGTTAAATGAAGCTGGATTAAACAGTAGGAGACCAGCCACTGCGCCCTTGCTTACTAGAGAGAACAGAGTTGCCAGGTTACGTTTTGCTCGAAATCACGAAAACTGGTCTGTGGATGATTGGAAACCAGTTTTCTTCACAGATGAAACTAGGGTTAGTCTAAAACATCCAGATGGTCGTGAGTGAGTTTGGCGAAGACCAGGAGAGAGGTTTGCTCCTTGCAATATCTCTGCAAGGATTCCATTCGGCGGTGGCTCTGTTATGTTCTGGGGTGGCATCTGCTTTGATGCTCGCACAGAGTTAGTTTCTGTCCGTACGAGATCCATGAATGCTGACTACTATCTTGAGAATATTGTATTAGAACATGTGATGCCTTTCGGTCATTTTGTGGGGCCCAATTTCCTGTTTATGCAAGACAACGCTCGACCTCACGTGGCTAGGGAGGTACTCGATTATCTTAATCAAGTTGATATACCGATTATGCAATGACCACCAAAAAGCCCGGGTCTGAATCCGATAGAACATGTATGGGATCACCTTAAGAAAAAATGTGAAACGTCATATACCTGCACCTAGAAACCTGAGGGAACTTGAAAATGCAGTTATCACAGAATGGGAGCAAATTCCTCAAGATTTTATCCAAAATTTAATTAGAAGCATGCCTAGGCGCATAAACGCTGTCATCCGAAGTACAGGAGGCAACACACGCTACTAGTGTCCCAGTTACATCATTAATTTTGCTACTAATGTCCCAGTTTATTTTTTTCATTATTACATAATTTCAACGATTTTTTTATTAGGTCTTAAGAATAATTTTAATTCGAATCTTATAGAGAAATTTGGTAGCTAATTCATTTTTAATGTATCCGAATAAGTTTTTTCTAACTTTTAGTGTAACCAATGTTCATAAAAAATTATTAAAATTAATTCATTTGTATGATTTAATATATTGTTGCGTTAATTTTGTCCAGGAGTGTATTTCCAGGTTAAATTAATAGAGGTTTCGGTCAATAATGTCCATTTTGCTAAGAGATGGCGTTACTAATACACTTGTTGGTGTAGACTCGTGACATCTAAGGCGTTTTGGAAGGTAAACACACGCCATCAAAACCCAGTTCGTTATTAATTGTCGTTGTGTGAAAAACATGGTTCTTCATAGCTTTGAATATGTCGTATTTCGTACCAGAAAAGATATTTTGCGGAGAAAATTTGAAGAAAACCGCTGCTGAAAGTTATCGCTTGTTGATTGACGCTTATGGTGAACATGCTCTAACCCAAAAAACTTGGATAGACCTAGGCTAGCCTTCAACATCACAACCAGTGCGCAATATACAGGAAAAGGAAGCTTTACTGTTTATTTGGTGAGATAGTAGAGGAGCTGTGTATTACGAACTGCTGAAACGATTTTTGGCGATCGAAACCGACAACAATTGATCAAGTTAAACCGAGCATTGAAGGAATAACGACCAAAATACGCTCAAACACACGATAAAGTCATTTTTCAACATGACAATGCTCGGTCCCATGTTGCAAAATGTGTTAAAAACTATTTGGAAAACATTTTTTCGTGGCGTACCTTGTCAAAGATTTTTCCAAAGTCAATTGAACAAAGGAAAACATTTTGTTTCACATTGCGACATTCGTGAATCAACAGATGGATACCAAACAGTGCCCATTTAGTCCCAAATCCGTTTCGAAAACCAGACTGACTCTTTTCAATTCTTTCTTGAAGTTTGTTATATATCCTGCCATGCATCACACAAATATTTTTAAAACAGCAGTTATTTAGAAAAATATATTTTTTTAGTTTTCGATCTGATACAGATATGGCGCCAAGATGATCAAATTATGATGATACTTGTTAAGTATTATCTACTACGTGGCATGCTGTGAAGTTTTAGGCACGTGTGCTTAGTTGTCTTGTTGTAGCGATCGTGTAAACAAACAACATTTTCTAAGTAATCGGTCAAGTGCAAGTTGAACTTGCGCAATTAGTGTTCCGTACGTTGATTACTTTTAAAATAAAAAGTTTTGTTAGGGAGGTATGAAATGATCAGTGACTTCACAAAACACACCCTAAATGAGTTTTTAACAAAGTTTGTTTCCAGTCTTTACTGATGACCTTGAAATTTTTGTTTTTTTTTATATACTAGATAAATTATTAAAGGTAATGCACTCGTGATAATTTTCGTTCAATCTACACCCCGTGGAGAATATTCCAGAATTTTTTCAAAATATTTTGATAAGTGCTTTTCGAGATAAGGCGGGTGGACAGCGATTTTTCGCGATTTTTTAAAAATAATGCAAAGAAAAGTGCACGCAAGTATTACATTATATATATATATATATATATATATATATATATATATATATATATATATATATATATATATATATAATTTTTTACTAGTGTTTTCACAACCTTTCATTTGACATCACACTCGATGACCTAGTAAAAAAAATTTTTTTTCACTTCCGATTTCACCCCCCAAAACTCACACCTTAAGTCAAAATTTAACTTCAAAAACTACACGGCTCTGATGAGGCCATCAATTCCTATATCAGTACCAAATTTCAACTTTCTGTGACAAATAGTTTCGGAGAAAATCGGGTGTGACAGACAGACAGACGGACAGACAAACAGACAGATAGACAGACAGACGGACAGACAGACAGACAGACACCGAAGTCATCTTATAAGTGTTCCGTACGGAACACTAAAAATGGATAAAATTGAAGGGCGACCTGTTATAAAATACAGCGTTTTAAAAGGTTTTACTTGAATGGACATTCAAAAGGAGTAAATTCCAAGTTAAATGATTATTTCTCTTCGTTTTCGACGATTAAAAAGCAGGCTGCTGAATTTATACGTGGTCGTACAGCCATTTAAGATGATAAACGCTCGAGACGCTCGAAAACCTCTAAGACCGACGAGATTGTGACAAAAATTCACAATAACGTACTAAATGATCGCCGATTGAAAGTACACCAGCCCGCTGAGATTGTAAAGGTCTCGATAGGCCGTGTCCATTACAGTTTACACGATGTTTTGGGTATGACGAAGCTTTCTGCTCAATAGGTACAGCGTTTGATAAAAATCGATCAGAAATGCATTCTTTGATTATTAATTAACGCTTAAATGTTTCGAAAAAATTCGACATTATTAACCGAAACACCTATTATGAATCACCCTGTAGTATGTAGGTGACGATGATGATAATGATGATGGCACTGTAATATAAGACATCATAAATAATATCCATAACAAAGTGTAATTCGTTCTTTTATGACAAATAACTTACTGTGTGATTAAGCATTCTGAGGCGTAGTAAATATTGTGCAACAAGTGACTGACCTAGGTGCAACCAGCCAAACAAAGAAATATACTGCCACTGTTAAAATCATAACACTTGTGTGCAGTGGCGCACTGTGGCGACAATACCTAATTTTTACCCAAATTAATTTTCTGGCCGCGATTTTCTAGGAATCTCAGTAATTTCTTTAATATCTTCGTTCTTGATTTCTATATCTATCTGTTTTAGCGGATTTTTGATTATTTGCCATGATTTTTTACTAATTTAACAATATATATTGCTTTGTTGTCGAGAAAACACCTTTTAGGCAACAAAATTAGCCTCAGTCATCCAGTTTTCAAGGAATCTCCATAATTTTTTTATAATCGTCGTTTTTGATTTTTCTATCGATCTGTCTCGGTGGATTTTTGATTATTTACCATAATTTTTATTAATTTCTCAATATATATTACATTTTTTTTCCAAAAAACACCTTTTTAGGCAATAAAATAAGTCTAAATCTCTTAATTTTCAAGGAATCTCAATAATTTTTTTTTTATATAATCTTCGTTTTTGATATCTCTATTGATCTGTCTAGGCCAGCGTTTCTCAACCTTTCAGTATTTGCGACCCAATATTCAAATATAATTTTCATCGCGGCTCCCCCCTCTCATACAGTAACAATGCATGCAATAATAATGTATTTTCAGTATTCTGATGCTAAAGCTACACTGTGACCTTAATTATAAACTACTAAGAATAAGTAAATTTATTCATATTTGATAACACATATCTGCTGCGTTGACAAAACTAGAATCGGTGCCTCTCTATTGTGCTCTGTCACGTCTACCATATCGGTAGTGGCTTCACGAGAGTTATCTCGAACATTCGGAAAGTCTGCCTAAAAGTGTATAAATGCTGCACCTCGTTCAATTACAGCCCGTCTCAGTCGAGTTGATCCTTCTACTGCTATCGGATTTATCGTGAATATGTATGTTGTAATTTACGTGTTAATTAAAATTCAAGGTATTAACTATTCACGGCAGTAAATTTATACAGAATCATGGATACAATTTTTAACTGGGCGTAAGCGACCATTAGACTATAGTGAAGCATCAACAAGTGCACAGAGAAGCGTTGTTCCGAAAATAAAATCAAGATAATATTCTTAAGGATACTTAAATTTAGGGTTTACCAGTACTGAAGTAAATGAAAAAGAAAGGCCCCTGTGTGTTATTTGGAAACGTAAAATGTATATATGTAAAGCAAAAATCATATTTTAAAAAAACTTTGACGATGAATGGAAAAGCTTTACTTGCCTCTTACAAAGTTTTATAAAATAGCCAGATGCAAAAAGCCTCACACCATTGGTGAAGAGCTTGTTTTGCCAGCAGCAATTGAGATAATTTTGCTTGCTATCCATACCTATATCAAATGATACTGTTGCCTGTCGAATTGGTGATATAGCCGAAGATGTGCAGTTTTTCGGGAAGTTTTTCTGCACTTTGTAATGACATGGGTGCCGACCATTCAGCGTTACTATTTTATTGCGAGGCAAGATGGTTATCACGTGGGAAATGTTTGCAACGTGTTTATGAATTAAGAAATGAAATCGCTGTTTTTCTAGAAGAGGAAAACTGATCGGAAGTCGAGAAGTTCCGAGATAGTTTATTTGTGATGAAATTGAGCTACTTGGTCGATATATTCGAGAAACTAAATACCTTAAATCTTTAACTCTAAGGAACAAATACACATATATTCGATGCAAGTGACAAAATTCATGCTTTTTGTAGAAAATTAGAATTGTGGAGTAGAAATGTAAAGCAAAAAAACCTAGAAATGTTTGCAAATGTGGGTGAATGTGTTAAAACATACAAGGCTGAAGAACAACATGCGAAAGTGGTTTTAGTAACCATTGAAAATCATCTAGCCATGTTGACAAACAATTTTAAAAAGTATATTCTTACCGACAACTTGGTAGCAAGTTACGAGTGGGTTAGGGATCCATTTCAAAATACTCCTGAAGGGCTTTCAACTTCCGAAGAAGAAATCTTCATAGACATCACGGCAAGTGGCGAAATCAAAAGACAATTTAATAATAAATCACTCCTTGAATTTTAGGCAAGGGTGAATGATGAGTGTTCTGCACTGAAAACAAGAGCATTTCGTATACTATTACCATTTTCAACATCCTACCTTTGCTAAACCGGATTTTCTGCGGTAGCTGCTTTGAAAACAAAATATAGATCTCAACTAAATATAGAAAAATAACTCAGAGTGTCTGTTTCTAATATTAAACCATCCTTCGAAAATCTTTGCTCTGTAAAACAGGCCCAAGGGAGTCACTAATAATTATTAAACTTGTTTTTAATTTAGCATAGATATGTTAATGAGTAGGTAAATACATTGTGCGGTACTAATATAATCCTATTTATAGGTGTATTATATCAGTGTAAATGTGTATTTTATTTTTTATTATGTCAGAATGTATTTTGTTTTGCTTTCTTTTCAATAAATTATATTAACTGTTTTTAATGAATGTTTTTAATAATAATATCTCTTCGATACGCTCACCCCCCCCATACTGTAATCACGCCCCCGCCTAGGGGGGCGCGCCCCACAGGTTGAGAAACGCTGGTCTAGGCAGATATTTGATTATTGATCATGATTTAAACTCATTTTTTTATTAATCATATCATATCATAACCCTATGCAAAGAAAAAGAATGATCAGATGGACGTTTCCTAAACTTAAGGCTTTTAAACCAGAAATTCCAAACCTAACATAACCTAATGTAAAAACAAAAGTAATTTTTTGAAGTTTTTCTAAGGGATTTACATCACGAACATAATATAACGTAATGTACAAATATATATTAGTATTTGTTTCCTAAACCTATTACATTATAACACAACGAATTTTAAACCATACATTACCTATGCCTAAGAGTACACTTATTTATGTTTATATATACTAAACTTAACATAATTAATGTAGAAAAAAGTATTTATGAATTTTTTTTCTAAGTCCAATTAATTACGAATCAAACGTAACCTAGTATTCAAAATTATACTTATTAATATATACTTAGGGTTTAGAAAGTTAAAGTAAAATTGAAAATTGATATAAGTTAAAGAAAAAATATCCAGAGGCGTCCAATAAAGCAGTAGGAATCAGGGAAATCGATATTGACGAACAAAATAACACGAAACTCTGCTTTACAACAGAAGTGAAGGAACCTGCAGAGAACTAATGAAGAAGCTATCTACAATACAAGGGCTCCAACCGAAAACAGGAAGATTACCGCAGGTATATGAAAACCAGAAATGAAGTAAACTCCAAAATAGCAAGAATAAAAAAGGAACGACTTATACGGAGCCCAAAGGAGAATCTGGAGAATGTTGAGAAACAGGAAGAAACCTACCAATGAATACGTGCAAACAAAAAAAATAACAACAGAAAAATGAACTCTATAAAGCAACGAAAGAAACGGATGATAACCATAGAAATCTGGAAGAAAGAAATGACGATGTTATGATGGACGAGGAAGAGGTTATGAGTGCTATCAAAAGATTAAAAAATATGAAATCCCCTGGAATAGACAACTTCTCAAACGAACTATTAAAATACGGGGCTCATGAACTGGCCAAAGAACTAACTAAACTATTTAATAAAATAATACAAGATCTAACAATACCAGAAGAATCACATGAAAGCACTACAATACCCATCTTTAAGAAAGGCCAGAAATTTAATCCTAAAAACTACACTTTTACTACTACTTTTAAGCTCCTGACAAGCTTTTTAAGATCGAAGCGGGAAACATACATAACCAACAAAGAAGGATAACAAGGATTCCGTAGAAATAGATCCACAGATTGTTAAAAATTATGTGTATCTGGTGCAAAAAATTACGACGAGAAGCAGTGTCTCTGATGAAATTTCAAGAGGAATCAGGCTTGGATGGTGCGCATTCGAGAAGTTAAGTCACCATTTTAGGAAGATGACCAAAATGAAATTTTTTATTGAGCAATTGAAAAAAATACGGCCCTCAAACCCCTCGCAATCAGTGGTAAATAATCTCATAACTAGTTATCTTTTACGAGTCCGCTTTTGTCTGATAATTATTATTGTTGTAATTTGAGTACCCGATGCCATTAAATACGTGTGTAGGTAATTGTTAGCGTGTTTATATAGCGGAACTGCCTGATCGTCCTTTGTTTTTTTTTTTAAATAATTGATGTCTATTAGTTAGATATTGTATGCAATTTAACATGATTGTACATACACTGTTAATGTTGTGATTTTTTAAGGTTAAACAGAATTGTCTTGCGTTCAAAATAGCACGCACAAAAAGCTTCATGTGTTTCATCTCAAAATTAGAGACATAACACTTAGGCTGAAAAGTTTTTGGTCTGACACATAGATGTCGCATTTTTCAAAAAAATCCATATAATTTTTAGGAAGTACCAACCTTCAAACGATACGAGTCAAAATTTTATGACATTTCGACGATTGGTCTACAAATTACAGTGGTTTTAGTGATGCTACTTTTGATATTTTCAAAACAATGGAGAAAAGTCAAATTTCGTGTGAAAAATACCATTCAAGCAAAGCAATGGCTTGATAAGTATTAGGGGGACTCTGCCTCTAGATAATCACTCATCATTTATTGGTATGTTGAATTTAGACGCGGTCGTACACTCACAAATGATGCTGAACGCTTTGGACGCTCAAATGAGGTGGTTACATCGGAAAACATCAAAAAAATCCAGAAAATTGTTTTGAATGACCGTAAAGTGAAATTGCGTGAGATAGCGGACACCCTAAAGATACCAAAAGGACGTGTTAATCATATTTTGCATGGACATTTGGGCATGAGAAAGCTCTGTTTCGAAATGGGTACCGCGTTTGTTCACAATGGACCAAAAACAATAACGTGTTGATGATTCTGAACGGTGTTTGGACCTGTTTAAGAGCAATAGAAAGGATTTTTTCAGGCAATATATGATAATGGATGAAACATGGATCCACCACTACACACCGGAATCAAATCGGGAGTCAGCTGAGTGAACAGCAGCCGGTGAAAGCCGCCCGAAGTGACCAAAGACACAATAGTCGGCTGGGAAGGTTTTGGCCTCCGTATTTTGGGATGCGCATGGAATAATTTTCATCGACTATGCGGCAAATATTATGTAAAGTTATTAGTGCGTTTGAAGGCAGAAATCGGAAAGAAACGGCCCCAAATGAACAAGAAAATCTGCTCTTTTATCAAGATAATGCACCGTGTCACAAGACAATGGTTACGATGGCAAAATTGTATGAATTGAAGTTCGAATTGCTTCCCCATCCACCGTATTCTCCAGCGACTATTATCTATTCGCAGACCTTAAAATAAAGCTTGCGGGAAAGAGATTTGGCTCCAGTGAAGAAGTTATCGCCGAAACTGAGGCCTATTTTGAAGGCAAAGACAAATCCTTCTACAAGAAAGGTATAGAGATGTTAGAAAGGCGTTGGACTGATTGTATCGCGCTTGAAGGAGACTATAAAGATGAATCAAGTCGAATATTGCAAAGACAATGTGTTTTAAGTAGCTAGACCAAAAACTTTTCAGCCCACGTTTAATGGAATTTCCCGTCAAGGCACTTTGTTGATACTTTACTGTTTATTGTTATTGTAGCTTGTTTAATAAAATGTTTTTAGGTCATTTCATGTTTCTACTTCCTCAGAAAATACAAAAAAAAGCGAGGAGCTTAATTAAATGTAAATGAATTTAGCAGCACAAAAGAAATAATGGACGTTCTGCATAATTTAGAAAAAATCAAATAAATAGGAATCTAGATAAAGTTCATGACCCTCGAGACTTATTTTATTCGAAAGCATAAGTAGGTACTGAAATAATCTAATCTTTTACGTTCAGATTGGCAGTAAGACTTCGTTTAAAGCGATATAAAACATACATATGTCAGGAACAAGAACTTGAGCAAGGTACGAAAAGTATCGAATTCACGTAGTTTAAAGGGTTACATACACCTCTAATTTTTTTACGGATTTGTATTCTCTGTATATCTAAGAATTATTCAAAAAAATTTTTTAAGAAAATTCCATTCCATTACAAAGTTATTGAATTAAATGTGACCTGGCGTCGGATTGGGACCGCTCACAGTAGTTCGAAAACCCGAAAAGCTGGTCATAATAGAAACAAAAGGTTTTATTTAGGGATTTTTACCTATCTGATTACTTCTGCCAATTCGTCTACTATGATTTACGACCACTCAGATGCATCTTTCGCTTGCACTTGTCTCATAATTTGAATTTCATTTCGAAGCGTCAAGTACCACACAGCATCTCTCGTGAAGCACGTCAGACGTCATTAAGTTTAAACTGTTATAGAAAGTGCAAAAGTGAAGGAATTTTAAAACTGTAAAATGAATTCTGTCACTGTATGAGTGCAACTTCATTGTGTTTTTGGAATTTCATATTTACTTCATCTTAAGTGAGTAATTAACTGTTCAATTATCGATTCCCAAAAATCTTTAAAGAACAAGCAATAAGTTTTTTTAACTTACTTACTCTGTTGAGTTCTAAAGTGGAATGAGTTGGAGGTTATTTATTAGACATTTTTTGCCAAAATATCGAAAAATTGAGTGCTAGATGTCGCAAGTTTGGTATCTGTGGTATTCATTTTTCTTACATTTTAAGATCATGTTACGAGACTGTTTTTCTCCCTATAATTTATATTTTATTACATTTTTTATATTTAGTGCAGTGATTTCAATTTTTGAACAGTGTAGCTTAAACAGTGATTTAAATTTTTGAGCAGTTTAATTTAAACCGACAGGGTGTAACGCGTGTTGCCGACTTGACTTATTTAGTTCGCATTGAATGCGTCGAAATTTGCGTCCTGGAAGTAAGTGATTTTGAAGATTTCACTTTGAAGAAGGGGAAAGAATATATAAACGGCCAGATGGAATTTTTAAGGGCTTTTTCCACCATGAAGCAGTAACGGCTTTTTCGGCCAGTAAGCCGTAGCGGCTTTTTCTACCATGAAGCAGTAACGGCTTTTTCCACCAGTATGCCGTAGTGGTTTACTTTCTCCAGCACGCCGTAGTGGCTTTTTTATCTTTCTCCGTGATGTAGTAGTGAGTAACGGCTTTTTATCACCAAGTGGGTCGTTTCTAGCTCTCAAGTTTAAGGCATTTTTTCCGTTCTTAAAAATATCCTGCTCATCCCCAGGCATTTCGGGTCGAAAAGTGATTTGCTACACAAATGAGACTAGGACAGTAGTGGCTGAGACAATATTTTTATGAGAATCTTACCAGGAGAGGCCAAGAAGCTTATGGAAGACCCACGAGGAGAAACCAATCAGTAAGTCAGTAGAAACCAGTTTAAATATCTCATTTCCTGTCTACAAGTGTGTTTCCAACGACTACTCAACCTGTGTAATCCGCGGAGTTAATTTTACAAACTTTTAATATCGTGTTTTATAAAGCCTTTTTTTAAAAACTTAATAAGCCTAATTTAAAGAGTCTATGCAATGGTGTACACTCTCATAGCCTAAGGGGTTTTTATTTAGTAAATGCAATTTTAAGAGTGTAATAAATGTAGGAATTTTTATTTCGTTTATATATATATATATATATATATATATATATATATATATATATATATATATATATATATATACCCTTCTTTATTTAAATGCAGCGTTTCACTGAACTACCCGCTTTATCTTTTAGGACACAACGGTTGTACTATATTAAAATTTCTTTCAACAACTACATAACTCTTCAGTATTTTTTCATTTTTTGAGCTGAAGTTACATTCTTTTTATTCTAAAATGAATGGTGCCCAAAATCTGTACAACCAAGTTTTAAACAACCATAGAGACTATTTTCAAAAGACGTACAAAAATTATCTCTTATCCATAATCTCTCCAAACAAAACGAGCTAGCTTATATTTAAATTTTTGTTCTATTAGTATTAATATCACTCGATCCATTCTTAAAAAATTAAGATATACGTAAGGGGCAAAATAGCGCCGCAAAAGAGACGTTATAAAATAATGCCGCAACGAGACGCTATATATAAAATGACGCGTCAACGTGCCGGGCGTTATAAAAAAATTAGTTTTTGTGCGAAAGTGTGCATGGACGCCAATTCTTACTTTTTTCATAAAATTCGGGAGTGTTGCAAACTTAAAAAAATTGTTAAAAATTCGGGATATTATAAAATCCAATCAAATTTTTGCAAAATTTGAAAAAATAGGGTAAATGCTGCAAAATGGGAAAATACTTTACGAATTGAAATGATAAAGTTAGTTAAACAATTAGGGAAAATGTTGCAATAAGTAGTAAATTGTTTACAACTTCGGGAAATTGTTGCTAAAATTGAAAAATACTTGAAAATTTCAACAAAAATAATTTTAAAATTCTAGTAATAGTTGTACAATGTAACAAATTGTCTAAAAATTCTGGAAGTTGTTGTAAAATTGCAAAAAATGTTTAAAAATGCGGTAGAAAGACATAGATTAGAAAGATGCAAAATGGAAAAAATACTTTAAAAATTTCTTACAATGTTGCAACTTTTCAAATTTTACTGAACTATTTACAACAATTACTCAAAATTAATTGAAAATATTCAACTAAAATGTATATATTTTTTCATTTTTACAGAAAATACATATGACAAAATGGAAATTTTTTTACAAGAAAAGACCTGTTCCTACTCGTCAAAAACCCATTACATGATAACATAAATGTAATTATTGTCACTATTGAAGCGGAAGTGACAAAAAAAACTTCGCGTTCATATATTTTGTCAGGAGATTTGAAGAAACCGATTGACAATCGGTCAAATTGATGACAGAATTCCGAAATAGATGGCAAAAAGGCCACAGAACCCAAACGCAATTCTTCGCAAAGTTTGATGATTGGCTCAACGTTTGTGTGCAGTTAACAAATAAGTATGAAACGGAAAATACGGAACAAACAGGAATGAACACCTAAGGGCATACTTTATTGGATTGGGACGGTTCGCCATTTTGGAGCTCCAATTTTGTTTTTTGAAACTTAAACTTCATATTCGTAATCAGCGATCCCAAAAACTCATGTATACAGAGTTTCATAAAAAGCTCACGTTTTTTTTCCAAAATTAATCCTCCATTTCGGAGCCGCCATTCTATTTTTTGAAATTTGAACTTCATATTCGTAATCAACGATCCCAAGAAGTCATGTATATAGAGTTCCATAAAAAGAACTAACATTATTCCAAAAATAGTCCGCCATTTTGGAGCCGCATTTTATTTTTTGAAATTTGAACTTCACATTCATAATCAGCGATACCGAAAACCCCGATATACCAAGTTTTGACGAAATCGATTAATATCTTCATATTGCGCTACCTGTCTTTAGACACTATCTGCAATATTAATTAGATAATTTTTAATATTTTTTAACTTTTTTTTTTTAAATCTTAATTACATTTTCTACAAAATGTCGAGAGGTTTTTTTTTTAAAATTTTTCTAATTGACAATTTTTTATAAACAATTAAACATAAACTTTTTGGTCGAAAATTGCATACTGGTTTGAAACACAGTAAATTTTTTATTTTTGAAAAAAAACACCTTCGACAGTTTTTAACTACTACATTATTTGACAAGATTATTTTTATTTTTGTAGTTTGGATTATTTTTTGTGACTTGTATAGACAAGGAGGCGCCATAGTTTTCATCAGTGGTCCATTTATCTCCATAACAAATAATGTTAACATTTAAAACATATTTAAAAAAAAAATTTTCTTACAATTTAAAGTACAGTAAAAAATATATAATCGCCATTCTTTTATATTATTCACTTTAAAATATATTTTTTTTAATATACATACTTTTTGCAGCTCTCAGATGTATGTAACTCCTTCAAAACAGATAAATCTTGTAAAAAGCGTTCATAAAATTTACATTAAATTACGCAATTGGCATGGCCAATGTAATATTAAGAAAATAATAAAATAAAACATAATAGTAAAAAAAAATTTTTAAAGTAAAACTATTAAAAAAATACATAAATAAAAATAAATAACAAATAATAAATAAATACAATAAAAATAAAAACCCCTTATCCAAAGAGATTTTTGTACCTCTTGTCAATTTCTAAAACTTAAGTTTATAATTAAAAATAAATATAACACCATAAGAGTAGCATAAAAGGACAAACAAGAACAAAGAATTGTAAATAAACAGAAAAGACAAAAAGAAAAATTATCCTTAAAATCTGTAAGGTAATAAAGGTAACACGTAGGCTGAAAATGGTCTAACCTACTTAAAATACTTTTTTTTTTTTGCCAATCAATGTATTTAGTTTCCTTCAAGAGCGATACAATCAGTCCAATGCTTTTCTAACATTTATATATCTTTGTCTTTGCCTTCAAAATAGGCCTCAGGAGCCAAACCTCTTTCTCGCGAGCATTTTTTTGAGGGCTGCGAATATGTAATAATTGCTAGGGGCCGAATCTGGAGAATACAGTGGATGAGGAAGCAATTCGAACTTCAATTCATGCAATTTTGCCATCGTAACCACTGACTTGTGACACGGTGCATTGTCTTGATGAAAGAGTACTTTTTTCTTCTTTATTTGGGGCCGTTTTTTTGCGATTTCTGCCTTCAAACGCACCATAACTTTATATAATTTTCGCTATTGATGGTTTTCCCTTCTTAGCATAGTCAATGAAAATTATTTCATGCGCATCCCAAAATACAGAGGCCAAAACCTTCCTAGCCGACTGTTGTGTCTTTGGTTGCTTCGGGCGGCTTTCACCGGCTGCTGTTCACTCAGCTGACTACCGACTTGATTCCGGTGTGTAGTGCTGGATCCATGTTTCATCCATTTTCAAAATATCGCATGAAAAAACAATCATTTTTTTATTGCGCTTAAACAGGTCCAAACAGCGCTCAGAATCATCAACGCGTTGTTGACTGTGAGCAAACGCGGTACCTATTTCGAACACAGCTTTCTCATGTCCAAATGTTCATGCAAGATATAACCAACACGTTCTTTTGATATCTTTAGGATATCAGCTATCTCACGCAATTTCACTTTACGGTCATCCAAAACAATTTTGTGGATTTCTTTGTTGTTTTCTAGTGTAACCACCTCATTTGGGCGTCCAGAGCGTTCAGCATCGTTAGTGTCTATACGACCGCGTTTTTAAATTCAGCATACCAGTAAATGATGACTGATTTTCCAGGGGCAGAGTCCACGTAACACTTATCAAGCCATTGCTTTGCTTGAACAGTATTTTTTCCCATCAAAAACAGTGTTTTTAATCAACATACGAAATTCGATTTTTTCCATTGTTTTGAAAAAAATCAAAAGTAGCGTCATTAAAACTACTGTAACTTGTAAACTAATAGTCGAAATGTGATGAAATTTTGGCACGTATCGTTTGAAGGCTTGTACTTCCTAGAAGTAATATGGTTTTTTTTGAAAAAGGGCGACATCTATGTGTCAGACTAAAAACATATATATATATATATATATATATATATATATATATATATATATATATATATATATATATATATATATATATATATATATATAGTAGAAACCATAAAACAAAGGTGT
The DNA here is from genome assembly GCA_019049505.1 of Pachyrhynchus sulphureomaculatus. Lineage (NCBI taxonomy): Eukaryota > Metazoa > Arthropoda > Insecta > Coleoptera > Curculionidae > Pachyrhynchus > Pachyrhynchus sulphureomaculatus. The sequence goes on along the minus strand of CM032451.1, from coordinate 74,409,264 downwards.
ACGTACGTATTTCTGAAAAATATATACAAACCATGACACAAATAAATACATTAAAAAATACTATGAACGACCTATTTCCAACAATAGTAATTATTAGCAACATTTGTTCCTTTCTTAAAACCAACCATTCTCTAAAAGCCATATTTTTGTTCAGCGTGCCATTTTTCAAAAACACCTTTTAGGCATCTCACCATGGTGCCGGGTTTAATGGTTTTTTAAAGAACTCCCCGGGCATTATTCGGACACAATGGAGTCCTAAAGACTGAACCGATACTTTGAAAATGATACAAAGATACTTGCTAGCGTATGTAGACAGGTCCGTATTAGCGCTTTCTGCTCTTATTTCGAGGTGTAAATATTACTTAATTTTGTGTCCATGTGTAGAGTTTATTTTGTATATATTCCATTTATTTTGTATGAATTCTGAAGTATTTGAAGATTGGTTTTCGCAGATGATAGACTTAATACCAGGCTATCATTCTTAAAAATTAGAACGAGTTCCAATCTTGGGTTGGCTGAAAATGGACGTCCAGTCTTGGATGACCGAGAAAAAAAACATTTTATTTGCAAAAGACGGCGTTAAGAAAGAATGATCAGAACTTGTAAAGCTTGAAGTTCTCAGAAATAAAGACAAGTACACAAGTTTCGTCACCGACGAAATGGTAAAAAAGCGTAACATTACTGTTTATCGGCTGCCACCATACCATTGCGAGCTCAATCCGACAGAACTTATATGGGCACAGGTTAAAGGTGAAGTCGCCAGAAACAATACGACTTATAAATTGGAAGACGTACAAAACCTCTTTCAGAATGCCAAATCTAATGTTACCACAGAGAATTGACAAAATGTGGACTACGGACATGGCAGTGGATGCCATAGTTGAACTTTTAATTACCAGGTGTACAAGTATGAAATGCGGATTTTTTTCTAAAAAAAACATGTTAAATTCGAAAGAATGATAAAAACTGCTTTATTCAAAGTATGCTCCATCGCTTGTTATACATTTTTTCCCATCTTTCGGGCAATTTTGTGAATACCACGCCAGTAAAAATCTTCCCCTTTTGCTGCGAACCATTCATCGAACCATTTTTTTCACATCTTCGTACGAATCAAAGCGCTGCTCAGCAAGTGCGTGACCTATCGATGCAAACAAGTGGCAATCGGAAGGAGCCAAGTCTGGTGAGTAAGCCGCATGAGGTAGAACTTCTCTCAGCTGAGTGCTTCCAACGTGTCGCGAACTGGTTTTGCCGTATGTGATGGAGCATTGTCATGAAGAAAAATGACTTTGTGTTGCCTCTTTCGGTATTCTGGCCTTTTTTCAAGCAGCGAACGGTTCAGATCGGTCAATTGTTGTTGGTAACGTTTAGTATTAACCGTTTCCCTAAGTTTTAACAGCTCATAATAGACCACGCCCCTCCGGTCCCACTAAACACAAAGCATCGTCTTTCTGCCAAAGCGATTCAGTCTTGCGGTCGATGTGGATGGTGCGCCTGGGCCTACCCATGATTTTTTGCGCTTGAGATTCTCAAAATAAATCCACTTTTCATCCCCTGTAACTATATGATACAAAAACGACTTTTTGTACCGAGCAAAATGTCACACGTGTTTTTGCGCTTTTCCATTTGCCTGTCGTTCAACTCATGTGGTACCCATCTACCGGTCTTCTGAATCCTTCCCATCTCTCGTAGCCGATTGGAAACAGCTTGTTGACTAACGCCCAATTGTTCGGCGAGTGGTTTTTATATTTGCGAATCATCTTCGTCCAACAATGCTTGCAATTCCACATCTTCGTATTTTTGGCGGTTTTCCACGTTCCTTGTCTGCAACATCGAAGTGACCACTTTTGAAACGCCGAAACCATCGTTCACACGTATCTTGCTATGTTCACCATAAGTTTCTCGAAGTAATCGGTATGATTCAACAGCAGTTTTCTTCAAATGAAAACAAAAAATTAATGCTGTCCGCGATTGCTGTTTGTTCGGTATAAATTTCGACATATTGAACACAACAACACCACACTATGCACACACTACTCCCAATTTATCACTCGTGCGTGTCTGACACTTGTTGATGACACAACAAAATGGCGCAGTGTCAAATCTTTATAGCACAAACTGCATTGGTGCACCATCTGTTGTCTGAAATCCGCATTTCATACTTGTACACCTGGTATACATGTAAATTCAAATGACTTGGACATTGATAGTTTTTCAAGCATGTCGGAGATACAAGATTGGTAATACTTTTTTCATAGTTTGACTTCCTCATTTGTATATGTTTTAATTAATAATGTTTCATTCTAAAATATTATTTTTTTTCAATTAAATGTTTAAACATTATAAAACTGTTTCATTCATACTATTCGCAAGTAATACGTATACGCCCAGGCGCACCGCCACTGGCCAAAACTGTTTTAGACTATTTAGCCCCAAACAATAAAAAAGGGTCTTTTTACTATTGTATTCAAACATAAGAAATTGCGAATATTAGACCGATGCCAGATGGTATTACAATAACGTTGTTGAAATGCTGCATTACAGCTAAAATGTAGGTACAACTCTGGAGCCCTTACTACTGCTTGATGCTAATTTGCATAATTCGATCTATGCTATCACTTTCAAATAAAAAGAGTGTAGTAAATAACATAAAAGAAAATTTTGTGCAAGTATTACATCTATAATATATATAAAATGCAACGTCTCTCTGTCTGTCTGTCTGTCTGTCCGTTAGTGACCTTATCACTGGAGAACCACTTATCCGATTTACGTACTTTTTTTTTTAAAACATACATATGTTCTCTGGCCAGGTTATAGGCTATATTTTATTACGATAGGTAGCATAAGGAATGAGCAGTGACGATAATAGTGAATGAAGTCGGAAAAAAAAGTTTATCGCTAGCGCGTTCCCTTGCAATACACAGTCTAAACCATTAAATATGGGACAATATTATGTAGTAGAGAATATATAGAATCTATAATATATATAAAATGCAATGTCTCTCTGTCTGTCTGTCTGTCCACTGGTGCGTTTATCACGCGAGAACCACTTATCCGATTTACGTCTTTTTTTAAATTCATACATATATTCTTTGGCCAGGTTATATAATAATAATAATAATCTATACCTATAATATAAACAAATTGCAACTTCTCTCTGTCTGTCTGTCTGTCCGTTAGTGCGTTTATCCCTCGAGAACCACTTATCCGATTTACATGATTGTTTAAATTCGTACATATGTTCTCTGACCAGGTTTTAGATATATATTTTTATTACATCTATAATATATATAAAATGCAACGTCTCTCTGTCTGTCTGCCTGTCTGTCTGTCTGTCCGTTAGTGCGCCTATCACTAAAAAACCACTTATCCGATTTACGTACTTTTTTTTTTAAAACATACATATGTTCTCTGGCCAGGTTATAGGCTATATTTTATTACAATAGGTAGCATAAGGAATGAGCAGTGACGTAAAAATAGTGAATGATGTCGGAAATAAGTTTGCCGCTAGCGCGTGCCTTTGCAATACACAGCCTAAACCATTAAATATGGAACAATACTATGTAGCAAAGAATATCTGTAATGTATAATCTATAATATATACAAAATGCAATGTCTCTCTGTCTGTCTGTCTGTCTGTCCATTAGTACGTTTATCACGCGGGAACCACTTATCCGATTTACCTGTCTTTTTTTAAATTCATGCATATATTCTTTGACCAGGTTATATAATAATAATAATAATCTATATCTATAATATATATAAAATGCAATGATTGTCTGTCTGTCTGTCTGTCCGTTAATGCGCTTATCCCTCGAGAACCACTTATCCGATGTACGTGACTTTTAAATTCATACATATGTTCTCTGACCAGGTTATAGGTATATATTTTATTACATCTATAATATATATAAAATGCAACGTATTCTGTCTCTCTGTCTGTCCGTTAGTGCGCTTATCACTGGGGAACCACTTATCCGATTTTCGTACTTTTTTTTTTTAAAAAGATACATATGTTCTCCGGCCAGTTTATAGGCTATATTTTATTACGATAGGTAGCATAAGGAATGAGCAGTGACGATAATAGTGAATGAAGTTGGATAAAAGTTTGCCGCTAGCGCGTTCTCTTGCAATACACAGTTTAAACCATTAAATATGGAACAATATTATGTAGCAGAGAATATCTATAATATCTATAAAATACAATGTCTCTCTGTCCGTCTGTCTGTCTGTCTGTCTGTCCGTTAGAGTGCTTATCACTGGAGAACCACTTATCCGATTTACGTGCTTTTTTTTTTTAAAACATAAGTATGTTCTCTGGCCAGGTTATAAGATATATTTTATTAGGTGACATAAGGAATAAGCAGTGACGATAATAGTGAATCAAGTCGAAGAAAAGTTTACGGCTAGCGCGTTCTCTTGCAATACACTCCTTAAAGCATTAAATATGGAACAATATCATGTAGCAAAGAATACAATATATATAAAATGCAACGTCTCTCTGTCTGTCTGTTTAGTGCGCTTATCACTCGAGAACCACTTATCCGATTTACGTGTTTTTATAATTTTATACATATGTTCTATAAATTCGATATAAGCCTAGATAATGGGAGATAAGCTGAGATAATGGGAGATAAGGAAAAATAATGGGAGATAAGTCGAGATAAGCCTCGATAATGGGAGATAAGGTGAGATAATGGGAGATAAGTATAAATAATGGGAGATAGGAGAGATAATGGGAGATAAGCAGAGATAAGTCTAGATAATGGGAGCTATAGTGAGATAATGAGAGATAAGGAGAAATAATGGGAGATAAGAAGAAATAATGGGAGATAAGTCGAGATAAGCCTAGATAATGGGAAATAAGGTGAGATAATGGGAGATAAGGAGAAATAATGGGAGATAAGGAGAAATAATGGGAGATGAGCAGAGATAAGCCTAGATAATGGAAATTAATGTAGAGATAATGGGAAATAAGGAGAAATATTGGGAGATAAGGAGAAATAATGGGAGATATTTTATTACGTTGGGTAACATAAGGAATAAGCAGTGACGATAATAGTGAATCAAGTCCACGCGAGCGGAGCCGCGGGCCCGGCTAGTCTATAATATGTATAAACTGCAACGTCTCTCTGCCTGTCTGTCTGTCTGTCCGTTAGTGCGCGTATCACTCGAGAACCACTTATCCGATTTACATATTTGTTTATAAAATACATATATTCTATGTTACGTTAGGTACGTAAGTAGAGACGATAATAGTGAATTAAGTTCACGCGGGCGGAGCCGTGGCCACGTCTAGTCATATATAATTTTGAACTTGTGTTTTTACAAATTTTCATTTGACATCCCACTTGATGACCTTGATTTTTTTTTACTTCTGATTTCACCCCACTACGCAGCTGCGATTAGGCTATCAATTCCTATATTTGTGACAAATTTAAACTTTATGTGTGAAATAGTTTCGGAGAAAATCGGCTGTGATTGACACACAGACAGACACAGAAGTAATTCCATAAGTGTTCCGTTTTTCAATTTTGGTAGAGGTCATTAAAAAACATAAAATATTTTAACAGAACTCTACAAAGTATAACAGATCTATGGTATTTAGGCTGCACTGAAATAACTATTTTATCATTTTCTATTTTATTTATACCCACAAACTAAGATCATTGTTCCCAAGATATCACAGGCTATCACAAATATAATAATAAGAGATTTTTTGATGTCTTGTGGAAAATTATTGTATAATGTTATCAACTTATTAATTGGTAAATTAATAACAACATCGACTTTAATCATGTGAGAATAAGAATTTATTAATTTGTTGATTTCAATAATATGGAATATTGTAAACAAGCTCTTTGTGTTGTGATACCGCCAATTTGGTTCACGCGATGATAAAATTTGGCCTTATTTAAAGATACCAATGTTACGATTAAAGTATTTTTCTTTTTACCGTACCGTGTTCTTCCTTGGCATGTAGGCGTTTAACCGTTTAATGTGTGATGTAAAGTGTGCCTTCTTCTAAATAACGTGGCAGTGTGAGAAATGTGACGGCAGTCCTGGACTGAGATTCTGTAAGAAACAAAAGGAAGGAGATCCCTTTTTTTTCGTAATAAATATCGTTCAGTAACCAGTTGCAATTATCATCGGCTGAGCTGCACACGACTTCCGAATTTACAGGAGAAAGGGAAGCCGCAATAAAATTTCAAAGAGAAAAGGAACTCTTCTCTTTCCCTTTCTTTTTTCCTTATTTTCGTTACAGATTCTCAGCCCTGGGAATGCAGCCTTAAGTACTGGTTTCAGCCTGGTCCCTCTAGCCTTTCGATTTTTCCAATGCTAGTAAGAAATGTGAGATCTGAAGAAATTCTCGATAGAATAACTGATGAAATAATGCACAACAATAAAGAACCAGGGGACGATGAAATAACTATAGAAATGATAAAGTATGGAGGGACATCAATAATACAAGCTCTTCAAGCTCTATTTAACAGGTACCTCATAGAAAATAAAATACCAACACCTTGAGTAAACGCATTGGTTGTGCTTATATTTAAAAAGGGAAACAAATTTAAATTGGAGAATTACAGACCCATCAGCATGTTATCGGTACTGTACAAAATCCTCACTAGAATCATAACGTATAGATTAACGAACAAATTGGACAGTTATCAACTACGTGAACAAGCGGGATTTATACCGGGATACAGCACTTTGGACCATCTTGAAACAGTTAGATTACTAGTGGAAAAAACAAATGGATATAAGGTCACCTTATGGATAGCAATGGTTGACTACGAAAAAGCATTTGATTCGGTAGAGATATGGGCAGTTCTTAAAGCCTTAAGTAACAGCAGAGTCGATGAAAGGTACACAGCTCTTCTTGAATACATATATAAAAATGCCACATCACAAGTAATGCTTAAAGAAAAAACAAATAAAATCAAAATTAAAAGAGGAATTAGACAAGGCGACTCGATATTCCCAAAGCTGTTCACTTTGACTCTAGAAGACATGTTCAAGTCGCTAAAGTGGGAAAATAAAGGTATGCTAATAGACGGTGAACGATTAAATCACTTAAGGTTCGCAGATGATATCACTCTGATCGCCAACACAAAAAAAGAATTACAAGAAATGCTGATGGAATTAACTAACAAGTCTCGAGAAATAGGTCTAAAAATAAATTTCACCAAAACCAAATATTTGAACAACGAAAGTGAAGATAACAGCCAGGAACTATTAATAGAAAGGGAAAGAATAGGAAAGGTACACAACAATAATTTAAAAGCTGACTAGGATAGAAGAGTCTCGTTAGCTTGGTCTGCGTTCGGAAGTATATATATATATATATATATATATATATATATATATATATATATATATATATATATATATATATATATATATATATATATATATGTAATCCGTTTATAGCGTTTTCTGCATTTGGGTCCTAATCACCAGTTATTTCTATCCTCCCAGTCATGTTCTGAGAGATTCCTTGCAGACATTGCCCTTGCTATTGCCTGCAGCCATGTGTGGGTGGTCGTCCTCTTTTCTGTAGAGATCCACTTCAAAATCTTTTTTTGGTAACCTTTCCCTTGGAATTCGTTTTACATGTCCACACCATAGCAGTTGTTGTCTTTCGATATCGTCAATTATTATGCGTTCCACCTTCATTAAATTCCTCATTTCTAATATGCTCGAATCCAGATTTACTTGCAGATCTTCTCCAGAAATCAATTTCCACTGCAAATAGGCTCTCTTTTTGTTTATTTGTCAGCTGCCATACTTCCGAGCGATAAGTCAGCGTGCGTTGTAATATAGAGTTATAGATTTTCTGTTTTGTCTCCGCTCTAATATTTTTTGCCATAGTATTGAGTTCAATGCCCCCATAACCTTTTTTCCTTTTATTATTCTGTCTTGTATTGTTTCGTTGTTTCGGCCAGTCTTGGTGAGTGTCATGCCCAGATATACGTATTCTTCACAGCACTTGATAGTTTCTTTGTTTTGAATCAGATCCCCTGGTGACGATTCTTCTCCAATGCTTAAATATTGTGTCTTCTCTGTATTTATTTGTATTGAATAGTTTCCGGGACAGGTATTCCAGGTCTTCTTTATCTTGAGCCACCACCACCTGATCATGTGCGTAATGTATTGTGTATAGGGTTGTATCTCTTATTGCTATTCCTATGCTATTACACTTCCGTTTCCACATTCTCAGAACTTCATCGATGTATATATTGAATAGAGTAGGCATTTAGTTACATTGGAGCCCTTTGAAAGTTTATTTTCTACTTTTATTCTAGATGTTGTGTTTCTATAGAATCCTTTAATGACATCCGTAATAGTCACACTTCCCATAGTTTAAACGATAGTATGTCCGCCTTTGTCAGATCTACTAGAAGTAGGTGTACATCTTGTGACCGTATTGTTCTTTTTGCGGTGATTTGTGTTAAACAAAAAATATTGTCAATTGTTGATCGACCTGCTCTAAAACCGTTTTGCTCTTCAGATTCGTAGGGATGATACTCTTCGTAGGGATGATACTCTTCACATATGAGATCTTTTAACATTTTTCCATAGAGTTAGCTTAATGTACTTGTCACCGTTATACCTCGATAGTTACTACAGTTCTTTTTGTTGCCGCTTTTATGTGTAGATGTAATCCAGCCTTCTTTCCAGCATTGTGGAATTGGTTCCCTATTTAAACATCGGTTAAAAATTGCTGTTAAGATCTTAAATAGTTTTTCAGTTCCATTCTTTATTAGTTCTGCAGGAATACCTGGGGCCGATTGTTTTTTAGTAAATATAATGGCTTTCTTTGTCCTGTCTATATCAAGAGCTATGGGTTCTCCAACAATTCGAATTTTCTTGGGGGATTTGTGTATATATTCTGATCTTTGCTCCACCAGGAATGATTTATAGTATTCCTCCCATTGTTGGGCTATAATTGGGTTTATATTTTATATAAACTCAGGTTATAATCTGCTTTTAAATTGGACATCCCAAATACAATAAAAGCCAGAGTATTCGATCAACATGTACTGTCGGTATTAACATATGGCACTGAAACGTGGGCTTTAAATAAAATTTTAATAAGTAAACTCCCAGGTAACTCAAAGAGCAATGGAGAGGAGAACGCTAAATATTAGACTCCAAGATCGTATTCCTAACATCGAGATACGAAGAAGATCAAAAGTGACAGATGTAATACAACGAATATGTAAATTAAGGTGGAATTGGGCGGGGCATATCGCAAGGCAGAATGATAACAGATGGACACGCCTTATAGTTGAATGGAGGCCTAGAGAATATAAGAGATGCAGAGGTAAACCACAGGCAAGATGGACGGACGACATAAAAAGATTAGCAGGACACGATTGGATTCAAAAAACAAACAATAAAGCTCCTTGGAGACAACTTGGGGAGGCTTACATTTGACTATGGAAGGAATAAGCTAATGATGATGATGATGATGACGATGATGGTCTTCAGAGGATTTTATCTAGGACCTGGCGATATGTGGTCCAGATACTATACTTTCCAATGTTTTATAGTTTATCCAAGGCCTCTCTTCCCAAGATGGTGGACTAATCATATATCACTATAACAACCTTACGGAATTCTGGTATTTTATTATTATCAGTTGATATCACTTTAACCAGGACCGAACTGAACATTTAGATATTTTTAAGGGTCATGGTATAGAAAAAAAAGACAAATATTTTAACTTAAACAACAGTCACTTATCATCATCTCAAAATATTTACCGATTAATTTTACTTACTTTGATATGGGCTGTTTAAAAAGTTCGCGGCCTAACAATAAAAGCATTTTTTTTTTGACGTGAAATATGTTTTATTTTTACAATATAATCTCCTGAAACTTTAATACAATACCATCATTAAAGTGTGGTTCCGGAAGGTCTGCAAAATATCCATCCTCGGCTGCAGTAGCTTCGTCATTTAATGTAAAACGCTTTCCAGCCGGGAATTTTTTCTGGTTTGGAAACAGATAATAGTCAGAGGGAGCCAAATCTGGTGCACACGCTGGATGTTCAAGCAATTCGTACTTTAATTCGTTAAATTTTGTCATCATCAAAACACTTGTGTGTATTGTCTTGATGAAAAATGATTCTTTTCTTGTTTAAAGCAGGTCTTTTCTCACGAATTTTTGCATCCAACTAATCCAAAGGGTTACAGTAATATTTAGAGTTAATTGTTTTACCTTTCTCAAGATAATCGATCAACAAAAACACCTTTGTAATCGCAAAAAACTGTTTGCCATAATCTTCCCTGCTGATGAAACCTTCTTTGCACTTTTCGGTGCACTTCCACCGGCGTCAATTCATGTTTCAACTGTTCTTTTCGCTTTGGTGTATAGTGGTGGATCCATGTTTCATCAACAGTTCTGAAACGATGCTTGAAATCAATTTTATATTTCCTTAAAACGATCCAAACACGCTTGAGAAATACGCATTTGAATGCGTTTTTGGTCAGTTGGTCAGCCATCTTGTACAAAGCTTTTTCATATGTAATTCTTTATGCAAAATATTTCCAATATTCGTTCTTTTGAGATGCCTATGCCCAGCTATTTCACGCACTTTTACTCGACGATCATCTAACACTACATGATGGACTTGTATGATTTGTGGTGTTGCGGCAGTTTTTGGACGATCTTCGCGTGAATCATCTTCGAGGCTTGTACGACCAGATTTAAAAAGGGCAATCCATTTTTTCACAGTGGAAAGTGAGAGTGATGCATCCATATACACTTTTAACAATTTTGGATGAATACCTGTTGGTGTTAAATCATCCAAAACAAAGAATTTAATCACTGCACGATATTTAAGTTTATCCATTTTTAAAATATCAATGACACGTCAATATTAAACAACTGCAACTACTCGAATGAATTGACAGATCGAAATAAAATTTAACATGTGTTTATATAAAGGTTGGAACTTTCCAATACAATTATGTTTTCACGGTTTCTAAAACTATCTATGTGTCAAGCCGAGATTTTTTCAGACAGCCTAGGTATTAAGAAAATAAACTGAAATTAAAAAATTTTAAAAAATGTTTTCACAGAACGACTCAAGATAAGCCCACTAAATCGTAAAAATTAACTCGAAAAGTCACGCAAAGAATAAAACCACAAACAAAATTTTTGGGCTAATACGTCCCAAAAAGTCACCCGGGGATGAAAAGGGGAAATTTTATACTTACTATAACACGTAAGCTGAAAAGTTTTCGGTCTGACACATAGATGTCGCCCTTTTCAAAAAATTCATATGATGTGTCAAAATTTCAGGATATTTCGCCGATTAGTTTACAAGTTACAGTGGTTTTAGTGACCCTACTTTTGAGATTTTCAAAACAATGCAAAAAATCGTGTTGACTAAACACTGTTTTTTGGTGGAAAAAAATACCGTTCAAGCAAAGCAGTGGCTTGATAAGTGTTACGGGGCCTCTATCCCTGGAAAATCACTCATCATTTACTGGTATGCTGAATTAAAACGCGCTTATACAGATACAAATGATGCTGAACGCGCTGGACACCCAAATGAGGTGGTTACACCGGAAAATACCAAAAAAATCCACAAAATTGTTTTGGATGACCGTAAAATGAACTTGCGTGAGATAGCTGACACTCTAAAGTTATCAAAAGAACGTGTCGATCATATTTTGCATGAATATTTGTGCATGAGAAAGCTCTTTTCAAAATGGGTACCGCGTTTGCTCACAGTGGACCAAAAACAACAACGTGTTGTTGATTGAGCGCTGTTTGGACCTCTTTAAACCCAATAAAAATGATTTTTTCATGCAATATGTGACAATGGATGAAACATGGATCCACCACTACACACCGGAATCAAATCGGCATCGGCAGTCAGCTGAGTGGACAGCAGCCGGTAAAAGCCACCCGAAGAGACAACAATCGGCTAGGAAGGTTTGGGCCTCTGTATTTTGGGATGCGCTTGGAATAATTTCCATCGACTATGCTGAGAAGGGAAAAAGCATCAATAGCGAATATTGATCTTGATACATGTTAAGATGTCAAATATCGAAACTCGGTAACAACTGAAGTCGAATTCGAGCTTAGTACAGAATTAACAGTTATTGTGCAGTGTAAAGCTTTTCAATTCGAAATAATATGACCAGCTTTTGAAAAGCTCTATTTGCTATGCATGCAACATGTTCATGCCAAAACATATTTCCTCCCAAGTTAACGCCCAGCTACGTCGAGTTCAACAAAGTTAACCTTTTTTAGGAAAAACTTCCGCCTGGGTTTTTGTAGCGTTAAATTCTACTTAGTTACTGTCACCCCAAGATAGAATTTCTTTCAGGTATTTGTTAAGCATAACGACATCCTGCTGTGGATGGATATTTGCATAAGTAATCTGTATCCGAACGTTCAAAGTGAATGAAGAAATAAGCGTATTGTCATCTGTCCTTTATAAAGGGTGGTTCTTTATTAGTCTACGGTCATCAGTTTAGTACAAAATGTCGTTAAACTCCTTAGAAAAGACGTAATTTGACAACAAAGCAATGTTTTCTATGACGTGACTATTTTCACGGCTAGAAAGACACTCTCTTACTAATAGATATTTAAATCTCAAAAAAAAAGATCTATAAACTTAACTTACTTTTCAAACATACCATGTTCTTGTTTTCTCTATTCTGAACCAATTTAACCCCTAGAAACACCCACTTCATATTGGGAACAATAGGTCGTTTCACGGAACCCTCATTCCTAAAAATTCTCGAAATTCTTTTAACTCATCCCTTGTATGGGTGACTAAATTTCACAGTCGGCTTCGCGTATAGAATAACCAGTAAAAATGGTACCTGTCCCTTTTTTCTTTTGTGCCTTCTATACACACCCACTTGAGATGGTACCCCGCTGGTTTTTTGTCAGCGAAATAATCCCTATTATTTTGGGTTCTTTTAGCCTTTTGCACTGTTCTTTATTCTAAAAGTGTCATTGTTCAAAAAAGTTTGGCGCCGGTTGTTCATAATACGGTTCTGGTAATGTTGTTGATTAAAATGTACATGATATCATGTGATAAACGAAAACAACTTAGTCCATAGTCCGTAGATTTAATACAGTAGTCCGTTAGTGCGCTTATGGCTTGGGAACCACTTATCCAATTTACATGTTTTTTTTTAACTCATACATTTGTTCTGTAGCCAGGGTCAGGTATAATCTTCTACAATATATATAAAACTAGCAGTGCCCGCAGCTACGCTCGCGTGGACTTGATTCACTACTATCGTCACTGCTTATTCCTTATGTTACCTAACGTAAGAAAATATCTGCCATTATATGCCCTTATCTCCCATTATTTCTCCTTATCTCCCATTATTTCCACATAATTTCCATTATCTAGGCTTATCTCTGCTCATCTCCCATTATTTCTCTTTATCTCCCATTATTTCCCCTTATCTCTCATTATCTCACCTTATCTCCCATTATCTAGGCTTATCTCGACTTATCTCGCAATAGTTCTCCTTATTTCCCATTATTTCTCCTTATCTCACCATAACTCCATTATCTAGACTTATCTCTGCTTATCTCCCATTATTTCTCCTTATCTCCCATTATTTATACTTATCTCCCATTATCTCACCTTATCTCCCATTATCTAGGTTATATCGAATTATATAGAACATATGTATAAATTTATAAAAACACGTAAATCGGATAAGTGGTTCTCAAGTGATAAGCGCACTAACGGACAGACAGACAGACAGAGAGACGTTGCATTTTATATATATTATATTCTTTGCAACATGATATTGTTCCATATTTAATGATTTAGGCAGTGTATTGCAAGAAAACGCGTTAACGGTAACCTTTTTTTTTCGATTTGATTCACTATTATCGTCACTGCTTATTTTTTATGTTACCTAAGGCAATAAAATATATCCTATAACCTGGCCAGAGAACATATGTATATTTAAAAAAAAAGTAATCGGATAAGTGGTTCTGCAGTGATAAACGCATTAACGAATAGACAGACAGACAGACAGACAGAGATACGTTGCATTTTATATATATAAATATATATATATATATATATATATATATATATATATATATATATATATATATATAATAGATGTAATAAAATATATATCTATAACCTGGTAAGAGAACATATGCATATAAATTTAAAAAATCATGTAAATCGAATAAGTGGTTCTCGACGGATAAGCGAACTAACGGATAGACAGACAGACAGAGAGACGTTACATTTTATATATATTATAGATATAGATTATTATTATTATTATATAAACTGGCCAAAGAATATATGTATGAATTTAAAAAAAGACACGTAAATCGGATAAGTGGTCCGCGCGTGATAAACGCACTAATGGACAGACAGACAGACAGAGAGACATATTCTCTGCTACATAATATTGTTCTATATTTAATGGTTTAGGCTGTGTATTGCAAGGGAATGCGCTAGCGGCAAACTTTTTTCCGACTTCATTCACTATTATCGTCACTACTCATTTCTTATGCTACCTATCGTAATAAAATATAGCCTATAACCTGGCCAGAGAAAATATGTATGTTTTAGAAAAAAAGTACGTAAATCGGATAAGTGGTTCTCCAGTGATAAGCGCACTAACGGACAGACAGACAGACAGAGAGACGTTGCATTTTATATATATTATATTCTTTGCAACATGATATTGTTCCATATTTAATGGTTTAGGCAGTGTATTGCAAGAAAACGCGTTAACGGTAACCTTTTTTTCCGACTTGATTCTATATTATCGTCACTGCTTATTCTTTATGTTACCTAACGAATTTTTTTGTTGTGTGTATATATTTATATGACATATATATGTATATATATATATATATATATATATATATATATATATATATATATGTATGTATATATATATATATATATATATATATATATATATATATATATATATATATAATATATATATATATATATATATATATATATATATATATATATATATATATATATTATATATATATATATATATATATATATATATATATATATATATATATATATATTATATATATTATATATATATATATAATATATATATATATATATGTATATATATATATATATATATATATATATATATATATATATATATATATATATATATATACGTATATCAAATTTGAGCTTAAAAAATATTTGTGCGAGGCTTTTTTGTCCTTTCTCTCACTCTAAGATATATATATATATATATATATATATATATATATATATATATATATATATATTATTATTATATATATTATATATATATATATATATATATATATATATATATATATATGTACGTATATAAAATTTGAGCTTAAAAAATATTTGTGCAAGGCTTTTTGTCCTTTCTCACTCTAATTATTGTAATTTTGTTTTCGGTCCATGCCTGGACTTTATGTCGAAGTATAAGCTGCAAAAAATCCAAAACTCCTGTGTTTCTTTTATTTTTGGATGTAGGGCGAGGGATCATGTGAGTGGCAGGCTGAAGGAGCTGGAATGGTTGCGTATTAAGGATAGAGAAAGACTATATCTGGGTTGCTTTCTGCATAGACTGTTGAGGACCGGAGTGCCACAGTATCTCTGTGAAAGGCTGCATAATCAAAGTTCGGTACATCAGCGTAATACTAGGTATAACTACCGCTTTCAAATACCTGGCATGGTACAAGTGTGTTTAAACAGTCTTTCGACTATACATCTGCTAAACCACTAACGAAATTCCTGAAGGTTTGCTTGCTCTGTCTGAACTATCTTTCAGAAGACGGCTAAAGGAGATTTTATTTCAGACTTATTGACTGTTGTTATTATTTTTTTTATAGGGTAAGAGGGGGATCATGGTTGGTATATGGGTATCAATATCAATTCATGTAGAATTACAATGTTTTCCTTTTTTAGTTTAGAGTAAATAGAATTTAAGTACTAATGGCAACTTCTTAAATTATATTTGAGTTTGTATATTCATTTTATTTTTTTTTTGTGTATTTTTAGCAGCTCGGTTAATAACAGTACTGCTGCATTTCGCCGAGTGTAAAATAAACACGTTTATTATTATTATTATATATTTTGTTCTTCTTTCTCACAATGTGGTTCCATGCTTGGTTGACGGGCCTAAGCCAAGTCAGCACAAACGCTATTACCATTGTGACAATGTTACATGCTTTCAAAATCACTGACTTCTGAACGTTTTTGTGTATGTTGGTGTTGAATCCTAATTGTAAGTGTAAGTGTAGTGTTAATGCTGTTGGTGTAAGGCCTGTGGCTGATATGACGAGGGCAACAATTGGTGGCGGTGTAGTAATAGCGTATCGATGGTCTGTTCATTTCATTCGACCACTTTAACCGCTGTCTTGGCTTGTCAGCCTTGGTAATTGCATGTTGTCCTTGCAAAAAATACGTGGCTTGGTTTGGCTTTGGTGGTTGTGTTTGTCCCACACGTCGGTTGCGCTTGGGATTGAGGGGGGTGGGTCCAGGCGGCAAGTAATTCTCCTCTCAGTGATTTCTTTGCAGGTTTTGTGATTTTATTATAGCAACGCATGGCGTGTTTGTTGATTCCTGTGGTGCAACTCATGTGTTGCTTTGATTTTCCCGCTTTGGTGTGTGTCGGCTTGCTCACCGGTATAACACTTTTGGCAGGTTCATTTTCGGCTGCCCGGTCATCATCGTTTGGTCGAGCTGCCATTTCCCGCGACGTCCTCTACCGTTACATCGTTCGCCCGATGCTTCTTTTATTGGTTTACTATTGTTTGGGATGTTTTCAGTATTTTGTGGTGTCAGAAGCTCAAAGTGTCCCGACATTGGGTTGCCTGTTAGTAGAAGGTAAATAGTTTCGGTGTGTTTTCCTGTGCTTATTATTGTTGGTCTGTCCCTGAAAGTTATTTTTGTATCTCTTGTTCTCCGTTGTTTTGAGAAAATATGAAAGTCGCTATTTAGGGTTTCTGAGAGGGCAAGTATTTCCAGGCTCGTTCCATAGGTGCCATTTTTCCTCATATAATTATAGTAGTTATTAAAGTCTTTCATATAATGTTTTGTGTGAAGTTCCGACCAGTTTTGTTGTATATATCTTCGCGCAACTTCTTGCGGTTTCTCATGATGGTTTTGGTGGCCATTATATATATATATATATATATATATATATATATATATATATATATATATATATACATATATATATATATATATATATATATATATATTATATATTTATATATATATATATATATATATTATTATTATTATTCAGGTTATTTCTCGTTTCTTATGTTCCTTTATATTTAACGACTTTTCCAACAATAGTTAAGGTTTTTGGGATCTATAGTTACGAATCCGATGACCCATTTTAAAAATTCAAAATGGCGGATTCAATATGGCGGGCGAAAACTCAAAATTAGTTAAATTTTTTCTTATTCAACCAAATATTCTGAAATTTGGTAAATATCGATAAAATCTTACTAAATTGGAAAAATAATTTTTAAATTCTGGAAATTGTTGCACAATGTTGCAAATTCTTTAAAAATTCATAAAAAGTTTCATACAAATAACTCACGTTTTTTCAAAAATAGTTCGCCATTATGGACCTGCCATTTAGTTTTTTAAAATTTGAGCTTCATATTTGCAATCAGCTACCCCAAAAATCCACGTATACAAAGTTTCATAAAAATAAGTCACGTTTTTCTTTTTTGTTTTTTTTCAAAAATCGTCCGCCATTTTTGAGTCGCCATTTTGTTTTTTGAAGTTTGAACTTCATGTTCGTAATTAGTGATCCCAAAAACCTATATATACAAAGTTTCATAAAAATAACTCACGTTTTTTCAAAAACAATCCGCCAGTTTGGAGCCGCCATTTTATTTTTTGAAAATTCGACTTTATATTCGTGATCAGCGGTCTCGAAAAACCCAATATATCGAGTTTTGTCGAAATCGAACAATATCTTCATATTTTTAGCCAGCTTTTCGGAATATTTTTCTTCTGTGAGCAGACAGTAGATAGCTTTATCTTGAACAGGAGAGAGATAATTGGAAGAAGCTTGAAGACGCCTATTTTCTGCAGTGGAGAAGCAGTGGCTCATAAAGAAGAAGAAGGTAGCTTAGAAATATCAAAATAAAATATCGAAAATTAAAAATAACCATTTCAATCACGATAAGCATCGAGAAATACAGAATAATAATTGCCTGTCCAGATGCGAACCATCCACAAGTGTTTACTTTATTAAAACAAAGTAAATTAAAATAAATATTGCTTCATATATGTAGTTAGTGGCACTTTTTATATCACTAATAAAATGTTGCAGTGCAGCTGTGCTTTGGATAACTTATCTTATTTTTTTAAGTGTGCAGACACATTTTGTAGTTTATAATTTAGGTCTAAAAATAGCCACAGTGCGATATTAAACATGATCCCTTATTGTGTTTTGTTAATTAATTTTTATATTTGTAGTAAACTGTTGATATTTTAGATTCGATCGTTGATCAAAAAAGTATGGAGCTGGATAGCTTTAGGGTCATATGTTGGCAATCATTCTGGCTATTATTACTTTATCCACTGCTCTGAAAAGACTAATAGTATTTGTTGAGAACCAGTTTCGCAGATTGTTTAGCCATGAGGAAATACCTTTCCTTGGAGTATTTGCTGCAGTAATCCATATCTGTGGAAATTTCTCATTATGTATCCTAAATACTCCAATTTTCCCATTTTAACAGTTTCCATAATTTGCAGTCTCTTGTTTACGCGACGTAGGACATCCTCGTTGGTAATATGGCCAGTATAAGAAATTTTCAAAATTCCGCGATACAGCCATAATTCAAATGCTTCAACTTTCTTAAAAGTGGCTTCAGTCAGAGTCCAAGATTCCACACCGTAAAGAAGGACATTGAAGACAGTGTATAATTTACATTTTATTACATTTTTATATTTGATTAGGCAATGATTTAAATTTTTGAACAGTGTAACTCAACCGTGTATAACGTGTTGCTGACTTAACGTATTTTGTTTGCATTGACTGCGTCTGATTTTGCGTCCGGAAATGAACCATTTTAAAGACTTCACTTTGAATAAGGGGCAAAAGATATATAAACGGCCATTTCGGATTTTTCAGGGCTTTTTCCTCCGAGATGCAGTAACGGCTTTTTCCTCCAGCATGCCGTAGTGGCTTTATCCTTCCGTCATGCCGTAGAGCAGTAACGGCTTTTTTTTTCTCAGTGAGAGTTGTATTTTTCTTCGTCAAGCCGTAGTAGGCTTAGTCTTCCATCTTGCCGTAGTGCAGTGGCCTTTTTCCGTTCTAAAAATATTTTGCTCATCCTAAGACATTTCCGGTTAAAAAGTGATTAGCTACCTAAATGAGATTAGGAGAGTGGCAGGTGAGACAATATCTGGTTGAGAATCTCACCAGGAGAGGTCAAGCTGTTTATGGAAAACCCACGAGGAGAAGCCAGGCAGTAAGTCAACACGTGAAATCCTCGAAGTTAATTTTACAAACTTTTAGATCTTATTTATTAAAGCCTTTTGTTTTTTTTTGCACTTAGGATCAGTAATTCATAGAACTCTAGTTTAAATGTGTACACTCTCATAGCCTAAGAGGTTTTTATTTAGTTAATGTAATTTTAAGAGTGTGATAACTGCAAGAATGTTTATTTTCTTAATATACTTTTTTCTTTGTTAATGCAGCCTTTTACTGAACTACTCGCTCTTTCAGGACGCACAGGTTGTAATATATTTAATCTTATTTTACCAACTAAATAACTCTTCAGTATTTTTTCATTTTTTGAGCTGTAATTAGATTCCGTTTATTCTAAAATGAATGGTGCCCAAAAAAAAACATTACAACCAATTTAAAAAACTATAGAGACTATTTTCAAAAGACGTACACAAATTATCTCTTATCCATAATCTCTCCAAACAAAACAATCTAGCTTATATATCTAATTTTTGATCTCTCAGTATTAATATCCACTCAATCCATTCTCAAAAATTAAGATATACATAAGAGACAAATAATGGCTTCTATTTAATAATTAAAATATTTATTAAAAATAAAGAAAGTTGAGGCTATACAAAATAGATCCGCAAACGTGAGGCTATAAAATAGTCGCAAAAGGAGAAGGTATAACATAACATCTTAGGAGTCTTATTTTTATGCTTAATTTTATTGCTGAGCTTTTGAAAAGTGATGTCATTTTGAGAAACACTGCTCTAGCTTCCTCGATACAACAACGACATTCTTGCTCGTGATCCCACTGTTCGTTTATCATGGTGCCTAGATATGAATATAGTGCTTACTTACTTACTTACTTCCTCTTCTGAGTAGGTCACAGACCTGTCCTACTTCGCTGTTTAGCCTCTTGTGATTCGGATGTCCAGCTGTCTCTCCATCTCTTTGGTGGTCGTCCTTTTGCTCTTGTTTCATGTGGTTTTTTGTTCATACATATTTTTATCATTCTCGTATCTTTCATATTTGTACATGTTCACGCCACTCTCTTCTTATCTTTCTTCCCCATCTGACTATATCCTCTACCTTGCATTGTCCTCTTATGGTGTTGTTACTCACGGTGTCTAATAGACTTTTTCCTGTTATTGCTATCAGTATTTTCATGTCATTTGTTCTTAGTAGCTGTTTGGTTTTGTTTTCTTCTGTCCGTGTTTCTATGCTATAAGCCAGTATGGGTCTAACGCAAGTTCTATATTTTCTTGTTTTTGCTTCTACACTTAGATCTTTGTTTTTCCAAACTACATCTTTCAGGGCCCCTGATATTGCTGCTGCTTTATTTGGTTGTTGTCTCACTTCTTCTGTTATATCTCCGTAGCTAGTAATTAGTACTCCAAGATATGGGAATTTCATTACTTGCTCTATTAATTCCTCATTTATTTCTAACTAGCCGGGCCCGCGGCTCCGCTCGCGTGGACTTGATTCACTACTATCGTCACTGCTTATTTCTTTTGTTACCCAACGTAATAAAATATCTCCCATTATTTCTCCTTATCTCCCAATATTTCTCCTTATTTCCCATTATCTCTACATAATTTCCATTATCTAGGCTTATCTCTGCTCATGTCCAATTATTTCTCCTTATCTCCCATTATTTCTCCTTATCTCCTATTATCTTAACTTATTTCCCATTATCTAGTCTTATCTCGACTTATCTCCCATTATTTCTCCTTATCTTCCATTATTTCTCCTTATCTCCCATTATTTCTCCTTATCTCCCATTATCTAGACTTATCTCTGCTTATCTCCCATTATCTCTCCTTATCTCCCATTATTTATACTTATCTTCCATTATCTCACCTTATCTCCCATTATCGAGGCTTATCTCGACTTATCTCCCATTATTTCTCCTTATCTCCCATTATCTCACCTTATCTCCCATTATCTCACCTTATCTCCCATTATCTAGGCTTATATCGAATTATATCGAACATATGTATAAATTTATAAAAACACGTAAATCGGATAAGTGGTTCTCGAGTGATAAGCGCACTAACGGACAGACAGACAGAGAGACGTTGCATTTTATATATATTGTATTCTTTGCTACATGATATTGTTCCATATTTAATGCTTTAGGGAGTGTATTGCAAGAGAACGCGCTAGCGGCAAACTTTTCTCCCGACTTAATTCACTATTATCGTCACTGCTTATTCCTTATGTCACCTAATAAAATATATCCTATAACCTGGCCAGAGAACATACGTATGTTTAAAAAAAAAAAGCACGTAAATCGGATAAGTAGTTCTCCAGTGATAAGCACACTAACGGACGGACAGACAGACAGACGGACAGACAGACAGACAGACAGACGGACAGAGAGACATTGCATTTTATATATATTATAGATATTCTCTGCTACATAATATTGTTCCATATTTAATGGTTTGGACTGTGTATTGCAAGAGAACGCGTTAGCGGCAAACTTTGTCCGACTTCATTTACTATTATTGTCACTGCTCATTCCTTATGCTACCTATCGTAATAAAATATAGCTTATAACCTGGCCGGAGAACATATGTATATTTAAAAAAAAAAAAAGTACGAAAATCGGATAAGTGGTTCTCCAGTGATAAGCGCACTAACGGACAGACAGACAGACAGAATACGTTGCATTTTATATATATTATAGATGTAATAAAATATATATCTATAACCTGGCCAGAGAACATATGTATGAATTTAAAAAATCGCGTAAATCGGATAAGTGGTTCTCGAGGGATAAGCGCATTAACGGACAGACAGACAGACAAACATTGCATTTTATATATTATAGATATAGATTATTATTATTATTATATATACCTGGCCAAAGAATATATGCATGAATTTAAAAAAAGACAGGTAAATCGGATAAGTGATTCCCGCGTGATAAACGCACTAATGGACAGACAGACATAGAGACATTGCATTTTATATATATTATAGATTATACATTACAGATATTTTTTGCTACATAATATTGTTCCATATTTAATGGTTTAGGCTGTGTATTGCAAAGGCACGCGCTAGCGGCAAACTTATTTCCGACATCATTCACTATTTTACGTCACTGCTCATTCCTTATGCTACCTATCGTAATAAAATATAGCCTATAACCTGGCCAGAGAACATATGTATGTTTTAAAAAAAAAGTACGTAAATCGGACAAGCGGTTTTTCAGTGATAGGCGCACTAACGGACAGACAGACAGACAGACAGACAGAGAGACGTTGCATTTTATATATATTATAGATTTACACCTTACTGGTTCTTTAGCTATCGTTTAGCATTTTGTTTTGTCGGTATTGACTTCCATATTGTATCTTTCTGCTACTTGTTTAAATTTATAAAGCAGTCTTTGTAGGCCGTGTTCCGATTGTGATATTAGAACAATATCATCTGCATATCCCAGTATCTTTATTTGTTTATCTCCTAGTTCGTATCCATCGTTGACTAGTTTTACTTCCTCAATGATTTTGTCTATTATTATGCAGAATAGTAACGGGCTTAAGCTATCTCCCTGTTTTATTCCTACTATTATATTTATTTTCTTTGTTAATTCGTTTATTACTTCTTATTGTGTGTGTGTGTTACCGTGATTGAGTTTTTTTATTATTTGTGCTATTGGGTACGGAATTAAGTCCTTTATTAATTCTAATATATCTTTCAACTTGGCTCTGTCGAATGCTTTCCTTAAGTCGATGACACAAAAAAATGCTGGTTTCTGGTATTCTATAGCTTTTTCTTATTTGCCTTATTGCAAAGATAGCGTGAATATTATGGAGTTCTTTATACCTATAGTTGTTGATTGTTAACCATCAACAACGTAGCAGGAACCGGAGACTTGCTGATTACCATGTACTTTGTTTTGCTGATATTAAGTTCGAGGCCGTATCGAATACTAACTTCGTTTATTTTTGTCATAAGATGTTGCAGGCGCTTTAAGTTATCAGGCATAACCGCCGTATAGTCAGCATAACGAATATTATTTATTCGCTCCCCGTTAAGCAGTATTCTGGCGTCAGTCTCTTTCAATGCCTCTCTGAAGATTTTCTCAAAGTATAAATTAAACAATAATGGAGACAAGACATAACCTTGCCTTAGTCCACGCTTAATCGATATTGCTTCTGAACGTTCTCCTTCTGTCTTAATAAACGCCATCTGATTCCAGTAGAGGTTGCCAATAATCCGCAAATCCTTTCCATCTAGCCCCAAGGTCTTTCAGAATTTCGATCATTTTGTGAAGTTGGACTCTATCAAAGGCCTTTTGGTGGTCGATCAGGCACAGATATACGTCACAATTGACGTCTCTTCATCGCTAAATCAAAACCTGCATAGAAAATAAGCCCTCTCCGGTTCCCATGTTATCACGAAATCCGAATTGTGTAGCTGACATATTTTCTTCACGCAACTTGTATATTCTTCTGTGAATGATTTTCAAAAACCTTTTTAAAAGATGGCTTATTAAGCTAATTGTTCTATATTCTCCGCACCGTAAGCTACTTAATCCCATTCTCATCTAAGAGCTTAAGAAATTCCCCATGGAATTCATCGGGACCGGTGGCTTTTCCCTTTCTTAGTTGATTTATTGCAATGCGCACTTCATCGGTGGTAATACAGGGTCGAAACAAGTCTATTGAGCATTGTGGTTGATCTGGTCTTGCATAAGAAAATAACTCTGTGTGTCTTGTGTAGTCTTACCATATCTTCAGTTCCTCCTTCTTATCGATAACAACGTTTCCTTGATGATCTATTAAACGTCCATTTGATTTCGTTCTCCGTTCACCGGTTAAGTCTTTGATTTTTCGATAGATATTAAAGCTATCATACTTTCCTCCAACTCCTCTATCTCTTTACATCTTTCACCATTCCACTTATCTTTAACTGTTAGGATTTCTTTCTCTTTTTGTGTGTGTAGTCTGCTACATTCTCTTTTGTTACCTCTGTTTTTGTGAAACCGTCTTTCCTCCTTTAGTCTTGGAATGTCATCTGTCATCCATTCCTTCCTTTTATGTGTGTTCCATAGTTAGCCCCCTTGTTATTTCATTTAATTTCAGATTCTATATCTTCGTTTAGCTCTGTATCTCGAAGTTCCTTACTAAGATCTTTTTTAAATATGTTTGTTGCACATTCCATACAGAGGCCAAAACCTTCCCAGCCGACTGTTGTGGCTTTGGTCGCTTCGGGCGGCTTTCACCGGCTGCTGTCCACTCAGCTGACTGTCAATTTGATTCCGGTGTGTAGTGGTGGATCCATGTTTCATCCATTGTCACATATCGCATGAAAAAATCCTTATTATTGCTCTTAAACAGGTCCTAACAGCGCTCAGAATCATCAACACGTTGTTGCTTTTGGTCCATTGTGAGCAAATGCGGTACCCATTTCGAACAGAGCTTTCTCATGCTCAAATGTTCATGCAAAATATGACGAACACGTTCTTTTGATATCCTTAGGGTGTCAGCAATCTCACGCAATCTCACTTTACGGTCATCCAAAACAATTTTCCGGTGTAACCACCTCGTTTGGACGTCTAGAGCGTTCGGCATCATTTGTGTCTGTACGACCGCGTTTAAATTCAGCATACCAGTAAATGATGAGTGATTTTGCAGGGGCAGAGTCCCCGTAACACTTATCAAGCCATTGCTTTGCTTGAACGGTATTTTTTTCCCACAGTGTTTAATCAACACACAAAATTCGATTTTTTTTCCGTTGTTTTGAAAATATCAAAAGTAGAGTCACTAAAACCACAGCAACTTGTAAACTAATGTCCGAAATATCCTGAAATTTTGACAATTACATGTGTTAAAATTTTTACTTATTAGGAATAAAATATTATACTCGTATTGAAATAATCGTGTAATTAATATCAGGAAGTAATTCTTTTAAAAGGTAACAATTTTTAGGATAGTTTTCTTATTATTTAATTTGTTTAGGAAGCCTGTTCAAATGTGTAGAAATGTGTGTAGTAACCTTACTTTCTAGTATAAGTTGTTTTGTTAAAAAACTTTTGCAGCTGGCACGTATCGTTTGAAGGTTGGTACTTCCTAAAAATCAAATGAATTTTTTGAACAGGGCGACATCTATGTATCAGGCCAAAAACTTTACAGCCTACGTGTTATAGTAAGTATGAAATTTTCCCTCCCTCCTCTTCCTCAGCGCAGCAATTAAATCTAAAAATCTAGACTACAACTATATCAGGCAAATTACAGATTTCATGTATACGGCCTCTCTAAAGCATTACTCAATCACGCTACTATGGTCGCCTAGTCACATAGGAAATAGGGGAAATGATAGAGCGGACTTCTATGCCAAAATGGCTACTGAAAAGGAGAACGTAATCATAGGAGGAAAACTATTACTCAGACTTTAATATATACCTAAAATCGATCTATGAATCCCTTTTCCAACTAGTATGGAATCTGGAAAATCCTAATAATAAATTATGGCCCATCAAACCCAATGTCTACCCATCTTTGCATTCAGTCAACATGAACAGAAACGACAACGTACACAGGGGAAAATTAGCGGCAGGACATACGTACTCCACTCACAGTTACCTTATGAACAAGGAACAACAGCCCACATGTTCAGACTGTGATGCACCCCTTACAACGTCACGCATTTTCGAGGCAGCTCATTATAGAGACAAGAGAAACAGATATAACATTCCATCTAGCATGAAATAAATAATTGAATCATTTGAATACATGAAAATTCATAACTTCCTCCTAGAAATACACTTTAAAGTCTAGATAAATAGAACAACCTTTAGTAGTTGATGCGCCCAGACACCAATAACAACAACAACAAAAAATAGTGTTCAACAATTTCAAATTCAATTTTTTCTATTGCTTTAAAAATATCACAAGTAGTGTCAATAAAACCCCTGAACTTGTAAACTAATAGTCGAAATGCCATGAAATTTTGACACGTATCGTTTAAAGGTTGGTACTTCCTAAAAATCATATGGATTTTTTGAAAAGGACGACATCTGTTGTCAGATCAAAAACTTTTCAGCCTACAGGTTAAAACCTAGAGGTATTGGCTAATAGCACCATCTCTTGGATATTGCGAAGTCTTGTCGTTTGTCTTCCGTAGTGGATGTCTCCTCGGACCATAGTTCCTTAATAGCCCAGATGCTAATCAAACTCAAAACAACACAAAAGAAAAAAGAAACAAGGATAAATGTAGAGCTTTTAAAAAGCCAAGGCATACGAAATGAGTTAAAAACAGAAATAAACAAAAATCTGAAAATACTCAAAAGCAAGGAAGAATATCGAAACTGTAGAGACGGAAATGAAAAATGGCACGGCATCAAATCAGCCCTGTTGGAACCCTCAATAGCCATTTTAAAAAAAGATACATTCACAGGAAAGAAAGAATGGATAACTACCGAAATTCTAAATCTAATGGATAAGAGAAGAAGCTTTAAAGGAAAAAATGAGCAACAATACAAAGAAACACAACGAATACTTCGCACAAAGATCAGAAAAGCAAAGGAAGATTATTACAAGCAGAAATGTGAAGAAATTGAGGAGTTACAAGCAAAGCACGACAGTTTCAACATACACAAAAAAGTCAAAGAACTTTCTGGCACCAGTAAACATTAACAACTAAATATATTATACGATAACAACGGGAAAATAGTCAACTACATTGCACAACTCTTTGAAGATGAGAGACGACAAACAAATCTTCAAAATATAGAAGGAGAGCTGGGCCCAGACATAATTAGGGATGAAGTGATATATGCACAGAAAAGCTTCAGGGCCAGATCAACTGCCAGCGGAAATCCTTAAACTGATAGAGGAAGACCAGATTCATATTCTGGTAGAATTAATTAATACTTATATAGAACTGGAATAATTCCAAATGAGTGGTTACTATCAACTTTCATAATGCTTCCAAAAAAGAAAAGCGCCAAGTATTGCTCAGACTACCGTACAATAAGTCTGATAGCTCACACAGTGAAAATCTTGTTGAAGGTGATCTATAATAGAATATTCAGAAAACTAAATGCAGACATTAGTAATACTCAATTTGAATTCCGTAAAGGCTTGGGAACAAGAGAAGCATTGTTTGCACTCAATGTCCTGTCGCAAAGGTGCCTAGACATGAATCAGGACCTACACGCTTGCTTTATAGACTATAATAAGGCCTTTGATAATGTTAGACATGACCAACTCATAGAAACGTTAATAAAGAAAAGAATAGACATCAGAGACATAAGAATAATTTCTAATCTCTATTATGGCCAAAAAGCAGCAATACGAGTGGAAGACATAACATCTAAAAAAATAGAAATCCAAAGAGGTGTTTGCCAAGGGTGTATACTCTCGCCAATCCTCTGTAATATGTACTCGGAGGACATAATAAGTGAAGCACTGGATGATCAAGACATAGGCATTAAAATAAACGGCACGGCAATAAATAATCTGAGGTACGCTGATGATACAGTTCTCTTAGCTGAAACACATGAAGACCTACATACCTTAATTAATAAAATTGTCACAGCGAGTGAAGAGTATGGACTATCACTGAACATAAGCAAAACAAAATATATGCTAATAACAAAAACAACTCGTAGGATCGTAGGATATATGTAAATAATCAACCTATCGAAAGAGTAAAAGAATACAAATATCTAGGCACAACCATCAATGAAAACAACGATAGCTCCAAAGAAATAAAAATCAGAATTGAACAGGCCAGAAGTACATTTATAAGAATGAAGAGGCTTTTCTGTTGCCCTGATCTACACCTTGAATTAAAAATACGAATGATGAGATGTTATGTAATGTCTGTACTATATTATGGGAGGGAAGCCTGAACGATGAAGGCGATTGATGTGAGGAGACTGGAGGCATTTGAGCTATGGGTATACCGGAGAATGCTAAAGATTTCATGGGTGGAGAAAGTGACCAACATGAAAGTGATGAGACGTATGCAAAAAGAAAGGGAAGTAATTCTAACGATTAAGACAGGAAAACTGTTATATATGGGCCACATCTTGAGAGGGGAGACGTATCGGTTGCTCCAGACTATCATCGATCGTAGGAAGAAGATCCATAGGAAGGAGACGGAACTCGTGGCTGAAGAATCTTCGAGAGTGGTTCGGCTGTAGCAGCCGCGAGTTATTTGGATCTGCCGTCTCCAAGATAAAAATCGCTATGATGATTGTCAAACTTCGCAGCGGAGACGGCACTTAAAGAAGAAGTGGTATATAAATCCAAATATATAAGTGATTTGAACTTTTTTTTGCTTTGAATCATTTAAAACCCCAATTCTTGATAGTTTTTAATGTTAAGACCCCTTATTTTTGGTGTTTGATGTTTGTAGGTTTTAATAATTTAAAATTATTTTTTATCGTCGTAAGAAATAGGTTGTTATGTCTTTCAGAGTGCTGTTTGCTTGGACTTTGACAACTATTTATATTAACCTCACGATTAATCAAAAAATACAATTCATCACACTTACGAATACTATATAATAAAAACATCAGTTCCTCTCTTGTTATCCATATAAAGCCTCAAGGTGGCTTAATTTTTTAAACGATTCGCACTAGTTTGCACCGAGCTAGTTAGTACAGTCGACCGCGCCGGCTCGGGTCCAGTGCAAACTTACTCTTACTCCACATAAATATGGAGGTCGCACCTGTTTATTGTACTGCAACAATAGCTGGAGTTAACAGGGATATAATAGTTCAATTTGGATAATAACCGCTGTTTACAGCACGGATAAATTGAACTAATAATACTAGAAAGCATTTGTAGTAATGGTTTTTTTGGCGCTATCAAATTAGTTACCAGGTGTACAAGTATGAAATACGGATATTTTTCTAAAAAAACATGTTAAATTCGGAAGAATGATAAAAAGTACTTTATTCAAAGTATGCTCCATCGCTTGTTATACATTTTTCCCATCTTTCGGGCAATTTGTGAATACTACGCCAGTAAAAAACTTCCCCTTTTGCTGTGAACCATCCATCGAGCCATTTTTTCACATCTTTGTACGAACCAAAGCGCTGCTCAGGAAATGCATGACCCATTGATGCAAACAAGTGGTAATCGGAAGGAGCCAAGTCTGGTGAGTAAGCCGTATGGGGTAGAACTTCCCAGCTTTCAACGTGTCGCGAACTGGTTTTGCCGTATGTGATGAAGCATTGTCATGAAGAAAAATGACTTTGTGTTGCCTCTTTCGGTATTCTGGCCTTTTTTCAAGCAGCGAACGGTTCAAATTGGTCAATTGTTGTTGGTAACTTTTAGTATTAACCGTTTCCCCAGGTTTTAACAGCTCATAATAGACCACGCCCCTCTGGTCCCACCAAACACAGAGCATCGTGTTTCTGCCAGAGCGATTCGGTCTTGCGGTCGATGTGGATGGTGCGCCTGGGTCTACCCATGATTTCTTGCGCTTGGGATTCTCCACTTTTCATCCCCTGTAACTATACGATGCAAAAACGACTTCCTTTTGTACCGAGCGAGCAAAATGTCACAAGTGTTTTTGCGCTTTTCCATTTGCCTGTCGTTCAACTCATGCGGTACCCATCTACCGGTGTTCTGAATCTTTCCCATCTCTCGTAGTCGATTGGAAATAGCTTGTTGACTAACGCCCAATTGTTCGGCGAGTTGTTTTTGTGTTTGCGAATCATCTTCGTCCAACAATGCTTGCAATTCCACATCTTCGTATTTTTTTTTGGCGGTTTTCCACGTTCCTTGTCTGCAACACCGAAGTCACCACTTTTTAAATGCCGAAACCATCGTTCACACGTATCTTGCATGGAGCATGTTCACCATAAGCTTCTCAAAGTAATCGGTATGATTCAACAGCAGTTTTCTTCAAATGAAAACAAAAAATTAATGCTGTCCGCGAATGCTCTTTGTTCGGTATAAATTTCGACATATTGAACACAACAACACAATACTGTGCACACACTTTTCCAGTTTATCTCTCGTGCGCGTCTGACACTTGTTGATGACACAACAAAATGGCGCAGTGCCAAATCTTTATAGCACAAACTGCAATGGTGCACTATCTGTTGTCTGAAATCCGCATTTCATACTTGTACACCTGGTATACCTAGAAAGCAAAGAACGGTATGTAAAGGGAGGGAGGGTTTTTTTTTTGTGGACATAGTACTCGTGCTGCTGCGAAGTCCCTAAATCACCAATCCAAGTTCGTGTGGAATCACTGTAAATTGTGTTCGGTGGAGGACAGTCCTGTGCCAATCGTTTCAAAGGGATGATGGTGCCCATATAAAAGACTGCTTGAAAAGTGTTGTACGAGAAACGACAAGCTAAACTTCATACGGATGTGATGTATTAGCACGACTTGTGGTTCTAGCATGCACATCCATCGAACAATTTCTATGAAAATAGTTGTAGAAGAGACTCAAGTCGCCAACCATTCTTCGATGTTCCAAGCCACCTCAATACAGAATTTCTTTTAGGTCTTTGTTAAGTTGAACGACTTTCTGTTGTCTACGGATATTGGCATGCGTAGAGAAGAAAAGTATTCTAAAATCAATATCACTTAGTAGTTGATAAAAGTAGCAGCTAAATCCTGTGGTTTGTTGACTCGTTATTTTCAACTACATAACATCAAAGTTTCCGGGCTCCAGAGCCTCCTCTCGGTGGCAAGAGAGATCGTTTCTGACAAAAAGATAGATTCCAAAATTACGCCTAAACCGGGGCTAGACAAAGTTGACTGTGCTGATCGATGAACTGACCTTCGTTTTGCAGAGAGCGAGTACATGAGGCTTATTTGATTGCGAGTTCTGGTGCACTGAATTTATATTCGAATTTATACTTCGTATGTTATAAAAATCTATTTTAAAATTGCGATCTCCGCAAGGTGACGCCCTCGAATCAGACCTCACCCGAACGGGGGGCCATTTTCCCTAATTTTTTGATCCTAGGAGTTTTATCATACTGTTTTTTCCATAGTGGGAGTCGGGAACATCGGTACAGTCATGAAACTTTAAGGATCTTCACGCAGTCAGAGCCGATGCGATGGGATCATACCGGGGGATGCCGGGTAGGATCTGGGCGTCTACCATATAATTTGTTCTTTTATTTATTTATTTATTTATACAAATTTTACGGGAAGCCCCATTGTAGTACAATTTTAAAACAGTTACAAAAATATTAAAAATTAAAAAGACAAACACGTGACAAAGACTATGTCTAAATAAAAATATTCAACAAACACATAAACATCCTCAATAACAAAATATATAAAATAGATACAGGTAATGAAAGAACTAACCGCAGAAATATAAAAACAATAATAGTATTAACAATAGTAAACACTGATCAAGTAGAACCTCTACAGAGCCCTCAGCACCTGAGACCTAAATCCCGAGATGGAGCTGTTAAACATATCAAGCCGGCCATTCAATGAATTCCAAATCCTCAAAGCTCTATGAGTGGGAGAGTGCCTCCCATAATTCGAGCGATGGAAGGGTATGCAGAAGAGATCATGATGGCGAAGATTGCCTCTGGGTATATTAAAAATTTATTTTGTTTCCATTAATAAGCATGCATCATAAAGGGATTATTTTAGCCAGTAGCTGAGGACAGTCAGTGATTCCATTAATAAGTTTGAAGATAAAACATGCATCATAAAGGGATCTTCTCATTTCCAAAGTATGTAACCCTAAGGTCCTCCGCATGACAGTCTTATGATAATTCACAAGTGTACCGTTGCACCTGAGTGCGGAAAATCTCAAAAATTTTATTTTGCACTCTTTCAATTGTTCCCTTATGCAACTCATAAAATGGAGACCAAATTACCGTCGCATATTCCAAGTTTGCTCTCCCAGCATGCTTAGCCCTTTCTGGCTAACGGCAGATATATGCCTTGTAAAAGTAAGTCTTTCATCGAAAACAACCCCAAGGTCCTTTGCTGAACTCCTGTAAGGAAGTTGAACACCTTCAATCGACTATGAGGATGGGACTCTGTGTTTCCCTCTATAGAAGCTAATGGTAAAACATTTGCTTACATTTAAAAATAGATAATTGGACTGGGTCCACTGCCAAACCAGATCAAGGTCATCTTGAAGCGCTACAACGTCCTCAACACTACCAACCCGCCGATAGATCTTCAAATCATCTGCAAACATAAGCCCCGTTGAGCGATGCAATGCCGATAACAGATCATTTACAAACAAAATAAAGAGCAGAGGAGCGCAGTGCGAACCCTGGGGGACGCCCGATGTAACATGAATAATACTGGATGACAAACCATTCATTCTCACAGTCTGGGTACGGCCCAAGAGAAAACTGTAGATAACATCGACCTGATCACCCCTCTCCAACGCCTCCAGCAGAGCAACTTCATATGGTGCCAAATTTTTTGTGGTTGATTTCCCAGGACAGAAGCCAAACTGGTAGGGATTGATCATTCCCTATAGGACCAGTTTAACTGGTCGCACACTATACTATCGAATAGTTTGGGCATGGCAGACTGTATACACACTCCTCTATAGTTACTGATATCCTCCCTATCACCCGATTTGAAGATAGGAGATATGAAGCTGTGCTTCCATCTAGATGGAAAAGAACAAGAGTCCAGAGACTTATTGAAAATAATTTGCAGAGGTAAAGTGATTGAATAAACGCGCTGCTTTATAAACAAATTGGGAATATTATCTGGACCACATTTAGTTTCAACTTTGGAAAAAATCTCAGGTAGACTGAACTTCCTTAATAATATGTCATTACAACAGTGCTGATCGAAGTCAGGCACCCGACAGTCATTGTCAATATACACACTGGAAAAGTGCTTCGCAAATAAGTTGACAATGTCAACTTATTTGCGAAGTCGTCTTCTACGACAGGCAGAACGTACTGGGGGTGGCATTCTGTCTCACACCCCTACGGGATACTTACTCGACTCGTATTTGCAGGAAAGTACTGAGTAAATAAATTTACTCATTTTTTTAAAGGTTGTTGACTTAAGTCCATAACTAATAACGTAGTAAATAACTCGAAAATTCCTATGTTTGGGCTGAGTGGTCGCGTAAATAATGTACAGAACCAAAACAGAACAATACTAATCTATTTTTAATAGTATTTCATTACAAGGAACGGTGCATTAGTGCAACTTTTAATACTGTTATATGTATATTGCATTTATCCTTTCATATGTGTGTGGTTCACTGAAGAAATGAAATTCAGGGCAAAGCATTACGGAAAGACTGCAATTAAAAATCGGTGATTAAGCCAGCACTGTAAAAATCTAGGAGAGCATTTTTTTCACAACATACGAAGACTACCTTTTAAGTTTTTAAAAAAACAATGAAAGAAAAATTTATACACTTTTGCCTGTATTCTAACCAATTCTGGAAACATTTTCTTCCACTCTAAAGTTGCTTCCTCAAAAACATGATTTTGGAAAGATTCAGCAGCTTTTGAGGTGATGAAAATCATTGTCCACTCTTTTTTTTTTGACATTTGGGAACAAAAAGAAGTCGTTAGGTTATAAAACAGGTGAATACGAGCAATGAGGCATTAATTCAATGTTGTTCTGCGTCAAATAATCCATTGTTCGACATGCTGTGTGAGAGCTGGCATTCTCATTGATGATTTCTGGCAAACAAATTGTTGTTCCCAACCGGTGGATCGCGACACACAAGGGGACGGCCGGTTATCAATTTTAAAAACCAAAATTAAATTTTAAAATTCAAAGGTAGATGTTAAAATGCTAATAATTTATTTATGCTTGGCAACACACGAGATATGCGACGTAATCACTGGACGGCTGGCGCACGCATCTCTCTTTATGCCTGGCGAAATCCGATTGGGGCAAGCTAGCTGGGCAGTCAGCAGCGATTGCGATACTCTGTTGCCTCTCGAAGAAACGTTTAAAAGAGAGAGCTGAGAATAATCGAAAAAATACTCCCAACTAATATATAAGCAACGAGCAGAGGGGACAATCATCAGTTATTCAGCCGCGAGTCTTATTGTCGTTTGTATAAAACGAATACGTTAAGATTTCCGTAATTAATATTCAAAGTTTTATATTCGAAAAAAATAGAAGTGGTGTGTTACAAGAAACTTAGCTACTTAACTCACTTAATTTCCATAAAACTTATTTATACAGTAGGTAATTTTTATATAAATAGAAGAACCGATTGTAAATAATTGTAAGTAAATGTAAATGAGTTTTTTGTATGTGCCTATTATTATTAGGGTACCCGATGGTTTTACAATATAAAAGGGTCGACAAACAAGAGAACAGAACTTCTAGTACTTATTCCTGTACTGGCGCGACATCGTACAACGAATTGAACCTAAAACTGAAACGCATACCTAAGGCCGACTGCAGCCTAGCTCGCCTGATGAGTCGTAATAAGGCGAAACGTGTCTCAAAATAGATTGGCAAATGAGAGAACAATATTTGTATATATATATATATATATATATATATATATATATATATATATATATATATATATATATATATATATATATATATATATATATATATATATATATATATATATATATATATATATATATATATATATATATATATACGAGACTGGTTTGAAAAGTCCGTGCAAAGTCCGAGAGATGGCACCACCGGCGCGTATCGAGGTCATGTTTAGTTAGTAGCATCTCTTGAATGAACGCATACCAAGTTTCAGCCATATTGGTCTATTTCTTTGTGTTTGGCATTCGTGTGAATCAAGGAAGTTAAGTGATTTTCAAGAAATGGACGAAAAAGAATTTCGTGTGGTGATTAAACATTACTTTATGAAAGGCAAAACGCCTCAGGAGACTAAAGAGAAGCTTGATAAACATTATGGTGACTCTGCACCTTCGATTAGAACAGTTTATAAGTGGTTTCAAAATTTTCGGACTGGCCATATGGGCACAAGTGACGCTGAACGTTCTGGACGGCATGTGGAGGTTACGACTCCAGAAATCATTGATCAAATCCATGATATGGTGATGGATGACAGAAGAGTTAAGGTGCGTGAGCTTGCTAGTGCTGTGGGCATCTCGACTGAACGGGTACATAATATTTTGCATAAACATTTGGACATGAGAAAGCTATCCGCAAGATGGGTGCCGCGATTGCTCACGCTTGACCAAAAAACGGAACCGTGTGAAGTGTTGCAAGGATGGTTTCCAGCTGTTCCAGAAGAATCCGGAGGACTTTAAGCATCGTTTCGTCACTGTGGATGAAACATGGATACATTACTATACTCCTGAGACCAAACAACAATCTAAACAATGGGTTACCAGGGGGAATCTGCACCAAAAAAGGCGAAGTCCGTTCCTTCGGCCGGAAAGGTTATGGCGACTGTCTTTTGGGATTCGCAAGGAATAATCCTCATCGACTATCTGGAAAAGGGTAAAACTATTACAGGTGAATATTATTCATCGTTATTGGACCGTTTGAAAACCGAGCTGCAAGAAAAAAACGCCCGCGATTGGCTCACAAGAAAGTCCTTTTCCATCACGACAACGCATCAGCACACACCTCAGCAGTTGTGGTCGCAAAATTAATGGAAATAGGATTCCAACTCGTTTCACATCCCCCCTATTCTCCAGGCTTGGCTCCCTCGGACTACTATTTGTTCCCCAATTTGAAGAAATGGCTGGCGGGACAAAGATTTTATTCAAACGAGGAGGTGATTGCAGACACTAATGGATATTTTGCAGACTTGGACAAATCCTATTATTCGGAAGGGATCAACAAACTAGAACATCGTTGGACGAAGTGTGTAAGCCTAAAAGGAGACTATGTCGAAAAATAAAAAAAGGTTTACCCCAAACACATAAGTAGTTTTTATTTTTGCACGGACTTTTCAAACCAGCCTCGTATATATATATATATATATATATATATATATATATATATACATATATATATATATATATATATATATATATATATATATATATATATATATATATATATATATATATATATATATATATATATACATATATATATATATATATATATATATATATATATATATATATATATAAGAAGTAGATTATAATTGCTTTCGGGCAAGCTGGCTTGTTTACATTACGTAGATTAAATTGTACTTGAGTCACTGTTTATACTGTATCAAATGACGAAACCATAGAGTTTATTTTATGTTATTGATATATGGCCATATATTACTTAGAATAATTTTATTTAACCGATATTTTGGTACGCATTATTTTTTTGGTTTAGAGAGCCAGAAGACAGCCAGCTTTGTTAGATGTCGGATCGCAAATTATTAATAAACGTGATTGTTTCCGAAATTACCAAAAATAGTTTGATTTTAAATAAAAGCTACCATATACAGTGGCGAACAAAAGTATGGAAACATTTAAATTCTCATCTCTAGTCTTAATATTGTAATGGTTTACAATTACAATATTTATTTATTAATCGTGTACATGCTAACAAACAGTTACTGTTTATTAGAGATGTGCTTAGTTTTTACCGTAACAAACATTTTTATTATAAAGTAAAAATTCCACTGAGACGACTAAGATATCGAAAATATTTATTATTTCTGCCCATAGAGTATTTTTTCCCATTTTTGTTTTAATGCGATCCAAAGTTCGTCCCGGTTTTTTATATTTCTTTCCCTAATTTGTTTATCCAGATAGTACCAAAGATTCTCTATCGGGTTTAAATCAGGTGATTGTGAAGGCTAGCGCATCACGTGAATCCTTTGTTCAGAAAACCAATTCTAGGCCAAGCGAGATGTGTGTTTTGGGTCATTGTCTTGTTGAAAAATCCATGACAATGGCAAATCTTCATAAGGAATCAAATTCCAATATTCAATCCAATATAGATACATTTGAGCATTCATTCTGTCATTTATCTTTGCCAATGGCCCCGTACCAGACCGTCGAAAACAACCCCATACCATGATATTTCCACCGCCATGTTTGTCACTAGATACAAGGTACTTTGGGTCATATCTTAGACCCACTGGTGTTCTTACATAACCAGTAGAATCTCTTCGAAAGAGATGGAACCTACTTTCGTCACTAAAGATTACTAGAGACCACTGATTTTGAGTCCAGTCTTTATGTTCCTTAGCAAATTTCAATCTTTCTTTTCTGTGACGCTTTGTAAGGAGTGGCTTTTTAACAGCACGCCTACCATGAAGATTTTCATATAACAGACGACGCCTAATAGTCATGTCTGACCCCACTACACCTCGATATTCCTGCCTTAGTTCTTTATTAATATCAACAGGAGTTTTCTTGGGATCATTTTTCGCTTTTTCGAATTATAATTTTGTCTACTCTCTTTAAATGCCGGATCAACAGTGCCCCTCCTCGAGAACTTCTTAACAATTTTTCTGATAGTGCCCCTATGCATGTTTAAAGATTTTGCTATTTCAATTTGCCTCTTTCCACTTTGATACAGAGAAATAATTTTATGTTTCAGATCTGAACTGTAATATTTGCACTTTGGCATTTTGGCAAAAACCGCACTCTTAAACAATGCTACTAAATTACTTCGTATCAACAATAACGTACTCTCAAAGCAGAATGATAAAATTATTTCAATGCTTTCGATAAGGACAA
Source organism: Pachyrhynchus sulphureomaculatus (assembly GCA_019049505.1). NCBI lineage: Eukaryota > Metazoa > Arthropoda > Insecta > Coleoptera > Curculionidae > Pachyrhynchus > Pachyrhynchus sulphureomaculatus. Next base: position 74,371,184 of record CM032451.1, on the reverse strand, counting down.
AACGCGTTTCTTAAAAACTTTATCTACCAGAAAAGGTAAACAAAGTTTTTAAAGCCAATAATAAAATTCTATAAAGAAATTGTCACCAAAACAAAACTAGTTTTTTTATTCCTAAAGGATAGTATTTTATATTTTTGATTAAGAAAATGTTTCCATGTTTTTTGTTCGTCTCTGTATATATATTTAAAAAAAAATCTTTATTAAATCACATAGTTAATAGTTAATTTATATACTAATGTCTAACAGTCTAACAAATTAAAAAGGCGAATAGTTCCTTTGTGTGAAGGAAGTAAAAAAGTTGGATTATAAAAGCGTGTGCGTATAAAACGAATACGTTAAGATTTCCGTAATTAATATTCAAAGTTTTATATTCGAAAAAAATAGAAGTGGTGTGTTACAAGAAACTTAGCTACTTAACTCCCTTTATTTCCATAAAACTTATTTATACAGTTTGTAGTTTTTATATAAATAGAAGAAGCGATTGTAAATACCTGTAAGTAAATGTAAATGACTTTTTTGTATCTAAGTACCTATTATTATAACAAAGGTACCCGATGGTGTTACAATACAAAAGAAGATTCGGTTGACAGAACTTATGTGCAATAATTGCTTTTTAGAGGTCAACGGTTCTTCAAAATGCACTATATGATGCCGTTTATATAGGGTGAGTGTTTTTATTTCCCTTCTTAAAGGGAGGTATTGTGTTCGTAGTAAAATCAACCGCCCAGATTTTTGTTTGCCTCTCTTCATGTTTCAGGATCTCCAGATCACCAAAAATAGAGTTTCTCATATTCGTCAGTCTATAAGTGTGTCCACTAGTCTGTCGGTTTGTTGGTGCGGTAACCCCCAAGAGAAACGAGATATCGATTTCGAATTTGCTACACACCCGACGTGTGGAAGGAATTTAAAGATTTTTGAGCAGGAAAAGGATGTGAACGAGGTGAGAGTTCATAGGACTTGTGTAGTTTTAATAGTGTTAAGAGAATTTTGGTTAAAGTAATGAGCACATTTTAAGTATAATTACCATTAGTCAAACGTATAAGGAGTTAAAGGGAAGAGGTAGGAATTAGAGGGGGTTGTTTGAATGTATCATGTTATATGTCAATTTCAGAATTCTTGGAGTAAAGAAATCCAAAAATCATGTTCTTTTTTTATTATTCTTTGGTTTAAAAGGTTATTATATACAGAAAATCATGAGTTTGACTTCTAGATATCGTCAGTACACAGAAAATGACGTCGTGCATCCTCTGTTTCATTCTGTTTGAATATTTAATATAGTCAGTCTCCCTTAGACAGTGTCGACAAACATTCCAAAACCTCGTTCATTAAGATCGCTTCAGGTTACTTCGGTTAAGCATTGTTTGATATTAGCATACCTAAACTGGTGTGGATTTTTTACTTACCTTTTACATTCAGGTTAAATCACTGCTAGTAGCATATATAATAGATTATTGTAAATTAATCTAAATTTCTCAAAATTAATCTGTAATATATAAAAAATGCAACGTCTCTTTGTCTGTCTGTCTGTCCGTTAGTGCGCTTAACACTGGATCCGATTTACGTGATATTTGTTTTAAAACATGCATATGTTTTCTGGCCCGGTTATATGCTATATTTTATTACGTTAGGTAACATAAGCAATAAACAGTGACGATAATACTGAATCAAGTCGGAAAAAAGTTTGCCGCTAGCGCGTTCTCTTACAATACACTGCCTAAACCACTAAATATGGAACAATATCATGTAGCAAAGAATATCTATAATATATATACAATGCAACGTCTCTCTGTCAGTCTGTCCGTTAGTGCACTTATCATTCGAGAACCACTTATCCGATTTACGTTTTTTTTTAATTCACACATTTGTTCTCTGGCCAGGTTATCTATAATATTCTATAATATAAAAATGCAACGTCTCTCTGTGTGTCTGTCTGTCTCTGTCTGTCTGTCCGTTAGTGCGCTTATCACTGGAGAACCACTTATCCGATTTACGTGCTTTTTCTTTTAAAACATACATATGTTCTCTGGCCAGGTTATAGGATATATTTTATTACGTTAGGTAACATAAGAAATAAGCAGTGAGGATAATAGGAATGAAGTCCACGCGAGCGAAGCCGCGGGCACTGCTAGTAATAAATACAATAAAAATAAGAATCAGACCACTAATCATAAAAAATTATTTTTATTTACATAGCAACATGCTTTTCTCTTCCTTATCAACATGATTAACAGTTGAACTTCCTTTGGGGGACCTGTGTCGATGTGATTTCATCCCAGATGATTGTAGTTCTTTAATTGTTAAGCACTTGTACACAGATATACAAAAAAAAATTGAGACACGTGTTTTTTGTTAAACATGAACACTAAATCCTAATATTTTTAAGTTTTTATAATAAATGTAGATTCAGAACACTTAAAGATGTCCGAAATAGTAGTTTTATTTCATAATTTTAATGATTATACAGTTTTACATTATTAAAATATTTTTTTTTCAATTTAATCGTTTTGTGGCAATTTTAAGTGTGTTTTCTGAAAAAAACCTCACGGTGGATGTCTTTTTTTGTGATTTTTTTGGATTCAACATAACAAAAAAAAATTTAAAAGATTTTTTGTATAATTGCTTCTCCTTAAGAGGCCGATTTCAGTCACAAGCCGACAGAGGACTGATTAGCAAATTGCCAGCATGTATATGTAGTTCAATATGAAACAACTGAAAACGGACAAAGTCCCTGCTTCAGCAGTCTACACACTGTTCTCTCATTTGTCAATCCATCTCAAGACGCGTTTCATCATATCACGGCTCACCAGTCGAGCTAGGATCGACAAACAAAAGAACAGAACTTTTGATACTTATTCTGGTACTGGCGCGACATCATGCTAAGATACAACGAATTGTACCTAAAATTGAAGCTCATACCTGTTCCTTCATCGGAGGCCGACTGCAACCTAGTAAATGGGAGAACAATATATACATATACACACATATATATATATATATATATATATATATATATATATATATATATATATATATATATATATATATATTAGCTGTCAGCATTTACTGTATAGAAAAACCCCCGTTCCTAGCCTGAGGAAAAACAAGATATTTGCGGGATAGCAAAAAGATAAAGGACGTAAGAAGTAGATTATAATTGCTTTCAGGCAGACTGGCTTGTTTACATTACGTAGATTAAATTAAACTTCAGTCACTGTTTATATTGTATCAAATGACGTAACCATTGAGTTTATTTTGTGTTATTGGTATATGGCCATATATTACTTAGAATGATGTTTATGTAACCGATATTTTGGTACGCACTATTCTGTTGTATAGAGAGCCAAAAGACGGCCAGCTTTGTTAAATATCGGATTGCAAATTATTAAAAAAGGTGATTTACCGGGAATAGTTTGATTTTAAATAAAAGCTAATATATATATATATATATATATATATATATATATATATATATATATATATATATATATTATTATAAATCGTTATTAACCCACATAGTTAATAGTTGATTTTTATACAACGTATTTTAGTATACACGTTGCTTTTGTACCGACTCTTTACAAATATATATACATATATATATATATATATATATATATATATATATATATATATATATATATATATATATATATATATATAATATGTATACAGTTGTGGTCAAAATAATAGCAGTACTTTCTAAATTTTTATCAAAACATATTTATTTTTTTTTAATAGAACAACTAAAACATAAATATGGTAACTTTGAAGCCCACCTAAGATGCATCAAAGTAATATAAGGCTAATTAATTAAATTCTTAAGAATCAAAGAAAAACGACAAATTTCTAAAAATTATGGTGGACAAAAAAATAGCAGTGTTTTACTAAAATTACTGTTAAAAAAAACTGTACAACTAATTAACAATATTTTTCTTTTATGAGCATTAGACACACCTAATACTTAATTGTAAACCCTTTATTGGCTATGACAGCTTCACAACGTCGCGGCATAGAGTTAACCAAATCTTGACATCTAAAAACAGGAATGCTTTTTCAAGAATCTCTGATTAACGCCCAGAGCTCGTCTTGATTCTTAGGTTTTTCACGTGCTACGCTATCTTTAATATCGCCCCACAGATTTTCTATCGGGTTCAGATCTGGGCTTTAAGCTGGCCAATTTAAGACATTAATATTTTTCTTTTCTAAAAATTGTTTACATAATCGACTGCTATGTTTTGGGTCATTGTCATTTAAGTGGCATTTCATATTCTGCATGGGGCAACATAACGTCCTGTAAAATTTCAACATGGCGGTCATTATGTTTTTAATCGAAAATATAGGCCCTACTCCGAAGTAGGAGAAACATGCCCATACCATTATTTTTGAACCTCCATGTTTAACTGTCTTAATAGGGTACTGAGGCTGATATGCGGTTCCTAAAGGGCGTCTAACGTATGTTCTGCGGCCTACATTTCCAAATAATACAATTTTGCTTTCGTCGGACCACAGTATATTACGCCATTTAAATAGAGGCCATTCAATATGTTCCTTCGCGAACTCTAATCGCCTCTTTCTGTGTCTTTTATTTAACAAGAGTACCTTCCGCGGACTTCTTGTTGATAACTTTGCTTCTTTATGTCGTCGTCGTATCGTCCTAGGAGCTACATCCACTTCCACAATCTCCTGAAGTTGTGTTGACGAAGCAAATGGGTTTGCTTTTGAAGCTCAAACTATAAGTGTGTCCTGTCTGGATGTAATTTTGCGTTTACGATCGCGCGAGTTTCAGGTGTAGGTTGCCATGACATTTAAGCTGAGCATCCCCAAAATATTTTGAATCTGCATGTAAGATTTTCTATCACGACGCAATTTTCTTATTAATTCACGTTTTTCTTGACTTCTTCCTTCCCATAGTTGTATTGAAAACAGAAAAAGTGTTGATGGATTTCTGACACAAAACTATTCTAACCGAAACACAAGGAGCAAAAACCACTTAAGTTTGAAACACACCAGTGTTAAGCGAACACTGCTATTATCTTGACCAAGCAAAATTCATCTCCTGCTACAAAAAACGTAAATACTTTGTTTATATTTATTTTTATATACATATTTTTTCTTGAAACCGCAGCACAGTTGATAAGTTTTTAAACGATAAAATATTTTTTTTACCTTATTATGGAATTTTGCATATTACCTTTCAATATTTTAGTTATTTTTATATTGAACCATATATGCTATTATTTTGACATATATAGTCGGTACAAAATCGACGTGTATACCAAAATACGTTGTACATATAAATGAACTATTAACTATGTGGTTTAAAATGACTTATTTTTAAATGATCTTGCGGAATAGTAGATATAGCACTGCCTACATCCTGTATATCAGTGCCCTGAACCCAATCTCGCTTAGCAATGACTCATATCCTGTACAAAATGTGCATAATTTACGAACGTAATAATTTTTACTCTGTTTAGCTTATTGTTCTGTTAAAAAAAATCGCGAAAAATATACTTTAATTATGTACATTATTATGTATTAAGCAACATGCTCGCTAGCTAAAAAAGGAAAAAAAAAAGTTTTATGAAATCAGGACCGGACTGTCAGCGAAGAAAAAAACTACTCAGGCGTTTAGTAGCAGTAATTTTTTGTACCCTTGAGCACAAAAATGTAAACAACAAACAGTTCGCCGTCTCCTAACGAAAGTTGGCGATCCAAATGGCTAACATAGTCCTGGACACTGCAGCTCTAAAAACATCTATCGAGGAGCAATTAAACAATCCTTAGACGCCCTTTCACCACGAATTTTGTCATCTCCCAACTATCTTCTACCCTGTATTTTGCCTTCAATGGCCAGTCTCAGCAAATCATATTTTGCTCCCCTCATTATACTGCCGATATGCCTAGTTTTTCGTTCCTTTATAGTCATCAGCAGGTCTGTGAATTGGCCTAAGGATTTCAGCATTTGTTACTCTATCCACTCAAGATATCCGTTTTCTGTATTGGGACCAGGAGTCCAGCCTTCAGATCCATACACCAATCCCGAGGAAACGTAGTATCTAATCATACGCACTCGAAGTTCAGATTTAGTGAAAGGATTTGTCATATTCATGAATGTCTCACGAGCCTGCTCGAATCTCGATCTAATCTCTATTTTTGGGTTACACTGGCTATTAATTAGTGTGCCTAAGCATATAATAGATAAAACCTGCTGAATTTTCTGTCCATTAGTAAGATAAGATCCACATCAACGTGTAATTTTGAAAACACAAGTAGCTTGGCTTTTGTTATATTTACAAGTAGTCCAAATTGGTCACTCCGACGAGTATCGTGGTATCGATGCCAGTCACTTTAATTCCCGCTGTAATCTGGGCTAAAGCTTCTTTGAAAATAGCCTCCGGATAGAGGTTGAAGAGAAGCGAAGAAGGAAACACATTCCTGTCGCACTCCTTTCTTAATAGAAACGTCCTCCGATGTTTAATAACATTGTTTAAAAATACATAATTTGGAAATTAATCTTTAAAGAGGATCGTTCGTGTGCTTCTGCTTTCCTGAAGCTTGAAATCTCTTAAAGTTACTTCTCACAATTTCAAGTAATAACGATGGAAAATCAAGTCATGAAGTAGGCTTCCAAAAATCGAAAGGACACATAGATAAACGTGCTAAGATAGCTATAAACATTACCTGCTTAATTTGCTAAAAAGGCTCAATTTAAAACTGGCTTAATTTGGCAATAAGTATAGCAAGCCAACTAAAGCCCAAGGGCTGACTAGTACAAGACCAGAAAATTGCCTTTGTTTACGACTAAACTCGTACAAATGAAAAATTATTTTAAAATTCTAAATTCTTTTTTACCTGTTCCAAGATCTTATTCCCTATTTGAGATATATATCTCTCCCCAACCAACGTTCATTGCCCATGAGTAGGCGTACGCCTTCATTTCTCTTGATCTGTTTCTGTCCTGTGCTATCTTCGTTCATATTCTCCAGCCACTTTGCTAATATCATCATCCCATATGAATCGTCCTGGATTTCCTCTTTCTGCTCACGATTTCCATTCCGTTGTTTTGCTTGTCCATCTTCCTTTTTCCATTCCTGCTAGACGTCCTAGCCATCTCCGTCTTGCTATTAGTATTGTGTTTTTAATTTCTTCTCTAATCCATTCCTTAGGGTTATATAGGATTGACCTCTCAATCTGGAATTGGATAGTTTGCATGTTACTCATTGCTTGTTTGTGATTATCCACGGACATCCAACTGGACAACTCGGAATCGTAAATTCCATGACAACTAGATAGGGTCCAAGTTTCAAACATTTCTAGTGAATCTAGCCTTACCCTGCATGTCATACAAAGTAGATTATTTTTACTCGGCGGTTTTCCAATTTATAGACTGTTTTGGATTTTTTTTTGGTCAGAAGTTCACAATTATTCTCTTCCAGTAAGACCTCGTAACTCTGGCCTCATGGTGAACATACGTCTATTCATCAAATAAAATAATTAATAATTCTAAGTCGATAACAACATAAAATACACATATAGATTTTTCTTGACTATATGGTGAAGGAAAATTTGTAGAATTTATTCAGCAAAAACTATTGAAAATCCAATCATAAACTAAGGAATTAGAACTATTAGAAGAGGATAACGTAATTTTTAAGCGTTTAAAATCCTTATTATTTTGTAATTTTTGCGTTAAGAATAAAGAAAATGGACAGTATATTTGCTTGCGGCAGCGGATAAAAACACAACATAAAGTCGTATAAAAGTCATTTTTTAAGGCACAGGAAAATAACTAAACTGTTAAGGGTGTGCAGAAATGGTCATTTACTTTATTATAAATCTTTGCAAAATGTACTTGGCAGAAAAGCATGAACAAAACGTTTGAAATATACCGCAAGAGCGAACAGAGCAAACAATAATAAACATGTGAGAAAGATTAATTTTTACTTAAGAAAGTTATAGTGCAGGTCGCTAATAATACTGAAGCCTTCAGATACTTTAAAAGAGACATGAAGCAGTAGCAAACACATTTGATCTACTTTTTCTCCATGTCTGTTGGGGTATTCTTATGCGTGTGATTTAACTGGGCCTCATTTACACCCTTCACATAGTAGTTCATGGGCTGTAGGGCTAGAGGAGCATTAGTAGTCTGAAAGTTCCTGACTTGCGCCTTCTTAGCCTTGTGAGTTACACCAGAGTTTTGTTGAAGACCGTCCTCCCTTCTAGCGACTATTTTGTCTATTTAAGACTTCACAACAACATTTCTTTTACCAAGTCATTCGTTGTCCGTTCTGACCAATCTTCTTCTTCAATTCTGCCACGAATTCCGCTCTTATCTTAGGATTAAAATGATTTTCTGTGTTGCCCTGTCAACTGGTCATTAGACACTTTGTACTTTTTAGTTATATCGTAAAATTGGCCAGCCTCGGTTCCACCGCGTAACCAATTGAGAGCCTGTCAAGTGATTCAAAGGTTGTTGCTTCGAATCCGGTGCTAGCGGTTGGGGGTTATATTCAGGGAGATACTTGCCCTCCGCCTCTCTGGATATTGAAAATAGCACCACTTAGAAACTGGTGTTCTTTTGTTAAGATAATTTATTCTCTATTGAAACATGTACTTCCTTCCAGCCATTATATTGTTCATCCAGGTTTCCATAAAAAAAACATTTTTTTTTTGATTTTCCCCCCACTGGCCTGATCTATTTTCTTTTACGATTCGGTTACGATTGTCTCTATTTTGTTGCAATCAGAACGTTTTTTATGGGTTTTCCTGTTAGTAGTTATTTCCTCTTGATTATTAGAAAGAGAAATCAGGAAAGGCATATACCCTCGCCGCCCTTATGTACTTACATGGGGTCAAAAGTCTCAGGACTTTCCGAGAGATGGCAGCACAAACAAAAAAACATAATTTTCAGTTAGTGTAAACTCTCATCATCAACTCAGATTCATTTAAAATTTTCATGACATTTTGTTTATTAGTTTGCGAGTTACAACTGTTTGAGTAACGCACATCCGTTTCATCGAAAGCAACTATATGTCGATGGATTCTTCTTCTTCTCAACCCAAGTCTGTCCATTCCTGGACGTAGGTCTTTTCTAATCTCTTCCATGCTTTCCTATCTCTTGCTACCCTTTTCCACTGCTTGCAGTACAAATGAGCCAGTCACTCCAAAACAACAGCAATAATTTTCCATATTGTTCTCTATGACCGCAAAGTGAAAGTGACAGAAATAGCTGACATCGTTCTCATTGACCGCAAAGTAAAAGTGAGAGAGTTAGCTGATATCGTGAAGATACCAACAGAACGCGTGAGGCACATTTTGCATGAATATTTGCATATGAAAAAGCTTTGTGCCCGATAGGTGGCGTGCACTCTCACGGGTGATCAAAAACAGCAACGTGTAGAATATTTAGAACGCGGTTTGGTACTGATTCGTAACAATGGACGAAACATGGATGCACCACTGCACGCTTGAGTCCAAGAGGCAGTAGTGCTTTCAAAAACACAAACATCAGCTAGAAAGGTTTTCACAAGTATTTTTGAGGATGTACTTAGAATAATAGGCACCAGTTCACAACTCCATAAAATCGATGGTGAAATTGGACTAACTGGGTTATGAAATGCCTCTTCATCCGCCATATTCACCGGATCTGGCTCCCAGCGATTATTAACTGTTTTCAAATTTAAAAAGGTGGCTTCAGAGAGATATTTGGCTCAAATAAATAAGTCAAATGGGAAATAGGCTTATTTTAGAGAGCTCGACAAATCCTACTATATGATAGGTAATTAATTGACTTGCTCGTTCTTTGATGGAAATTCATATTCAGTGAGAATAAAACACGTGTTTCGCTAAAACATTAGCTTTATCAAAAGTATAGGTATAGAATGAAATAAACATTTTTTGGTTTTATAAGTAAATATTTACAGGTAGGTTGTAGCTAAACGATAACAACAAAACTTAATAATTATATAAATTATCTATTCATTAAATAAATTCAACAATGGGGAATTTCCGAGGTCCAATTGGTCATTTAATAGGGTGTGTGTATTCCTTCTTTTATTGATCGGTCTTAAATAAATTTAGTTTATACGATTTTTTCTGAACGTGTAAAATATGGAAATTATAATCAAATACGTGATTCTCTTCTATTAAACGTTTGGCATATATGATGTTTATGTTATCCTTTAGTTAAAACCTACGTGTAAATATTTACATTGAAAAATGTTTATTTCATTCTATACCAATACTTTTAATAAAGCTAAGCGAAACAAGGGTCAAGTATAAAAATCAATAAAAATGTAAATTTTGCTAAAAATTTAGTGTTTTATTCTCATTGAATATGAAAGGTATCTAGATGTTAGAAGATTGCTGGAATAAGTGAAGTGCTCTTAAATGAAACTATGTTGAAGAACAAAAATGATTTTTGGCAAAAAACATTGTTTTTTCTTCGAAAGTCTCGTGAATTTTGACCACATGTAGAATAACTGGAAAAATGAAAACAACAAAATTGCCTTGTATTTCATATATTTTAAATATTAAACATTTAAATTAAAGAACACAACGATTGGAGACAACAGTAAAACTTAAAATATAAATATCATTAAAATATGGCAAAAAATACTTTCAGCCTAATAAAAATACGTACAAAACAAACAAATACAGGCTTTTTAAGCTCGGCCTATCAAAAAAATGTATAAATGTCTAAGTTTTTTTTTTTAATCAACAAGTATTTGGAATTATTTTTAACACTTTATAATTATTTAATAATTTTACACATATAATATTTAAATATTTTCCAACTCTAACAATCACCTACAGATTAGATCAAAAATTTTAAAGAAATGTTTTTAACATTTTCTAAAAATTATTAAAATTTTGAAAGACGATAACGCAGGTATAAAAAAAAAATATCTCTGTCTTTTAGGAGAGACACGTGTTTTCTTAAGTATTTTTTTATGCTGAATTCAAATAATCATAAAAAAAGTGATCCACGTGAGGTTTTTTTCAGAAAACATACTTAAAGTTGCCAGAAAACTATTAAATTGAAAAAAATAAATTTAAATAAATAAAACTGTATAATCATTAAAATTATGGGATAAATAATTATTTCGGATATCTTTAAATGTTCTGAATCTACATTTATCATAAAAACTTAAAAATATTAGATTTTAGTGTTCATGTTTAACAAAAAACACGCATACACCACCTCTAACTAAGCTATGTTGTTTAAAGTAAATATGTGCAACCGCTAAATTAAAAAAATTGTTTTTAATTCTTATTAATATTGAACAAAACTGTTATTTCATTGCATTTATTTATTTAAAAAGCATTTTACGAACTACATAGCACCCTTGTAAGAGCTAAAAGCGAGTTTTTTGTTGAAACTGAACATAAAACTTTGTTTTTTTTGATGTCAAGTCAGGATTAAGAATTTCAAACAACACTGGAAATAATTGTTTTGTTCAATACTAATAAAAATTAAAAACAATTTTTTAATTTAGCCGTTGCACATATTTATTTTAAACAGCATTTTGCTACGTAGCTTAGTTAAAGGTGGTGTAAGCGTGTTTTTTGTTAAACATGAACACTAAAACCTAATATTTTTAAATTTTTATGATAAATGTAGATTCAGAACATTTAAAGATGTCCGAAATAACGGTTTTATTCCATTGATATTGCTGTCTTTAGTTTTAGGGTAGACTTCAGAAATAGCTAAGTTTAATTCGTTATTGAAATCATTTTCAGGTAAAGAAACACTCACTAGCCTATTTAACGTCCTGTGAATGCTACAAATTTGTGTTGTTTCGGGTGGTTTGAAGTGTTGTGTATTGTTGAGTCTGTGTGTGACGGTCTGTGAAATATTGAAAATATGAGTGTGTTGTTATCTCTTGTTATAGTAAGATCTAGGAAATTATGTGAATTATTTTCCCCTATTTCCATTGTGAATATTATATTTTTGTCAATGGAATTGATGTGATTAAAAAATGTATTGAACTGCTTATGCGTGCCATTGAAACAAACTAAAATGTCGTCAATATAACGGTACAAGTATAATAAAGATTTGTACGTATCGTGTTTTTGAATTATATTTTTGATGTTATTTTTAAAAATTTCTGCTAAAACTGGGCTTCCCATTATAAGTCCTTTTGGGCTATTGTAGATCGAATTATTAAATATAAAATAATTTTGTTTCAGACATGTTTTCAGTAGGTTGAGAATATCTTGTTTTATAATAATATTGACGTTGTTTTTATTTAATAGATGTTCTACCATAACAATTGTTTCGCTTGAAGGTATGCTTGGGAATATATTTTGTACATCAAATGATACTAACTTGGCCCTTAAAGGAAGATTTATATTTGAAATTTTCTGAATTAACTCTAAAGAGTTTTTTACAGAACAAGTGGGTTGAAAATTTAGATGATTTTTAATGGTGTCTATAAGAAAATTTGAGAGTTTGTTTGCTGTTGCTGCCATGTAGGAGACCACTAGCCTAATCGGATAATCTTGTTTGTGTAGTTTAATTAAAGAAAAGAGTTGCGGTGGTTGGAGATTCGTAGCTGTTAATTTGATTATTTTATAATCTGGTATGAAACTGGAAGCTTTCATTTTTAAAAATTTTTGTTGGGTTTTTGCTTAAAGTCAGAAAATTTCCTTTTTTAATGAAATCTATTGTTTTTTTCTATATATTGTGCTTTGTTGATTGCGGCTATGGTATTTCCTTTATCTGCTTTGGTGAATATAATATTTTCTTCTATTGCTTTCTTTTTAATAAGTTTTGCTGTGTTATTATCTTGAATTGCGTTATTGTGTTTGCTGTTTAAAAATTCTTTTTATTAAAAAAGAATATATAATAAAAGACTGGTTTTAGTCAATTTCCACTGGTTTATTTAAATTGCGATGACGCGTTTCGCTGTCGATGCAGCTTCTTCAGATCTACATTTTACACAGTGTAAAATGTAGATCTGAAGAAGCTGCATCGACAGCGAAACGCGTCATCGCAATTTAAATAAACCAGTGGAAATTGACTAAACCAGTCTTTTATTATATATTTATAATGAATTTCCATCAAGTAGAAGCTACAACAATCCAAAAATTAAAAAAGAATTTTAATTATTATATAAGAAGATATTAATCTGAACACGTGTATTTCTTAGACATGTTTAAAAGTAAAGCTATTTCTGTTTCTACTGCTAATAACTCTGATTCCTTTATATTTTGGAATTTTTATCTAAATTATATTCAAACCCTTTATTTAGGAGTTTTTGTTTCTTTCTTTCAGTTTTCTGGCAACTTTAAGTGTGTTTTTGAAAAAAAAATCTTACGGTGGATGTTTTTTTTTTTATCTTTTTGGCAGAGAATTATTTTCTTTTTTATACCTATTTAATTATTATAAAAAATTTAATAGTTATTTAAACCTTATAGGCCTTTTTTAGTATATAAATGTAACACAGCATACAGCAAAGAATTATAACATACTTAGTTAAAACGCAACTGATAAGTAACATCACAGAAAGTTAGGTTAAGTATACTACTTAATACAGGATATTACAAGAGTATAAAGTACCAATTTCGTTCAAAAATAGGAAAAAAAAATTAGTTTTTTACCATAATGGGCTCTTAACTTTTGATATACCCCGTACTTTAACAAATATACAACGTGTATTATACTTACTATATTTCTAGCTTTGAGCGTACAAAACATTGAGACCACTTAGTGTATGGCCGACATAACATCAAAATAGAATTCTTAAATGAAATTCTTATATTTTATATACAGAGTTAAAAGGAAGTATTGAAACGATTATACAGTGACGGGCAGAAGTGTGCGACGTGTGGGATTTTTCTTTATTATTAAGTTTAAAAGCAAAATAATTTTTTTTTATGGGTCTAGCACACGTGCTGCAGGGAAGTCCCTAAAGCGCTACAGGAGCGGCATGTATGCGGAAAAAGCGATTCACGTTGTTTTTGAATCGCTGTAAATTGTACTCGGTGGGAAACACAGCGCTGGGCAAATTATTCCAAAGGGATGATGTTATCCATATAAAAGACTGCTTGAAAAGCGTTGTACGCGGAGTAACAAGCTGAACCTCATACGGACGTGAAGCACCAGCGCGACGTATATTTCTAACATGCACCGCTTTGGGAGGAATTAAGCGGGCTACATCCTTCGAACACTTTCCATGAAAATACTTGTAGAACAGACTCAAGTTGCCAACCGTTCTTCGATGTTCCAGCGAATCAAGGCCGCCGGTCAGTTCCGGGTCTCCAATCAGACGAACAGCTCTTCTCTGAACAGAATCCAACAAATGCAGTGTATGTTTGGGAGCGGAGCCTGAAACATGGGAGCAGTATTCCATAGTTGATCGAATTTGAGCTTTGTAAAGAATTAACAGTTGTTGTGGAGTGTAAAGCTTTCTGGTTCGAAATAATGTTCCCAACTTGCTATGCCTGCAACATGTTCATGCCAGGACATATTTGCGCCCAAACTAACGCCCAACAAATTGAGCGACGATGCTAGGGGAATGGAGTGCCCCGATACAACTATGTCGGGTTCAGCAACGTTAACTTTTTTAGAAAAAACTGTCGCCTGGGTTTTTGTAGCGTTAAATTCCACTTGGTTACTGTCACCCCAAGATAGAATTTCTGCAAGGTCTTTGTTAAGTTGAACGACTTCCTGCTGTCTGCGGATATTCGCCTGAGCAGCCGATGTCCGAGCGTTCAAAGTGAATGAAGAGACAAGCGTACTGTCGTCTGCAAAGCTGTAGATTGGATTCCCGGTCTTTTCCAGTAGATCGTTAATGTAAATGAGAAAGAGAGTAGGAGACAGTATGGAGCCTTGGGGTACACCGGCGTTGATTGTGAAGGTGTTAGAAAGAAATCCATCGACCGCCACTCGTAAAGAACGCTCTCTGAGGAAACATGAGAGCCACAAACAGGACTTTTCAGATATACTACAAGAGCGTAGCTTAGCCAACAGTTCATCGTGCCAAACACGGTCGAATGCCTTGGATATGTCAAGAGCAACCCCTCTAGATTCTCCAAAGTGCTCAATTGAGTTGTTCCAAACATGTGTTACATAAGTCATTATCGGTGAGTTCTGCTTTACTTGAAACCTAAAAAACTGGTTAAGTGCAAGTTGGATTTGCGCAATTAGTGTTCCGTACCGTGATTGCCTTTAAAATAAAATAAAATCTTTACCTAGGCTAAGTTAATTAGGTTCCTGAGATGTTGATTATGTCAATACATAAGATCCAATATGTATTTTCACGTTTTTTTTAGTCCATAATGTATAATAGTTATGAACTACGTAATAATCAATAAATCAGTCTAGCTCAGAATCAGCTGGAATCTATTAATGCAAGTGTAAAACAAATATTTACTACCTTAATATTTGTTTAATTATATACAAATAAAATATAATTCTTTTGTCTCGTTACAGAGGCGCGAGAAGTAATATACTGTAAATTATATTAACAAAAGCTCCACCACATTGTCAAGCAAAACTATGAAAACTATGTGTTCATAGTTTTTTTTTTATATTTCCACTGCACTTATGATGATTTTCGCTCGATCTACACGTTATGGAAACTATTCCAGAATTTTTTGATCATTACTTTTTGAGAAAGGGTGGGTGGACAGGGGGATTTTGGCCATTTTTTAAAAATAATACAAAAAAAAGCGTGCACTAGTATTACATCATATATATTTTTAAATTCGTATTTTCACAAGCTTTCATTTGTCACCCTACTAGATGACCTCGTAAATTTTTTTTTTCACTTCCGATTTCACCCTCCAAAATTAAACTCTTAAGTCAAAATTTAACTTCCAAAACTACATGGCTCTGATTGGACTATCAATTCCCATATTTGTGCCAAATTTCAACTTTGTATGTCAAATAATTTCGGTAACAATCGGGTGTGCCAGATAGACATCGAAGTGTTCCGTACGGAACACTGAAAATGATGTTGCAGGGCCAATTATGGTTTGGTGGGACATTTGAATTTTCTGAAGTTTAAAGTTCAAAAGTCACTCTGTTTATTAAAAATATCGAAAACATGTGGACACACACAGGAAAAGTGTTTGAAATTTCATTTTATTGTAGATAGATTGGACAAAAATCGTATTTTGTCAGTTTTGACCAATTTTTTGAATTTAAAATATATTCGTTAGGTTGGTATAAGAATTTAAATATTTGTTTTTTGATTCCAAGTTATATTTTACTTGTTTTACTAACAATAACTGTTTTTTGTAAAACCGCAACTAACGCACGGACAATTTTCGAATATTTTTACTCCATTACTTGCCGTCTGAGGTTTTTGTTTTCTAAAGGACACTCTAGCGTCATAAATTATTGCTAAACATAACGGAATTTTCTTCTTCAATCAGCTGTTTTCTATTCTATGCTCCCTTGTGTTTATCTACAGTTGGTGATTCTCGGCTGCTTGATACCAATTAAGGCCTGCGAATCTTTGAATGTCATCTACCCATCGTGGCTGAGGTCTTCCTACACTTCTCCTCTGAATCCACTGTCCCTCCAGTTATTTGTACCCCTGGCAACATGTCCTATCCAGCACCATTTCAATGCGGCCGCTCTCTTAATGACATCCTCGACTTTAGATTTTTGTCTAACCCAGGCATTGCTTTTTCGATCGCTTCAAGCAATTCCCAATATTCTCCTTTCAATGGCCTTCTGATTGACTCTGATCTTGTGTATGATCGACCTTGTGAACACCCATGTATCATTGTAAATTCCAGATTTTAACTATAAAGGTATGTTAAGTCCCAATAAACCTTTTACTTTAGTATAGGCTGCCCTTGACATCATATTTTTTCATTTATTTCTTGGTTTTGATTCGTTTCACCTGTTATTATGATTTAACGTAGATATTTGTAGGTTTCTACTCTTTTTTTTTTCTGGATCAACTTCACTAGTCATGTACTTTTTCTTTTCAAAGCTTAAATTTAGTCTTTATAGTTTCTCTCTATTAATGTCAATGCCTCTTTGCTTCCAATCTATTTCCCTCACTGAACTTTCCAGGACGAGCGTAAACAATTTTGGGGACATAGGATCGCCCTGTCTGATGCCCCTATTCACCACAATCTTCCCAGATAACTCGTGTAGATGTAAATGTTGCTTATTAATTTCGTATAGCGAGTGTCCACTCTAGTGTTCCTCAGAGCCCGCCCTGCGGCCCAAGCTTCAATTGTATCAAAGGCTTTCCTAAAATCAATAAAACCCATCTATATAGATATCAGATATGTTGTATTCAACGAATTTCTTAGTAAGAATTCTCGTTGTCTGAAGATATTCTGTGATATTGAAGCCTGCTGTAAATCCCGCTTGCTCTTTGGGTTGGAAAAAATGTAGCAATTTATAATTATTCTCAAAAATGTCTAGTAGATTGGGGATAAAAGGCTAATAGACCTGTAGTTTTTCAAATCCTCAGGGTCTCCTTTCTTGTACAATAAAATTTATCAAATCATTTTTTCAGTCTTCGGGTACGTCCTCTTGATCCAAACAGGTATTAAAAAGAGGTTCGAGATCATTAACAAGTATTTCTCTTCCCCCTTCAACATCTCAGCCAGGCCATTACACACATTAAGGAATTAAACCAGATTTTTTTTAAGTTTATGGTTTTTTGTTTTTCCAATTTCCGAATTTATTTATTTTTTGCATGCTGTATAGTCAATGTCTTTGTTAGCTTTAACTAAACTTTAGAAAATTGAAATTTCCCGCCAAACGACAAATGACAATCGGTACTGTAAAACCATGTTTTGCGTTTCAAGTGATGCAGAATCCACCTATAAATTCATTTTTTTTTTTCTAGATTTAGTAATAAAGAAAGAATTCCATATGTCGCACTCTTTCTGCCTGTCACTGGCGCGACAAAATGATATAACACGAAAAATGTGATTTATTTCAACTTCATTTTAAAAGAGGTTACATCGTTTCAATACAATGGACCAACCCTGTTTAAGTAAGTTACTATATTAACAACAAATACTAATAATAATTCGAGGCAACAAATTCGGGATAAAAATTCTAAACAGATTATTATCTTCGAATTTTGTTAAAAAAGATTTCTTTAAAGAGATAAAATATTTGATTACATTATGAAAACATTTTTAAAGTTATAATATTCTTTACCATTCATCTTTACGTTATCCTTTTTCTTTCCATTTCCTAGTATTATGTAGAGCATTTAATGCCTCATCCTCCGCTTTGTCAAAAAAAATTTTCTCCTAAACGTCAGTCACATTTGCCTTATTAGTTCGACAGCATTGACAGAACAAGCATTTCAATAAAAATCAGTCGAAAACAATGCTCCAGCATGTCAAACAATTGATGATGGCCTTTTCTCTTAAGGCTCTGCTATCATTTTTCGGATTTTCTTCCGCGCGTCGTTCTTGTGACATTTTGTATGGCAAATCTTTAAAGTCCTTTTTCTTCTTCTCTTTTTGTTTTATGTATTCCAAAATTTTGTCAATCTCACTTTCGTCTAGAATTCCTATTCTATCTGGTCCTTTGAATCCATCTATGGTGCGAGTGAAAAATTCTCTCTTACTCATGAGTCCATAACTGGAAAATAAATTAAGAACATGTATTAAAATCAAAAGAAACGCACGAAAAAAAAAACAAAAGTTTTTTCAGATTAATAATACCAGGGACGTTCTAGAATCAGCGAGACCAATAGTTGTGAACAAAAAAAGGATTTATTCAATGACAACGAAAGCTACACTACTTTCCAACGTAGGCTCCATCAAAATAAAGGTCGTCTGAGCCATTCATGTACCGCTCTTTTTGACGGCTCGGTTGTCTTCGAACTTGGTGCCACGTAAAAACTCTTTGAGCCGGGCGAGCAAATAAAAATCGAAGGGTGCAAGGTCGGGACTATAAGGTTGGTGTGGCAACATCTGTCAACCCAACTTTTCGATCGTCTCTCCCTTTTTCTGAGCGGTATAAAGGCAGGCGTTATCATGCAGCACAATAACACCTTTTCAGAGAACCCTGGCATCCTCTTCTTATCGCGGATTTTACTTTCAGTGGAAACATGTGTGAATAGTACTCACTGGTCACAATACGTTGATCTTTTAAATAACCACAATATTTTGGACCTGGTAGACTATAAGAACCATAAGTCACACTTACCGGGGAGCATAAACTAAATCCCTTAACACAGCTTTCATGTTCTTAGATTCAATTGGCAGTCCCTTTCTCTTCAGTTCTTCCACACACCATCGCATGATGGCGCTGTAAACGTGCATTTCACTTGAAATTAATAGAGTATCCCTAGTCGTTATTTCGAGAAGGTCCAGATAATGTAGCTCTGGAATTTCTTTTTCTTTTAGGATTAGATCGCCATGCTTATCGATCTCCAGAAGACAGTTTTGACGTAGATGTTCCAGAGGTTCTTTCATCTTTAAAAAATAACAATAATAAGTCTTAGAAAAGATATTCTGAGGTTCCTAATGGAAATTATCGAACTCATAACGAATTATTTTTGTGAAATATCAAAATTACGTAAACGAGAGCTGCCATATTTTGCTATAATCGCATTGAGGGTTGCTTTTACCCCTTTTACCTACCCAATTGTCATTCCTATCATCATCATTGTCGACTAGAGGGGGCGCTGATGGTTCAAAAGTAGTAAATTGTTGATCAGTTTCTGGCTGGTGGAGCCATCTACTTATACTCAGGACAACTTTGAGTGCATTGTCTTTTTGAATGTGTTGATTTAAGGTTATGATGCAGTGTTTGGCTAACGGTACGTTGCGGTTTCTTAGGGCAGTTTCTAGAAGATTTAGAGCTGTGGATGGATTGGTTATGTTGATCGGATCTGCCATCATAGAGCTAAAATACAAAAATGGATCTAGCAACTTTATAGAGTAAAAATATGTCACTATGTACTAAAATGTTTTTTTAATTTATCTATCTAGCGATGAAGATGAGGTTATATGAAAAAAATGTTTGATTGTCAAATCATTGTCACAGGGTCAACAAGGTCCGTATAGTTCAATCCATTACCGAAAGTTCTAAATTCACCGAGTTAGAATATCCACTTTATAGCCCTGATTAAGCACCCTGTTATTTCTTTTTTGTTCAAATATCTGACGAGAGATTTCAAGAGCCGAAAATTTTTCTCACATAAGTTAAAAAGTACCATGGCGTCGTTTTTTGAGGCGGAAACAATTTTTTTTTTTTTGCACGGAATGAAACAACTCGAGAAACCTGTACTCTGTGGGTTTTTCTACACAGTGTCAGAAGTAACCTGTAGACACGTCTGAAATAGTTAACACGTAGGTTGAAAAGTTTTTGGTCTGACAGATGTAGCCGTTTTAAAAAAATCCATATATTTTTAGAAAGTACCAACCTTCAAACGATACGTGTCAAAATTTCATGATATTTCGACGATTAATTTACAAGTTACAGTGGTTTTAGTGACGCTACTTTCGATATTTTCAAAACAATGAAAAAAATCGAATTTCGTGTGTTTATTAAATACTGTTTTTTGATGGGAAAATATACCGTTCAAGCAAAGCCATTGATAAGTGTTACTAGAAAATCACTCATCATTTACTGGTTTGCTGAATTTAAACACGGTCGTATACAGGCAAATGATGCTGAACGCTCTGGACGCCCAAACGAGGTGGTTACACCGGAAAACATTTTAAAAATCCACAAAATTGTTTTGGATGACCGTAAAGTGAATTTGCATGAGATAGCGGACACCCTAAAGATATCAAGAGAACGTATTGGTCATATTTTGCATGAACTTTTGATCACGAGAAAGCTCTGTTCGAAATGAATCCCGCGTTTGCTCACAGTGGACCAAAAATAACAACGTGTTGATGATTTTGAGCGCTGCTTGGACCTGTTTAAGCGAAATAAAGAGGATATTTTCATGCGATATGTGACAATGGATGAAACATGGATCCACCACTACACACCGGAATTAAATTGACAGTCAGCTGAGTGGAGAGCAGCCGGTAAAAGCCGCCCGAAGCAACCAAAGACACAACAGTCGGCTGGGAAGGTTTTGGCCTCTGTATTTTGGGATGCGCAAGGAATAATTTTCATCGACTATGCTGAGAAGGGAAAAATCATCAATAGCGAATATTATATAAAGTTATTGGTGCATTTGAAGGTAGAAATCGAAAAGGAACGGTCCCAAATGAACAAGAAAAAAGTGCTCCTTCAGGAAGACAATGCACCGTGTCACAAGTCAATGGTTACGATGGCAAAATTGGATGAATTGAAGTTCGAATTTCTTTTTCATCCACTGTATTCTCCAGATTTGGCCCCCAGCGACTATTATCTATTCGAGATTTGGCTCCAATGAAGAAGTTATCGCCGAAACGGAGGCCTACTTTGAAGGTAAAGACAAATCGTTCTACAAGAAAGATATAGAAATGTTAGAAAAGCATTGGACTGATTGTATCGCTCTTGAAGGAGACTATATAGATGAATAAAGTCCAATTTTGCAAAAAAAAAGAAATGTGTTCTAAGCAGCTAGATCAAAAACTTTTCAGCCTACGTGCTATAATCCGAGACGAGTAGCTATGAAACATAAATAAGAGACTAATTAGTAGCAACATGAACATATTAAAATGGGTGTTTATATTGTGACCGAATAGGCAAACGAATTCTTAAGTTTAATTATTGGCAAGAACTATGGTATATATATAGCGTATTGCATATTGTTCTGAAATAGAGAATTTTCTTGTTTACTCTGACAATAGGCAATTTAAAAAATACCCTCGTAAATATTACAGATGTTCAACTAAATAACTGGCCAAATGCAAGCCGGACTTGCGCAATTAGTGTTCCTTGCGTTGATTGCTTTTAACATAAAAATTTTTGTACCGGAGATATAAACTGATCAGTGACTTCACAAAACACACCCCAAATGAATTTTCAACAACGTTTTTTCCGATCTTTACTAAAAACTGATGATTTTTGATTTTTTTTTATATACCAGCTAAATTATTAAAGGTAATGCATTCATGATAATTTTCATTCAATCTGCAACCTGTGGAGAATATTCCAGAATTTTTTCAAAATTTTTTGATCAGTACTTTTCGAGATAAGGGGGGGACAGCGATTTTTTACAATTTTTAAAAAATAATACGAAGAAAAGTGTGCACAAGTATTATATTATATATATTTTTGAACTCTTGTTTTTACAAGTTTTCACTTGACACCTCACATGATGACCTGGTTAAAAAAAAAATTTCCAGTTCTATGTCAAATAGTTTCAGAAAAAATCGGGTGTGACAGACGGACAGACAAACGGTCAGACAGACGGACGGACACCTCTTATAAGTGTTCCGTACGGGACACTAAAAAGTTAAGTTGTCAAGCCAGTTTGATGGCGTGGGCGCGAAATTGGTGAGTCGGATGGTTTGATGACGAGTTGGACGGTTTTCTGCATTTATCAGAAAAGTTGTTGGAAGATTGACGACTTGACAAGTAAGTTTGATCGTGTAGGACCTTATCCAGCTTTCAAACCACCCAACTCACCAACTTGTTGTTCTCTCTATGTTTTTTTTTATTTATAAATAAGTATCTTCGTCCATCCTCATATATCTATGCCAATTTTGAGGCTCACACCTCAATTCGTTCAATAAATTAATGTGGGCATAATGTGCTATTTTAAGTAACCACTCGTTGCTCTACTTTGATCTGTTTGATTTTCTTTTAACCTTCTTCTCTTTCAGTAACAGTCCATACAAATATGGTGGTTTATATCCATCATGGAAATACAATAAAAACAACAAATAATAATGTAACAATACATCACAATCCCCGACGTAGTCCACACTTCACTGGCAACCGGAGCACACTGATGAGAAGTTTGTCCGTCTGTCCATTTTGTTATTTGTACTCTTGGCAACATGTCCTGCCCAGCACCATTTCAATGCTGTCGCTCTCATGACGACGTCCTCGACTTTAGTTTTTCGTCTAATCCAGGCATTGCTTTTTCGATCGCTTCAAGCAATTCCCAATATCCTCCTTTCGATGGCCCTCTGATTGACTCTGATCTTGTGTATGATCGACCTTGTGAACACACATGTCTCATTGTAAATTCCAGATTTTAACTATAGAGGTATGTTAAGTCCCAATACACCTTTTACTTTAGTATAGGCTGCGCAGTACTCTTTCATCTATTTCTAGATTTTGATTCGTTTCACCTATTGTTATGGTTTGACCGAGATATTTGTAGGTTTCTACCTTTTCTATCTATCTTTCTCTCAATATTATTGTTTGTTCTGGATCAACTTCACTAGTCTGTCACTAGTCTGTGTCTTCACTTTGTCTTTTCAAAGTTTAAATCTAGTCTTTGCAGTTTCATATGTATCATTTATCATACTTCGCAATTCCCTTTTTGTTTGGGCAAAAACAACTATTTCGTCTGCGAAACGTAAGCGGTAATTTTTCTCCATTAATGTCAATGCCTCTTTGGCTTCAATCTATTTCCCTCACTGAACTTTCCAGAACTAGCGTAAACAATTTTGGGGACCTAGGATCGCCCTGCCTAATGCCCCTATTTACCACAATCTTCCCAGATAACTCGTGTAGATGTATTTTGAAGCTGTGTTGTAAATGTTGCTTATTAATTTCGTATAGCGAGTGTCCACTCTAGTGTTCCTCAGAGCCCGTTCCACGGCCCAAGCTTCAACTGTATCAAACGCCTTCCTAAAATCAATAAAACCCATCCATATAGGTATGATGTATTAAATGCATTTCTTAATAAGAATTCTCGTTGTCTGTAGGTATTCTGTGATATTGAAGTACGCTCTAAATCCTGCTTGCTCTTTGGGTTGGAAAAAGTCTAGTTTTTTTGTTAGGCAATTTATAACGATTCCCAAAAAGGCGTTGTAGATTTGGGACAGGAGGCTAATAGGCCTGTAGTTTTCCAAATCTTCAGGGTCTCCTTTCTTGTACAATAATTATCAGTTCATTTTTTCCATTTTTTGGGCACATCCTCTTGATCCGAACAGTTATTGAAAGGAGATTCGAGATCATTAACAAGTATTTCTCCTCCCCTCTTCAACATTTCAGCCAGGACACCACACACATGAAGGAATAAAACTAGATTTTTTTATGCTTTTTTTGTTTTTTCATTTTCCGAAGTGTCTGTAATTTATTTATTTTTTGCGTGCTGTATAGTCAATGTCTTTGTTACCTTTAACTAAACTTTAGAAAATTTAAATTTCCCGCCAAAGCGACAAATGACAAGAGGCATTGTAAAATCTCCGGTGTAGTCCACACTTCACTGGCAACCGGAGCACACTGATTAGAAGTTCGTCCGTCTGTCCGTTTTACTTGAACGTGTGGGCTCAACTTGTACCGTCAAACTTATTTGACCAACTTGAGTGACAAACTGGTTGGACCAATTTACTCGATCGTGTGTAGGCGGCTTTAGATTAGATAGTTCCATTTTCAATTCAAAACTTAATTATTTTAAATGCTATAAATATTCAATCCCTATGATGTAATGCCGTTTCTACATTACATCAAATTGCCAATTTTGTTTTTTTATTTTAGTTATTTTAAATTATGTTGTTTTCAAAATAATTATATACATTCTTACACGTTCAAAAATAATTAGGTTTTAGCTAAAAAAAAACGATACGTATATCAGGTTCTTAATAAGCATTAAACAACTACTATATAATTCGATACTAATCATGTTTTTGTCCAATATTTAAATGTTATAATGAATTAAAGGAATGGTAACCTTAACCCTATCCGTTAATCAATATATCCTTAAGAATGTAAATAGTTTCGGTTTGATATATACAGTGTGTCTTAAGGGCGTATACCTACTCATGGATTTGAAAAAAAGCGTTTTTTTTTTAGGAACTTCTTTAGCGAAACTATTCATTATATAAATCAGGCCGCAGGGAAGTCCCTAGAGCGCTACAGGAGCGACACGTGTGCGGAAAAAACGATTCACATTGTTCTTGAATATATAGCTTAAAATAGTATTTGTGAAATTTTGATTTAAAAATTTAATTTATTTTTTTAATTTTTAATTTAAAAATAACCGGTAAAGTGCAAGTTAAACTTGCGCAATAAGTGTTCCGTACGTTGATTGCTTGCAAAATTGTTACGGAGGTATGGTATAAAATGATCAGTGACTTCACAAAACACACCCCAAATGAGTTTTCAACAAAGTTTGTTTTCAATCTTTACTGAAAACTGATTTTTAAAGGTAATGCACTCGTGATAATTTTCGTTCAATCTACACCCCATGGAGAATATTCCAGAATTTCTTCAAAATTTTTTGATCAGTACTTTTCGAGATAAGGGGAGGATAGCGATTTTTTAAAAATAATACCAAGAAAAGTGTACGCAATTATTACATTATATATATATATATATATATATATATATATATATATATATAGATATATATATATATATATATATAAAATATATATATATATATATATATATATATATATATATATATATGTATATAAATATATATATATATATATATATATATATATATATATATATATATATATATATATATATATATATATATATGTATGTATTATATATATATATATATATTATATATATATATATATATATATATATATATATATATATATATATATGTATATAAATATATATATATATATATATATATATATATATATATATATATATATATATATATATATATATATATATATATATATTTACTTGTGTTTTCACAATCTTTCATTTGACACCACACTCGATGATCTAGTAAATTTTTTTTTTTTCATTTCCGATTTCACCCCCAAAACTAACCCGCCTCTGATGAGGGCATCAATTCCTATATTAGTACCAAATTTGTAAAACAAATAGTTTCAAAGAAAATTGGGTGTGACAGAAGGACAGACAGTCAGACACCGAAGAGATCTTATAAGTGTTCCGTACGGAACACTAAAAAAAACAAAAAATGGCGGCGCTGCACTCATTCCCCTGCGACTCCTTTTTTCTTAAGGAGCATTACTACAGTAAAAATAAATCCCTATAGCGACGCTGAAGAAAATTTTTAGGTCATGTTTTTTATTACGCATGCGTCCGCTATCATATCAACAACATGGTTGTGTTTACATCTATGGTGGCCCGTGGCTCCGTAGCGTAGTACCTTGCTTCCGGTGCAGAAGGTCGAGAGATCAATCCCGCAGGTCGGTATATTTATTTCTTAATTTATTTAAGTATATTTGACCTGGCCACGTACATAGGTAATAGATGTTCGCAGAAATGCAATAACGTCTGTGGCAGCACTGCCGCGTTGTCCTAAAGGTGCTGTGAAATACAATATATGTTTCAGCACTTGGATAACGTTGACGGGTATTACATCCTCGCCGATATCCTTAGAATATGAAAAAGGTTAAAATCCCTACTCAGGCGGGGACGTGATCGATAAAAAAAACATCTGGATTTCAAGGAGAATCTTTTTATAATATGCTCCGAAATTCATTATTAATAATTTTCCAATAGTTGTTTCCAAAACTCAATCGGGGCAAGCAAAAGTAGTAATTCTTCAACACGAATGAGTATATAGGCACGATAAGTCATTAATTGTATGAAAATTATTATATTAGATGATGATAAAATCGAGCAAAAAGTGTGTTTACATCATTTTTAACTTCAGAAGAAAGACGATCTCATCTTAAAATGATAATTATAATTATTTTCAATCTCTCCAGATTACTGAGATTTGCTGAAATGAACATTTCCCCCATCCGGACAATATCTCTAATAGTTGAGAAATATAGATTTAACAGTGAGATCTTGAGATCAAAGGTGCCCAGCAGGACTGTCGCTACTGTGTTTTATGTTTACTGTGGCATTGCAGTATGCACGATTACTGGGAGCTGGATCATCTGAAATTAAAATTTCCAAAGAAATTAGTTTACTAGAGGACCAATTTTGCCTTTGAACGTAGAATTTTAAAAAAAAATCATCAAATGGTTTAAAAAAAAAAGCGAAAAAATGACGTTACTGTGTTTTCCATTTTTGCTAATTAAAAATAAAGTTTGTGATACAATCAAAATTCCTTAGATCAAAGACAAGATTGTTCCTCTAGTAGACTTCTTTGGAAATATGGTTTCAGGAGATCCAGCTCCCACTAATCGTGCACCCCGTAATGCTCCTTAAAAAAAGGGGTCGCAGGGGAACGCGCGCAGCGCCGCCATTTTTCCTTTTAATTAAAATTTCACAAATTTTATTTTAAACTATGTCTATAATATATATATAAAATGCAACGTCTCTCTGTCTGTCCGTCCGTTAGTGCGCTTATCACTCGAGAATCACTTATCCGATCTACCTGCTTTTTTTTTTAAATATACATATCTTCCCTGGCCAGGTTATAGGAAATATTTTATTACGTTAGGTAAGATAAGGAGTAAGCAGTGACAATAATAGTGAATCAAGTCGGAAAAAAGTTTGCCGCTAGCGCGTTATCTTGCAATACACTGCCTAAACCATTAAATATGGAACAATATTATGCAGCAAAGAATATAATACGCATAAAATGCAACGTCTCTCTGTCTGTCTGTCTGTTCGTTAAGGCGCTTATCACTCGAAAACTACTAATCCGATTTACGTGTTTTTTTCTTATTCATACATATGTTCTCGTTCTGGGTTATAAAAATAATAATAATAATAATAATCTATAATATATATAAAAATGCAACGTCTGTCTGTCTGTCCGTTAGTGCGATTGTCATTTGAGAACCACTTATCCGATTTACGTGTTTTTTTTATAAATTCAGACATATGTTCTCTGGCCAGGTTATATAATAACTATATAATCTATATAATATATATAAAACGCAACGTCTCTCTGTCTATCTGTCTGTCCGTTAGTGTGCTTATCATTCAAGAACCACTTGTCCGATTTACGTGCTTTTTTTTAAACATAAATATGTTCTCTGGCCAGGTTATATTTTATTACGTTAGGTAACATAAGGTATAAGCAGTGATGATAATAGTGAATCAAGTCCACGCGAGTGGAGCCGCAGGCACGGATAGTTATTACATAAAATAAAAATCTGATTTATACGAGGCTGGTTTGAAAAGTCCGTGCAAAGTCCGAGAGATGGCACCACCGGCGCGTATCGAGGTCATGTTTAGTTAGTAGCATCTCTTGAATAAACGCACACCAAGTTTCAGCCATATTGGTCTATTTCTTTGTGTTTGGCATTCGTGTGAATCAAGGAAGTCGAGTGATTTTCAAGAAATGGACGAAAAAGAATTTCGTGTGGTGATTAAACATTACTTTATGAAAGGCAAAACGCCTCAGGAGACTAAAGAGAAGCTTGATAAACATTATGGTGACTCTGCACCTTCGATTAGAACAGTTTATAAGTGGTTTCAAAATTTTCGGACTGGCCATATGGGCACAAGTGACGCTGAACGTTCTGGACGGCCTGTGGAGGTTACGACTCCAGAAATCATTGATCAAATCCATGATATGGTGATGGATGACAGAAGAGTTAAGATGAGTGAGATTTCTAGTGCTGTGGGCATCTCGACTGAACGGGTACATAATATTTTGCATAAACATTTGGACATGAGAAAGCTATCCGCAAGATGGGTGCCGCGATTGCTCACGCTTGACCAAAAACGGAATCGTGTGAAGTGTTGCAAGGATGGTTTGCAGCTGTTCCAGAAAAATCCGGAGGACTTTAAGCGTCGTTTCGTCACTGTGGATGAAACATGGATACATTACTATACTCCTGTGACCAAACAACAATATAAACAATGGGTTACCAAGGGGGAATCTGCACCAAAAAAGGCGAAGACCGTTCCTTCGGCCGGAAAGGTTATGGCGACTGTCTTTTGGGATTCGCAAGGGATAATCCTCATCGACTATCTGGAAAAGAGTAAAACTATTACAGGTGAATATTAGTCATCGTTATTGGACCGTTTGAAAACCGAGCTGCAAGAAAAACGCCCGCGATTGGCCCACAAGAAAGTCCTTTTCCATCACGACAACGCACCAGCACACACCTCAGCAGTTGTGGTCGCAAAATTAATGGAAATAGGATTCCAACTCGTTTCACATCCCCCCTATTCTCCAGACTTGGCTCCCTCGGACTACTATTTGTTCCCCAATTTGAAGAAATGGCTGGCGGGACAAAGATTTTATTCAAACGAGGAGGTGATTGCAGACACTAATGGATATTTTGCAGACTTGGACAAATCCTATTATTCGGAAGGGATCAACAAACTAGATCATCGTTGGACGAAGTGTATAAGCCTAAAAGGAGACTATGTCGAAAAATAAAAAAGGTTTACCCCAAACACATAAGTAGTTTTTATTTTTGCACGGACTTTTCAAACCAGCCTCGTATAATGAATAGTTTCGCTAAAATAATCCTAAAAAAAAACGCTTTTTTTCGGCTCCACGAATATGCCCTTAAGTCACCTCGTCGAATATTAGTCCGAGTATCGAGTAAAAAAGTAAACCAAAATTTTGAAATAGAAAAAAAATAATAGCGCTTGTTTTTGGTGTCAAAAACAGCAACCTTCATTAGAATTGTATCTGCTCCGTTATGGCATTTATTTCATTAGGTGGCTACTTACAGCGGTAAGAGTGACAG
Source organism: Pachyrhynchus sulphureomaculatus (assembly GCA_019049505.1). Taxonomy (NCBI): domain Eukaryota; kingdom Metazoa; phylum Arthropoda; class Insecta; order Coleoptera; family Curculionidae; genus Pachyrhynchus; species Pachyrhynchus sulphureomaculatus. The sequence goes on along the minus strand of CM032451.1, from coordinate 74,341,559 downwards.
TGTGTTTTAACGGCAGGAGTTTTAAATAAAGAGCTGCGATTGATCCTTATGTTAATCTCGTTATCAATATAGGTAAGGATTAATTTTACTCAAAATACTTTCTTTTTATGGTAAGCAATCACGGAAAGTGATTTCTGTTTTTTTTTTTGGGGTGGCAAAGAATTCCTAGGTCGAACTAATTCCTCAACAAACAAACAAAGACTAAACAAATCTACACTGATTTTTGCAAAAATTCCAGAAGGCAGATTTAAAATAACGCACGACAAATGATTTTTTTCTCATACCTGGCCACCCTTTTATACGCCTCCTCAGTCACAGAATGTATTCGATTACTTTTGAGATCATCCGGTACATTTTGGCTGTCGGTCCTTTCAAGCATCGGCTGTTTCTCGTCGTAGGATCCGTTTGTAACTTGAACCATTTCGTTTCTTGGGTTAAATCTGTAAAAAAGTAATTTTTAAAAAAAACTTTTAAACTATACGAGGTGTTTTTTCAAATTATCTGCCTAGATGTGAAGGAAAAAAAAATTACGGAGCTACCATCTACACTAAAATGTTTAGTAATGGGTTTCTCAAGTTTTCATTCCATACAAAAATCATTCTTTTGGTAAAAGACGCTACAGAGCCCGTGAACTCGTCATCTGAGGAAAATTTTCGACCCCTCAGGTCTTTTTTCGGGTATTTGAGCAAAAAGAACCCCCGGAGTGTTAAATTAGAGCTATAGAGTGGATGTTGTAACTCAGTGATTTCACGGCTTGAACTGTACGAGCCTTCTGAACTCTGTAGTGAACTTGCAACAACAGACGCATGAATATGAATAGATTTTTCCATCGAACAAGTCTCAGTCTTGAATTGCGAATGAGATTGGTGAGAGCGTAAGTATTCTCCGTGCTATTGTGTGGATGTGAGTGCTGGAAACTTGACCTTGGCTCAGAGAAATTACTGAAAGCTTTTGAAATGTATATATATATATATATATATATATATATATATATATATATATATATATATATACAGTGTGTTCCAAAAAATTTTATACAAACGGAGAAAAAATTTATCTTACATATTACAAAAAAATGTATTCTTGATAAAAACTTTTGCATCACATGGAAATCCATAATCAAGCATCAAAAGTTTAATATATACATATATATATATATATATATATATATATATATATATATATATATATATATATATATATATATATATATATATATATATATAGGTATCGAGATAATGATATCATCAGCATATTGTTTTTATAAATGACGATCACTGAAGAGGAAACAAATAACAGTGTCCCGTTTTTAGACACTCTTCTAATCAGGAAAGATGATATCTCCATCATAGTAGATTGGTACACCAAACCAACCTACTCAGGAAGATACCTTAACTTCCATTCTTCACATACCACTAAAATCAAAATAAACAAGATATTGGGCTTGAGGTCTAGAATAGACTTAAAAATTTAAATAGGCCTCGAGATATTCTGCTCACCAACTCCTATCCAACTAAATTACTAAACAAATTATTATTTAACTCAACCACACGTCCTTCACAACGAAATAACAATCTTACACCGGATATTAATGCTTTCCTCTCTGAAAACCGAATCAAATTATTTTTCCTTTCCTTACATAAAAGAAATTTCCACCAAAACAACCAAACTCTTCAACAAACTACCGAATTTAAAAATTGCTTTTAAACACAAAAAAACCATCAATAATATTTTCACTTATCTAAAAGTTTCAGAAGGAGTTTACAGCATCCCCTGCTCTCAATGTGAAAAAATCTATATAGGACAAACATCAATGATCCTAAAAGACAGAATCACTTATCACAGGGCTGTCAAGGTCATGCACAGTTCGAGCCAATTTCGGAGGTAACGCCTCCCACTGCCCCCACCACTGCTACTGCCGCCGTTCGCGCAGTCTCAGGAGCGGCTATGAGATACATAGGAGGAGCGCATTGTGTTTGGTAAGCGGCCGAGCCGCGATCGGCGGCTCGGCCGCTTAACGTCTAGCAGTGGTGGAGGCAGCGGGAGGCGTTACCTCCGAAATTGGCTCGAACTGTGCATGACCTTGACAGCCCTGACTTATCATAAAAGTGATTGTAGATTAAAAACAAAACTCTTGTGCGCTTGCCCAGCATAGTAGCCAATTTTCGCATGAATTTGATTTTGCTGAAACCAAAATCCTATGTAGAGAGCGAAATCTCGGCAGGAGAATCTTTAGGGAGATGGTGGAGATTTACCTTGAATCTAACTCGATCAATAAAAAAAAACTGACATTGAAGATCTGAGTTTAATTTTCTCCAATCTATTAGAAATGGGCAGTCAAAACGAAAATTCATACAACATATCTGACATATCCCTGTAATAATAATCACACTGATTTCTAGTAACTCTCCAATCTTATAAAAGTCAAACAAAATGTGAACGTCATTCTACTTTCAAATATAAATTAACTACAACTTAACCAAGAAATAGAAGAACGCTGCCCTTTACAAAATGACAAGAAAACATATTTAACAAAAAAATTCTTTATAAAGTAAAATCACCTTGGAACCACACAATTCTTTCGTACTATACTAACAAAATGGAGTAAAAGCATATTATATTTCCCAGAGAGGATTATGTCGAGGTTTTCTCATGTTTTTTTCTGATGAATAAGTGTAATAATGTGCCCCCACAAATAGTGATTCCTGAACACACCACTTAGCAGTAAGTACTTTAATGTTATGAATAAAATACGAGCTGTTCTTTGCTTTGAATTTCAAAAATACTGATAATCTACTATAATTGTAGCCCTGATGAAGAAAATGAAATATTTTCGAAAGCTTGGCGTAGCTCAAAAAGGTGTCAAAAACTTTTTAGTTCTTTCCCAAAGACCGCTTACCCCAAGAACAAAGAATTGGTGTTTAAGTAGTCAGTCATGATTATCCTTCTCCCCTATATATATATATATATATATATATATATATATATATATATATATATATATATATATATATATATGTATATATATAGATAGATAGAATTCACAGAATATCGCGCGAAGAAAATTTCTAGTACAATATCATTTACACGGCATAAATCAAACCTGGATACAGAACTTTAAAGTCAAGTATAGTGACTGAGTATATAAAGAAACGATGCACCCATAATGTGCGTTCAAGTATCAATTTCCGATAATCCCCACCTCATAATACGTAAATATGTCCATGAATTTGTTACTGCGCTCCTATAAGATACAGCTGGTACAAGAATAAAAGTCAACAGATTTAACTTCGTTAATCTAGAGTTTATTTAGGATTTTACAACCATCTTAATTTCGAACAAGACACATTTTCACCTTAACGGTCACGGTAATAAATAGAAGTGCCTGTATTGGAGTCTGACAAATCTCCAACATAAAATGATGGGTGGGGTGGGGCGACGTTACAGACTTCAAACACATCTTTGCCAATCACGATAATTTTCCCCGAATAAATTGATTTCCAAAAGAACCGGCTTAAGTTCTGCGTAATATTACGTAGCCCTCATCTTTATTCCTTATAACAATTCAAAGAAAATCTCCGACAAGAAATGGCAGCGATCACAACACCGACCTGACGACCTATAAGCGATAATTTTCTCTTTGGTTTAGAGGACCGTAAGACTACCCTTCTCCTCTACATATATATATATATATATATATATATATATATATATATATATATATATATATATATATATATATATATAATAAATATATATATATATATATATATATATATATATATATATATATATATATATATATATATATATATATATATATATATATATATATATATAAGACAAACTTTTCTCCATTTGTATAAAACTTTTTGGGACACACTGTATATATCACTTTTTTTGAAACTGACTTTGTCGCGATGCTCAATTTTCGAAAGAAAAAAAAACGTAAAAACTACGAAATGTAACAAACAAAATTTCGTCTCAGTACTTAAAAGAGCGTCTTGTTCATGGCTAGGTAGATAACTAAAAAAACACATACCCGCATTATATGTAATAGCGCATTCTTATACCCTATGTTTATTATTAATAAAAGATTGTTAACATAAACTAAACTAAACAACACATCAAATTCTTAAAGAAGGCCGGGTAGTTTTTGAGTACCCTATAAAATATGGGGACGAATATTTTTATACCAAGTGTGATAATTCTTTTAATGAAACTACTTAAAATAAGGAACCACATTTTACGAAATATGCGGTTCTCACTTGCAAAAAGCTCAATCTCAAGTTAAAATGCTAGAGCACCTAAAAAAATTATATAAAAAATAATCTACCTGAAATATTTTTGTCGCGTTTCTAAAACGAAACTACTTAAAACACAAGTTCAATAACTCACGATTTTTAATTCAAAATTAATTAAAAAACTATAATTAAAAAATGAGTATTATCTCCCAATTCCACACAAAAACGCGTATTTTTTTAACACCACCAAGTGTTTCAGCGGAAAGTTTCACAACAAATAAAATTTTCATTTATAATTGCCGGCACATTATGAGATTAAAAAAAAGTACTCATCAGTCTAGGAGTGGGGAGGTGCTATATATTTAGCAATAATAATTTATAGTATTATATTTTGCGATAATGTGTATATTTATTTATTTACCTAAGTAATAACAGCGATCGCGCGCGGGACGTCGGGAGCTGTTTGAACAAATGAATCATTTAATCATTTTACTCGGAATGACCTAATCTTTCTATTTTTTTTCTTTTACTGTAATGCATTTAAGTCACTTTAATATAAATCTATAATGCGAAGGGATTAAAAAAAAATGTTGATATGAACTGAACCTTGCGGTCGTTTTTTAATTCAATACAGAAAGATTAAATGTAATCAACTGCACTGACTAATTCATTTAACATTTTTTTAAACGGTATCACAAAAAAATATGGTTAATGGTAATATCATCTAGAAATTATCGTTAGAAAATTTTATTATTCATTTATTAAATTGTTTTCAAATTCTTTAAAATTTAATCCCGGCGCTTACCAGTGCGTCGCGGGTTTCTGCATAAATTTTGGTAATTTTTGGTTAGGAAAAAATCCGTTAGTATCGCATCCATTCTCTTCTTCTCCTGACTTATAGCTAGGCACTATTGCCTGTTTTCTTTGTTCCCAGCTCTATAGATTGTCGCTCCATCTTTTTCTTGGACGTCCTGTTGATCTTCCTCCATTCGGTGAGTTGTCTTTTGCTATCCGTACTATCCTGTTGTATGCCATTCTTCCTATGTGTTAATCCCATTCCACTTTTCTTCCTCTTATCCACTGGTTGATATTTTCTATATTACATGTGAGTCTTAGGTCTTCACTCATTTCTCTATTTCTTAGTGTCTTGTTTGTATATCTCCCAAGTATTCTCATTTCGGGTGATTCCAGCATCCTCTTTGTTATACTTGTATCGGGTCTTGTTTCAGATGGGTAAGTTATTATTGGTCGTATTACGGTCTTGTATATTCTTGTTTTGGTCTCAACGGAGAGGAATTTATTTCTAAATGTGGTATCATTGAAGCATTCCGCTATTCTGGTATCCTTGTTGGTTTGATGTTTTACTTCTTCCTAGATTTTTCTGATATTTTGATACCCAGGTAATCGACCTCCATCACCTGTTCTATTGGTTTATCTTCTACCACCAGCTTGCACCTGATCGGCTCTTTTGCTATTATTATCGTTTTGGTTTTTTCAGTTGAAATGATTGTTATATTGTTTTTATCGCGTCATTTGCATAATATATAATTTTAAGCTCTCTGTTACACATTCTGTGTGCATTCTGTCTTTTGACATTCTTTATAATTTCATCCATGACAATATTAAACAGAAGAGGACTTAAAGAGTCTCCCTGCCTGATTCCAGATTCATAGTTGATTGGTTTTGTCATTCCTTCTGCTAATCTTGCGACTACTTTTTTTCCTTTATATATGTCCTCGATAGTCTTGATTAGGTCTAATGAGATGTTCCTGTTATATAATAGATGAATAACGTCTTCTATTTGCACATTGTACATACATATCAAGGATTTTCTACAGCCGACGCTGTCTTCATTTTCTCAGCTTTTGATTCCATCCGTTTCTATCTTCCCAGTCTTCATCTGTTAGACCCCTGTCCTCCATAGCCTCGTCCACATCGTCTCTCCACGATCGTCTGGGTCTTCCTCTTTTTTTTCTCCCTATAGGGCTCCACTCCATTATTTTCTTTATCCACATATTATCTTCGCTCCGTCTTAAATGTCCATATCATTTTAATCGTTTTTCTTCAATGGAGTTTATTGCGTTCTCTTTGATGTTCATTCTGCTTCTTATTTCTTCATTTGTTATTCTCTCCATACGTGTCACTCTACAACATCTTCTCCAATACTCCATCTCTACCGCGTTAATTTTAGATTTATTCCTATTGTTGATCGTCCATATTTCTGACCCGTATGTCATTATGCTTTGTATTATTGATTTGTATATGCGTGTTTTTGTTTCTCTTTGTAATGTGCTTGTCCCACAGGACCAAATTTAATTGTCTTATGTATGTCCGCGTTTGTCCTAATCTAGCTTTAATCTCTTCTTCTGATGTTGCGTTTTTTGAAATGATGGTTCCTAAATATTTAAATCTATCGGTTCCTTTGATTATTGGTTCGTTGTCGACTTCTAGATTCTCCACGTTTCCCTCCTTTGTTGTTAGATATTCCGTTTTATCAAAGTTTATTGCTAATCCTGCTTTAGTGTATTCTTTTTTCAGTTTTCTTACCATATAACTGAGGTCTTCCCCATCTTTCGCTATGATTACTTGGTCGTCTGCGAAATTTAGAGTATATAAGTAATCTTCTCATATTGGGACTCACATTCCAGTACATTTTTGCTTCCATTTTTTTAATGCCGATCAGGTGCAAGCTGGTGGTTTCTGCATTTTTCTCTTTATATCTCTGTCGATCTTCTTCTGATTTTGTATTCAGTCACCTAATGCTTCTAGGGCTGCCTGTTTGATGCATTCTTTTATGTGGTCATACATCTGTTGGAGGTTGTCGTAGTTAAATTCATTTAATTTTTGATCTTTTATTTTTATTTTTTTATCTTTTTTTTTATCGTCTGTATAGGTCTCTTATCGTTTCGTCTTGCAGTAAGTGTATTTTGTATTTTATTTCTTTATCTGCTTTTTCTGTTACCTCATTAGTATTTCTGTTTTCTTTATCTATTGTTCCTTTTTGCTTTATTGTCATGTACCACGGTACTTTTATATTTGCTATTAATACGAGTAATCTATGGTCTGTTCCACATTCTGCCCCTCTCTTTACTCTTACGTCTTTTATTTTGATAGTGGTATCGTTTTTAATTATAATGTAGTCTATTATTGATTTTAAGTTTCGTGTTTCTTGCATCCAAGTATATTTGTGGATGTCTTTGTGTTTGTAGAATCCGTTTGTTATTTTGAGGCCATTTAGTTCACACAGCTCTATTAGTCTCTCTCCGTTGTCTTTAGTAATGTCTTCTCCGAATGGTCCTACGGTATTGTCCTTTGTTTTCCTTCCTGTTCTCCCATTCAGATCTCCCATTATTATTAACTCTTGGTTTTTCTTTACTTTTTGTATTTCTATTTCTAGTGTTTCTAGTGTGAAGTTATCTTTTTCTCTTATAGTGCTGTCTTCTGTTGGGCCGTATACTCCAAATATTACCATGTCTTTTCCTAGCATTGTTATATGTAGTTTTATGATTCTTTCATTGATGGGTTCCCAAGCACTTTGTCGAAAACTTTTTTTAAGTCTATCAGGCACAAGCATGCTGGAATATTCTTTTCCCTCTTTTTCTGTCTCACAATGAATACGGCATCGGTGCATGCCCACTTCTGAATCCTTGCTGTTCTTCTTCGAGTTGTATTCTCGCGTTTATTTTTGTTGTAATAATCTTTTTTGTTAATTGCAGTGTACAGTTTAGTAGATTTATGCTTGTATAGTTATTGGAATCTTCTTTTCCTCCCTTCTTGTGCATTAATATAACTGTTCTCCATTCGTCTGGGATTCTATTAGATCTTATAATCCTCTGTATAAGTGTCTGGAGTTGCTTAACCAGAGAGTGTTCCCCATATTTAAGTATTTCATTAGCTATTTGGTCTTCGCCGGTTTTTTTAATTTTTCCAGTGCTTCTATTACATCTTCTTCTGTTATATATGTTTCTTCGTTTATCGTTATATCTAATGTTTGTGACAGTGTGATACTCTGTTTCCTTGTATATAATTGTGTATAATATGTCACCCACGTTCTTTTCTTTACGTGTGTATACTCTATTAGTTCTTTCATCTCAGTTCTCTGCTGTCTTATGCATCTCCAAATTTGTTTTTGTTGACCATAGAAGTCTGATTCTAATTTTCTTGTATATCTCTCCCAGTATTTCGTTTTTTTTCTTCTTACTAATTCGTGGGTTTCTGTTCTTGATGTCTTTAGGAAGCGTCGTCTGTCCTGATTAACCTGTAGCTTTCTTTAGATAGCTTTCTTACTTTTCATGGCATTTCTCTTTGATTTCTGCACTGAACCATGGTGTTTTTATTCTTCATTTTTTATTTTTATCGACAGTTTCAGTCCCTAATGCTTCATATGCAGCTTCTAATACATTTGTTTCTATTTTAATGTTATCGTTGTCGTTTATTTGATTTATTCTGATTTTTCCTACCGATTTTCTTTTCTTATCTTTGTTTCCAGTTCCTTATTTTGGTGTTGCTTTGTGTTTCTTACGTTCCATCTTAGTTTACATATCACTAAATTATTATCACTTCCTACGTTTCCATCAATTTATAGTGCCAATAATTTCGTTTCAAGTTTATAAATTTTATTGAATTTGACTAGCAGTTGTTTTACTCTTCTTCTCAAGGGCCGTACAGATTCATGCGTAGGCGTTTACACCAAACCTCTCTAACCAGATGAGTAGGTTTCAAGCCACTTTTTGGGGCCTTTGACAGACTTTTTCGTCCTATTCCCTTTTTGCCTCGAATTTTACCCTGCCAAATTAGACCTTGAAAGCTCTAACGTTCACCACGAACAATGTGACCCAATACCTCTAGTTTGTTAACAGACATGTTTCAACACCATACAATAGAATGGAGCAAACATAGCCCTCAGTCATCTCGTACCTGAGTTATAGGCTGAGATTTTTATTACAAAGAAGTTTGCGCTGCTTGATGAGAGTTGATCTTGCCCGTTCAACTCGGGCTTTAACTTCCATATACGGATCCCACTTATCATTAATAAGGCATCCCAAGTATCTAAACGTTTTAGCCTGTTCTATATTCTTGCCATTTATTCGAATATCGCAGCAAAGCTGCTGTTAATTTTCATTAATTTAATTTTCATTTTATCCTCTTTAAAAATACCTATCTCTTTTGTATTTGAAATCAATTTCTTTTATTACTGATCTCAAAAGGCTTATTTTGTCTAAAATATTCTAGCTCTTGTTCTATTGGGCAATACTACCGTATTGTACTCTTTCGAATTATTTTCACCTCGTCTACAAAGAACACACTTCAGGAAATAATATCAAGCCTCTAATATTTATAAATTTCTTAATGCCTCCATAAAATTTCACAAGGAATGCGGACTTGGCCGGCAAATTGTACGGATCTAGATCCGTCGGTCTAAAATTAAATTTTGAAATCCACTTATTCCAGTGTTGTGAAATGGACCACGAATAGATTCGCTAAAATTAGAGCGGTGGCTCATTTCATTTCTCTGAAGGTGATTATTTGTTTACGTTTTGGTTTTTTTGTGAAATTTATTTCGGTTTTATGCGGCCGAAGGTTTATTTCAAAGATGTTTTCTTCTTTTCCATCAGATGACGAGACAATTCTAATTTTCTTCTTTAAGTTATCTATCTTGCCAGGAAAATGATATCATAAAAAATGTTGTTTTCTTTTTTAAGAAGCAAAAAATTTAATTGTGCCGGTTAGTTGTTTGACGCAAGCTCAAAATGAATTGTTAATTCTGAGTACATTCCGCTTTTATGGAGATATAGGGACTTCCCTGAGTGTGCTGTGTTTGTAAAAAAGATATCAGGGTGCTTGGAGTCGAGAATGAGAACCTGATGAGATAACTGATGTTTTCAATTTCAACAGGAAAGTCAATGAAGGTCCTGACCTGATGTTTCATGTATTAATAATAAATTAATCAGAGTTTTTTTTATCTATACATGAACTGATTGTTTAATAATATAATAATATTTGAGATATCCGTAGGTGATTTTTAGTTGTGCAATATTATTCAATAGACTTTTTAGGTACATTTTGGTAAACGAGATCGGTTCGGGGACTCTTATGTGCCAGAATCCGACGTAAGTCAATATAGGTACTAGCTTCAAGGTCCAGTTAATAAAATATCAAAATATATCGCCATAAATCCAAGTTGATCTTCAACGGTTTTTCTACAACATTTATTATTTGTTCATTTTAATAAAATTTGTGCCATTTCAAATATTTTTTTCATTTTTGGGAATAGGAAATAACTAGTCTAAGGAAGCTAAATCAGGGAAGTATGGGGGATGATCAATCCAGCTATGTCGTTTATTTCTTGCAAAACTAACAGTGAGTTGTGTGCAGGCGCATTGTCTTGCAAAAACAGACACTTTTCTTCGGCATTTTTCCACAATTTTTTGAGAGGAGTATACTATTTTCCAGTCACTGTTTTGCGAAGTTTCATGTAATTTGTGAAAAGTATCCTCAGCTGTGTAAGCCATACTTCTCAGGGCGAGTAGAGTCAGCATATATCCACTCGTTTGACTGTCTCTGGTAACTGTGGATGAAACTCACGTTTCATCCACAGTTACCATTCGACAAAAAAAGAATGAAGATGAATCTTCTTCAAAACGGCTACAAATCACCTTGGATGTCGTGAATCTCAGTCGTTTTTGGTCGGCGTTCAGACATTTACGAATCAATTTGATGATAATAATTTTTCTCATACTCAAATCATAATAGGCAATATAAAAAAGATGTTCATATGAAGTGTTCATTATAGTAGGTATTTATTGTAGATATTTATTATATATATATATATATATATATATATATATATATATATATATATATATATATATATATATATATAAAAACACCTATTATAATGAGCTCTCATCATATTCGGTTTATAGCGTCTGTCGGCGCTTTCCGATTTCCAGACTTCCATTTTTTTCTGTCTAGGCATTGATCTTCTTGCAGATTTCTTTCACTCATAGCCTTCCTTATTCCTTCTTTCTAAGATTTTCTGGGTCGTCCTTTCTTCCTTTTTTCAGTTGGTATCCATTCCATTGCAGTTCTCGGCAATCTCCACTCTGTCATTCTTCTCACATGTCCATACCAGGTAAGTTGTTTTCTCTGTACAGTTTCTACGATTGTTTTCTTTACGTCCATCATTTCCCTAATTCTTTCATTTGTTATTCTATCTCTTCTACTTATTTTACACGATCTTCTCAGGGCATCCATTTCAACTGCTGTTATCTTTCTTTTATCCGCTTCAGGATCTTCCATGCTTCTGCTACGTATAGTGTTATGCTTTTTACTATTGTGTTGTAGATGTTCATCTTCCGTTTTTTCGTGGTATCTTTATGCCACCATATTCCATTTAGTCTTTTCACCGCTCTCCGTCCCTGTCTTATACGCTCTTTTATTTCTATGGCGTCTTTGCCTTGTTTGTTTATTATTGCAAGTAAATACTTGTATTTGTCACATATTTTAATATTTTCTCCGTTCTCTAACTCTAAATCTGTGGCCTTTCCTCCTACGTATAGATATTTTGTCTTTATTACGTTTTTTGATAATCCCCGTTTCTCATACGCCCCTTTGTTTTTACGTGACATGTATTCTAGATCTTGTTCTGAACTTTACAGGTCGAAATGAACAACAAAGAAAACGGACTGAAAAGAAAATACAAAATATAGGTTCGGGAGAATTGCCAGAGGTTACTGTAGATGAGGTCAATAATGCACTGAAAGAAGTGAAGCGTAACAAAGCAGGCCCTGATGGTATTTTATCGAAAATACTATTGAAGGCCAGAGAAAACAAAAACTGGTCAATCTTTTCAACTTGTGTCTAGAACCTGCAAAATACCAACATTGTGGCATACATCAAAAGTAATACTTCTACACAAAAAGGGAGATATCAGAAAGTTGGACAATCACCACCCGATTAACTTAATATCTCATATTTATCAACTTTTGACTAAAATCATCTCCAAGAGATTAAAAAATAAGTTAGATTTTTACCAGCCATGTCAACAGGCTAGTTTTAGATCCGTCTATAGCACATGCGTCCACTTACAGACAATGAGAAATATCCTAGAGAAGAGCAATGAATACAATTTCGAACTTTGCATAGCCTTCATAGACTGTGAGAAGGCTTTTGATTCTGTCGAAATGTGGGTAATCAACAGCTTGAACCGTTGGAGATTGATTTACATAAAACCTGGTACAGAACAAATATATATAGGAAGAGGCGTAAGACAGGGAGATTCAATCTCTCCTAAGTTATTTATTCCGCCAACTAGATTGGACAAAGAAAGGGTTGAAGATAGATAATGTGTATTTGAGTCATTTAAGGTTCGCCGACGATATTGTAGTAATCCACATGATTTACAAGAAACGATAAATGAGTTCAATTACCACTTAAAGACAATTGGTCTTAAGATAAATAAAAGCAAGATAAAAATATTAATCAACATTAATAATAAGATAGTTATAAATTTGGAAGAAACAGCTCTCGAGATTGTTAAGGATTATGTGTACCTGGGGCAAAAAATTACTACGACGAGAGACCGTGTCTCGGATGAAATTTCAAGAAGAATCAGGCTTGGATGGTGCACATTCGGAAAATTAAATTATATATTCAAAGATAAGGCCATCCCAAATAAGTTAAAGGCCAAAATATACGATCAGTGCATCCTACCCTACATCGTATTGCGCTGAAACTTGGACACTGAATAAAGCCGATATACAAAAACTAGCTCGGACCCAGAGAGCACACGAAAGACAGATGATCGGGATAAAACTTAAAGATAGAAAAAGAAACAAGTGGATACGTGAACAAACGAAATTAAAGGATATTATAAAGCACGTAGCAGAAAGAAAATGACAATGGGCTGGACACGTAGCACGCATGACTGATGATTGAACATTAGAATGGAGACCCCGAGAACAGGAAAGGAATAGAACGTCCCAAAATAAGATAACGGGATGATATATAGAGGGTTGCAGGCATTGAATGGATGATAACAGCTGCAAATAGATTGAGATGGAAATTCAGGGAGAAGACCTACATCCAGAATTGGATAGAATTCGGCTTATAGTGATATAGTGATAGTGACGAAGTGTTCAGAGTATCGGTTATACGTTTCAGCCCAATTAGTTGATTCTCCAAAATTATTATGTGCACAACCTCAATATTCTCTCGGGTAGAACCCGATTCTTAAAAAGAAGATTTGGTAAAAGTATGGTTACCATTGCAAATATGAAGCGATTTTTTAATGGTTGAGTTAAACACTACCGAACTTGAGGAATTTTTACTTAAAACCAAATGAAAAATAGGTTTTTTTATTGTCGTAAAATAAATGTCTCTTTAGCAATAAGATGTTGTCTACCTAATTAGGCACAAATATCTCCATCAAAAATTATTTACGTCAAATTTTACTCTCATCTAAAAGTTCAGTTTTATTTTCAATTACTGCCTCTCAAATGTTAGGTATTCTATTTGTTAATTCATCAAAATACTATTAAAAGATTATTCGAGCCAAAAACTAACTGAACAAACGGTCAGGCTTGTTGAGGATTTGCTGCTGTCGGATCGATGAATGAAAATCCTAGTGCTTGCTAAAGAAGCTGGAGAATATGAAACTACAGTTTTTAAGATACAGGCGGTCAGGTAAAAACGTGTCCCTATAAGTTGTAGTCAGTAAAAGAAATTCCTTTTTTGAGGTTATTATTGGTACCCCTGCAAACAATGCCTTGTGGAAAGAGATTCATTTCTAACCTTATTAACACTTGAATTAAATTATGAACCCACAAACGCCTAAACTATATTCACTAATAAAACTTCACAAAACAGGTTATCCTATAAGGGCAGTAGTATCTTTCGTGTCAGCCCCATCTTATAAATTATCAAAACGTCTTGTTCAAATAGTCATAGACAACACTAAATTTAAAGCTAAATTTGCAATAAAAAATTCACGACTAGTTGAAAATATCAAACACTTTCTTTTTCCAAGCATACCAAGTAGGGAAACTATATTACTAATTGAAAAACTTTTTTCTGAAATTAATGTCAACCCAATAATAAAACAAGTCATCTCAAATTGCTTAAAGGTATGCCTAGAACAAAATTATTTTGAATTTAATAACGACCTATACAGCGGCCTAGACGGTCTCATAATGGTCCTTTTTTGGCGGAAATATTTATGAATAACATAGAAAACCAAATAAGCAAACACCCACTGTTTAAAAAATTTGTATACTGGGATAGATATGTTGATGATATTTTATATTGTTTTACAAGAAGTAGTAGACAATTTGTCACATTTCAAAATTTTTTGAATAATATACACAAAAATATAAAATTCACCAGTGAAGTTGAAATCAACAATAGCTTAAACTTCCTTGACCTAACAATAAAAAGACATAATAACAAACACAGTTTTTCTATTTATCATAAACCGTCACATACTGACATAATTATCCATAATACCTCATGTCATCCACCAAGTCATAAACTTGCAGTTTTCCATAATATGATTCACAGACTAATAAATATTCCTCTAAACCAAGACGATTTTCAAAAAGAACTTAATATTATAAAACAATTACAGTAAATAATGACTATTCACCATCCATAATAGATAATATTCTCAAGAGAAAACTTTACAAAAAAGCCATTAGTACAGTTTTTCCGAAGAATAAAAAACCTTATAAAAACGTAAAGTCAATAACGTACTATGGTAGATGCAACACTAAATTAAATAGTTTTTTGAGAAAATTAAATATTAATACAGCATTTAAAACATCCAACACACTTGGCAAATTTATAAAAAATATAAAAAAAAAAAGATTTCCGGAGTGTTCCAATTAAATTGTGGAAATTGCTCAAAAACATATAAACAGCAAAGAGGAAGAAGTTTTTCAAAAAGAATAAAAGAACATGCTTCATCATACAACAATAGAAAAAAATAACTCAAATTACGGAAATCATTTAATTGAAAATAACCACCAATTTAACCCAAATTTTGAAATATTACATACTTGCACAAAAGGCCTGAAACTTAATTACCTAGAATCTTTAGAAATAAACAAATTGAAAAATTCAGACTCCTTAATAAATGAACAAATAGACTTAAATAACTCACCATTACTAAATCTATTTTAATTAAATGATTTTATTACCTGCCATAAATTGTGAACCAACCATTTATTATAGTAATTTTATCCTCATTTTGTAACAAACCATCTGAAGAAGCTGTCGTACAGCGAAACACATATTGGTGTTAAAAATAAAAAATTTTGTGGAAATTTAAGTAGTGTTTTACTTCCTGCAAAACTTCTAATCTTATTTATGAATCGAGATCGTGTTCCTATGTAATCATCTAAAACAGTGGTTCCCAACGTTTTTAATCGAGACCCTTTTAGATTTTTTAAAAATGTTCGCTACCCCCCTTTCTCATCCGCCATATTGGGTCAATAAAACAAAAACTGAAGGTTCCGCAGCTCCAAAAATTCATCCTGCACTTCATCGAGAATGTCGGTAACATCCAAATACATGAAATGGATTTCGTACTAATGCAGCTTCTTGTTCAGAGAACTCCGTAATATAACGTTGTATTTCAGACTCAAAGGCTTGAAGGTGGTTATTAATTTCCTCTCTTGGATTATCTATAATTCCCGTCTTCGATTCTTCAGTCTTGGTGTAAAGGTGTTCAAACATGGTAAAGTTTCCAAGATTTACTTTACTACGCCAGATTTGCAGTTTTAATACAAACGAATCTCTGATAAATAAGTCGAATTTCACCAGGCATAAGGAGAAGTGCGTGTGCCAGCCGTCCACTGAGTATGTCGCATATCTTGTGTGTTGCCAAGCATAAATAAATTATTAACATTTTAACACCGACTTGTGTGTGTGTCATACAAGCTGGATTTACGAAAGTGCGTTCCTTCCTTGTTTGGACAATTGTTCACGAAGCAAATTCTCGAAGCATTTGAAAATAAGCCAATATCTCTCGCCACCATATTTCGTATTTTGCGTGTTTGTCGTGAAGGCGAAGAACCAGAAAATAGAAAAAATCCGGTCGGCCACCAGTTCTTAGCAGAAAAACAACGAAAAATCTTCGGTCAAGTGCAAAAGACAACGTTGGGCAGTCGCAAAGAAAATTGTTGAGAAAATACGGTGTTTCGCAATCAGCTGTGCATCGAATTTTGAAGACAAATAATGTGCAAGTTCGAAAACGAAATAAACCACAAGACGAAAAAATACCAAAATATTTCCATTCACTTCGTGTTATTTCACGCATGGAAAATTCATCCTTATAGATGATGAAAAATACCTTACATTTTCGAACAGTTCTCTCAGTGGAAATGATTCCTGTTACACTGACGATTATAAAGCAGCACCAGACGACGTCAAATACGCCGGCAAAATGAAATTCTCGTGAATTGCCCTTTCATCAAAAGGTATTTCAGCTCTATATTCCTAACCAAGCAGTGCTCTTGCAGTCAATTCTGATATGTATATCAATAAATGCTCTATTAAATTGAAGCAGTTCATCAAAGAAAAACATGTGTGCGACAAAATAATCTTCAGGTTTTACTCCACGTTGTCATTATGCGAAAAAACACAAGAACGGCTTTAAAAGTCAAAAAATCGAATTTGTACCGCAAAATGACAATCCACCACATGTTCCACAGGCACAACCAGTTGAAAGATTTTGGGCAATACTTTCACGTAAAGTTTATGAAAATGGTAGGGAAGCACAGAACAACGGGCACTTCATTGGTAGAATAAATAGGAAGTTGAAAGGAATCGACATTTCGGTCGTCCAACACCTGATGGATGGCCTTCCAAGTAAACTGCGTAAAATCGAAGATAATGGTCCATTCGCTGCAATGTAAACGTGCTATTTGATAGATTTTGAATAAATTTATACGATATAAGCAACTTCATTTGAAATATTTTTCCCGGTTTCACTTATACACGCGCCTGAAATTAGTCTCAAAACTAATGAATCACCTCTTAAATTAAATTCTATGAATTTCGCAAACCTTTCTTAATCATCATTGATGGGATTTTTTTTACTATCCCGTATTAGCATTATCTTTCTCTCCCTTGTATTTTTTTTAATTTCCTTGAAAAATCGTCAACTAATTTATCTTACAAAATTTTAAGGCGTCTCTCCAAAGCCATAATTTTTTGTACATACAGATGTACACTACCGTCAGAACGTATTTGCCCACCTAGTTATTTCAGTCCCAAGACAACAAAAACCCAGATAATATATATTTTTTTTAATTTTAATGAATTATTATTTATTTTCACATTATTTACAGTCTAGAAAATCAAAAAAATATTCATGATTTTCCAGGATTTTTTCATTTATGTGACGTCCTTTGTTTTTAATTACCGCTTTACAGAGTTTCGGCAATCTGTCCAGTAATTTCTTCAGAGTTCCTTCGGTTATTTTAACCCCCACAAGTGATTTTCTGTCCTGTCCAACCAAATGGTCCCACAGCAATTCGATGGGGTTTAAGTTGCGTGATTGTGGAGGCCAAGTCATCACTTCCAGGACGTCATCGGATTTCCATTGGTCCAAAAGTTCTTTAATTTGCTTAGCAGAATATTTAGGGTCATTGTCATGCTTGACAAGCCATGGAATGGCTTGTCAATTTGTTGATGACATATCGGTCATTTTGTCATGCTCTTCCATCGCTAGCCTGTCGGTGATCTGTTCTCGTGTAGTGGCGGGAATGGCAGAGTGGTGGGAAAAGAATTACCTTTGTCTTAATAGAAATAAAACGGGCCTTATATTATTTAATAAAAATAAAATACCCACACAATCATTATATGTGCGACATGAACTAAAGTCAATAGCCAATATAGAGTCGATAAAATTTTTGGGGGTTAATATTGACTCAAGTATTTGTTGGGAAATACATGCAGTGAAACTTCGGTCTAAGCTCAATAGTGCGTGTGCTCTTATTAGAAGACTTAGATATATTGTATCATCAAATAGCATACAACTTTTCTATTTTGCTTATGTTCAATCCCAATTAAACTATGGGATTTCTTTCTGGGGATCTTCAAGATTTGCTAGGGATATCTCTAGGGCACAAAAGAACATTGTGAGACGCATGCGTCATTTACATCCTCTAACGTCATGTCGACCATACTTTATTGAAATGGGGTTACTTACGGTCCCAGGTCTCTACTTCATGGCTTTCGTCACCTTTCTTAAGAAGAATCCATCATTTTTCTTGACAAATAGGGATGAATATGCTCCAGATATGGCAATCACGACTAGAGGTAGAAACGAATTACGAGCGCCCTACCATGCTACTTCTTTCTTTGAAAAAGTGCCATATTTTAAATGCATAAAGGCATATCGGCTTCTCCCATTGGAGATCAGGAACATTGAGGGGGTTGAGAGATTCAAAAAGGAAGCAAAAAGGTTTGCTCTCTCAAAATGTTTCTATTCTTTTAATTTTGATCAATAATTTTTAGTTATCAAGAGTTGTAGGATTTTGTCCTCTGTACGGTGTCTTTGTTGGCTATATGCATATATTCTACTTTTTTATGACGTTGCTTTTTTACGTTATGTAATCTTGATGGCAATAAAGGAGTGAATAAATAAATAAATAAAATAAATTTCCCTGAAAAATATCTCTTCTAGAAGGAACCATTTGAGTTAGCAAAATTTCTTGATACTGTTCTTTTCGCATGATGCCTTCTATCCTATAGATTTGTCCAACTTTACCGTTCCCAAAACAACTCCAAACCATTACTGAACCTCCACCATGTTTTACTGTAGGCAACTGACTGGCTTCCACTATCCTGTCTCCAGCTGACCGCCGCAGGTAAACTCGTCGATTTGAACCGAAAATTTCGAATTTAGATTCGTCGCTCCAAAGGACGGAATTCTATCGTTCTAATGTCCAATTTAATCGTTTACGTTTATTCACTTGCCTAAGAAGTGGTTTCCTCACTGCAACTCTCCCGTGTAGTCCACCTTCTGCTAACCTGTTCTTCACGGTGGTCACGCTGATGGGGATGGGCCCCTCCAGGTTTACTTGAGCCGTGATTTCTAGTGCGGTTAGGCGGCGATTACGTCTGCTGGACGTTGCTATAGCTCTGTCTTCAGCGGGAGTCGTTTTTCGAGGCCTTCCTGAACGTTTTTGGTTTCCATTCCGTGTCCCGCAGAAATTTTTTTTACGATGTAGTCCACCGTTCTCCTTGGCATCAGTATATCACTCGCGATTTGTCGACTCGAGTGACCATTTTGATGTCTCGCAATTATCAGAGCCCGATTTTCAACGGAAACTTCTTTCGTTTTTGGCATTTTCACAAAAAAATTGAGCCTATATTAGTGACGAAGTACTGTTTGCGAAAGGTTAATTTCCAAAAGGGCAATGGTATTTATAGCATAGTTTCTATCATAAAATGTCACTAGGAATTTCCATAATCCCTAGAAACTTGAAGTGAGTTCTTACTTCAACTGGAATTCTCAGAAATCGCCTCAAAACGATTATCATGCAAAACTTGGAAATTTGTTCTAATTGGTTTTTAATTTGTGATTTCACCAAAAAGGCTTATCTAAACAATTTTATGATGGACACTTGTTAAGAACAATTAAATTTACCTAATATAATAAAAGGGTTTAATTGGGTATTAAATTCTGGCAGTTACATTAAAATTTCTAGATGGGCAAATACTTTCTGACGGTAGTGTATATTACTTTAATATTATGTACATATACAAGTATGTATAGACACGTTATACTACTATATGCGTTATCAATATGATTACTAATATTTTATGTAGCCAAATAAACAAGATAAAATGAATGTTATCCGATAATTTTCAGTAACATACTTGAAAATACACACTTAGATAGGGATTTCAGGATAAAAATTGCAACATGAAAATGATAACGGCGTTTCTAAATGAGACTTTCTATTTTTGGCGCCAATTTAATTGTAAATGTATGTTTTTAATGTAATATATTTTATTTTAACCTATATTTAACTAGAGATAAGGAAAAAAAGTGTGATTTTAAGAGTAAAAATGATACAGAACCAGTAGATGTTTATTATCATTTCAGTTACAACGTTTTTATTGCAGCAGTTCCATCACCAGGGGCCTTTTGGCACTTAATTGTAGTGAAGATGGTTCTTTTTTTGAGTGGAGAAGAACCGACATTAGTGGTGAACACCTTGCGGAAAGCCCCGTTTCTGTATCTACCCGAGAGAATGTTAAGGTTCTGCATGAAATGATTTTGGGAAATCGACAATTTAAACTGAGTCGTATATCAGAGATTTTGAATATCTCATACGATCGTGTTTTTGACATTCTGATTTGAGTATGAGAAAATTATATTATTACTAAATGTGTGAACGGCAACCAAAAACGACTGAGAGTCATACAGTTCAAGTTGATTTGTAGTCATTTTGAAGGAGATTCATGTAACTTTGTGGATTGAATGGTAACTATGGCTGAAACGTGGGGTCATCATTATGCTCAAGCAGCAACGTGTCGAAGATTCAGAACGCTGTTTAGCACTGTTTCGGCGTAATTCAAAAGAGTTTTTGCGTCGATTTATAACAATGGACGAAACATGAATCCATTACTATACGCCTGAATCCAATAGTTAGTCCGCAGAGTGGCTAGAATTGCATGATAGCTGACCGAAGCGTCCAAAAACACAAACATCAGCTGGAAAGTATTTTTTGGGATGCTTATGGGATAATACTGATCAGCAATTTTGAGAAGAGGGCGAACAATTAACGGAGACTATTACGTTTTTTTTTTATGGATCTAGCACACATGCTGCAGGGAAGTCCCTAAGGCTCACATGTGTGCGGAAAAAGCGATTCACGTTGTTCTTGAATCGCTGTAAATTGTACTCGGTGGAAAACACAGTCCTGGGCAAATTATTCCAAAGGGATGATGTTCTCCATATAAAAGACTGCTTGAAAAGCGTTGTACGAGGAGTAACAAGCTGAACCTCATACGGATATGAAGTATTAGCGTGACGTGTATTTCTAACATGCACCGCTCTGAGAGTAATTAAGCGGGCTGCATTCTTCGAACACTTTCCATGAAAATACTTGTAGAACAGACTCAAGTCGCCAACCGTTCTTCGATGTTCCAGCGAATCATGGCCGCCGGTCAGTTCCGGGTCTCCAATCAGACAAACAGCTCTTCTCTGAATAGAATTCAACAAATGCAGTGTATGTTTGGTAGCGGAGTCCCAAACATGGGAGCAGTATTCCATAGTTTGGTCGAATTTGAGCTCTTTAAAGAATTAACAGTTGTTGTGGAGTGTAAAGCTTTCTGGTTTGAAATAATATTCCCAACTTTTAAGAAGCTCCTTGCTACGCCTGCAAAATGTTCATGCCAGGACATATTTGCTCCCAAGTTGACGCCCAACAAATTGAGTGACGATGTTAGAGGAATGGAGTGCCCCGACATAACTATGTCGGGTTCAGCAACGTTAACTTTTTTAGAAAAAACTACCGCCTGGCTTTTTGTAGCGTTAAATTCCACGTGATTACCTTCACCCCAACATAGAATTTCTTCCAGGTCTTTGTTGAGTTGAATGGCTTCCTGTTGTCTGCGGATGATCTCTGCATGTCGACGCCCCTGAACCAGCCCCCACCCGGAGATCTAAACGGGGGGCTATTTTACCTCCGAAATTTTTTGTATCCAGGTGCCTGATCATGCTATTTGGTTTCACAGTCCGGGACATCGACATAGCCACGAAACGTTAAGCAACTTTACGCAGCCACACCGGGCGATGCTGGTGGGATCTAAGCATCTACCATCTAAGTTGTTCTTTAAGTCGCCTTCTGCGACAGGCAGCATGTACCGAGGAAGATATTCTATCCTGCTCCCCCACGGGTTAAACGTTGATGTATTGGACCATTTGAATGGTGAAATTTCAAAAAAAGACCGCATGGAAGGAAGAAAAAGTATTGTTTTACCAAGACAATGCACCAGCTTACAACTCCATAAAATCGATGGTGAAATTGGGCGCATTGGGCTATGAATTGTTTCCTGATCTGCCGTATTCACCACGTCTGGCCTCCAGCGATTAGTACCTCTTTCCAAATTTAAAAGGGTGGCTCCAGGGAAAGAGTTTTGACTCAAATAAGGAAGTCCAATTTGGAAAATGAGGCTTATTTTAGAGAATTTCAGCTTTCACTTCATGTAGTACGGTGAATAGACAATTCTTGTTTACGTCCTCATATCTTAATGCTTCGATTAAATTGGCCCCTGTTATCAGATGATAAAATTAAGTGTTTATTTTAGAGTTTCATGTTTGCGAGGGCAGTACTGCAATCTAATTCACTTTAATATATATTTTTTTCATTGTATTGAACACAAGGGGACTGGATACCACTTTAAAAAGTGTATAAATTCACTTAAATATATTTAAACATACGTAAATATAGAAAATAACCAAATTCTATGGTTTATTTAATAAATATTTGCGTTTTCAATAAATAAACAAACGTATTGATGACACGTTTAAACAAAAATACTAATTAGAACATTCTCGCGAATTTACATTACTTAAAATTTTTAAAAGAGCGTTAACTAAAGGCACGCGGTTAACTTAACGATCATTTTCAAGTACAAACATGTAACAATGACTTCATAGTGAATAATACAAGCACCTTTATAAATGTGATATTTCCTGCTAAATATTTTGTCATGCTCGGGTTCGACGCAACTGACTGACGGATATGGTCTGTTAGGAAAGAAATGTTAATGATAACACGGGTATACAAAAAAAATGTTTCTGTCTTGTAAGTGAGACACGTATTTTCTTAAGTATTTTTATGCTGAATCCAAAAAAAAATAATAAAAAAGGCTTCCACCGTGAGGTTTTTTCAGAAAACACACTTAAATTTGCCAAAAAACTATTAAATTGAAAAAAATACGTTTTAATAAATAATGTTAAATTGTATGAACATTAAAATTATGAAATAAAAGTATTGTTTCGGACATCATTAAATGTTCTGAATCTACATTTATCATAAAAACATAAAAATATTAGGTTTTAATGTTCATGTTTAACAAAAAACACGCATACACCACCTCTAACTAAGCTACGTCGCAAAATGTTTAAAATAAATATGTACAACCGCTAAATTAATAAACTGTTTTTAATTTCCATTAATATTGAACAAAATTATTATTTTATTGCATTTATTTACTTAAAAAAGCATTTTACCAACCACATATCACCCTTGTAAGCGTTAAAAGTGAATTTTTTGTTGAAATTGAGCATAAAATTTTATTTTTTGATGTCAGGTCAGGATCAAGAACTGCAAAAAAAAAAAACACTAGAAATAATAGTTTTGTTCAATATTAATAAAAATTTAAACAATTTTTTGATTTATCGGTTGCATATAAATACACGCAAGAAGTAATTTTGATAGAAAACACAGGTTTTTAATTAAAAATTGTAATTTTTTTATTTATTCATAAAGTATACAGTATAGGGTTATGTATGAAATAATATATCGGGTAAATGGCTTCCACGGCTTTGCTGGCACATACGCACTCTTTTGTCGAAATTTTCCATGACCGTTTTGCATAAATGTGGCTGAATTTCGTTGATACAGCGCTTAATTCCCTTCTTCAAGTCGTGGATGGTCGTGGGCTTGTTGGCATAAACCCTAGACTTTAAAAAACCCCAAAGAAAAAAGTCCAACGGCGTTAAATCGCATAATCTGAGCGGCCAATTCTGATCGCCAAAACGGGATATTACACGACCAGGAAATGACTCGTGCAGTAATTGAATTGTTTCTCGGGCTGTATGGCATGTGGCACCGTCTTGTTGAAACCACATGTCGTCCACATCCATATCTTGCAATTTAGGCACAAAAAACTGGATTATCATATCGCGATAACGCGCCAACCACATTTTCGAAGAAAAATGGTCCGATGATGTCTCCAACCCAAAATCCGCACCAAAGAGTGACACGTTGTGGATGCATTTGTTTCGCAACAATCACGTCTGGATTGTCTGAACCCTAAATGCGACAATTTTGTCGATTAACGAAGCCATCAAGATGGAAATGAGCCTCATCGCTGAAGATGATTTTCTTCGAAAAATCAGTATCCACTTGTTGTTCAATAATCCATTCAACGAACTCTTTTCGTTGTGCGTGTTCAGTAGGTTTCAGTTCTTGAGTCAGTTGAACTTTGTAAGCATGAAACTGCAAATCTTTCGTGAGAATACGCTGTAGAGAGTTTCTCGAAATGTCCAATTCTTGACCACGGTGCCGAATTGATGTTCCTCGAGTCTCAGCAACACTCTCACGAACTGCTTCAATGTTTTGTGACGAACGACTTGTTGAAGGACGGCCAGAGCGTTTAAGATCCCTAATTTATCCAGTCTCCCTGAATTTTTCAATTAATCTCTTCACAGTTGATGAGGTTAAATCACTATTCCGATCATATTTTGTACGAAAATTCCGAACTGCTTTCATTATTTTTAAAATATTGCTCAACAATGAAAACACGTTGTTCTTTCGTGTAACGCTCCATTTTTAATAATCCTGAACTGTCAGCTGTCACGCTGTGTATTTTGTTTTGTTGGCAACACTTCACCATACAAATGGCGCCAAATTCAAATCTTGCGTGAATTTTGGGCCACCCTTTATTTATTCTAAACATCATTGTGCTTCGTAGTTTAATTAAAGGTGATGTATGCGTGTTTTTGTTAAATATGAACACTAAAACCTACTCGTAATATTTTTAAGTTTTTCTGATAAATGTAGATTCAGAACATTTAAAGAAGAATAATAGTTTTATTCCATAATTTTAATGATTATACAGTTTTACATTATTTATTAAAATGTATTTTTTTTTAAATTAAATAGTTTTCTGGCAACTTTAAGTGCGTTTTCTGAAAAAACTTGACGGTGGATGTCTTTTTTTATGACTTTTTTGAATTCAGCATGAAAAAATACTTAAGAAAACACGCGTCTCACTTAAAAGACAGAGATTTTTTTGTATACCTGTGTAGTTTAAGATGATTTAAAATAGTGTCTTTTGTAACGAGTGCGGAAAGTATAATGTTTCCGCATGCTATTAAAGTTCAATTAAGTAGTCAAATGCAGTAGAGCCCTGAAAAATTATGAGCACTACAGTGCTGCCACCATTCGTAGCACATTTTTGTCCATTCGTATAATTAATTAAAGAACCAACTAAGTAAGTATTTATTTACCTCAGTTGTAATACATGTGGTGAAAAGTCCCGAGACTTTCCGAGAGATCCCAGCACAAACAAAAAACTCTATAATTTTCAGATAGTGTTCACTCTTAGAAGATTCGTGTCAAATTTTCATGACATTTTGTCTGTTAGCTTGCGAGTTATAGCTGTTCGTGTGTTGTTTAAACATCCCACCATATTGTTCTGAATGACAGCAAAGTAAAAGTGAGAGAGAGATAGCTGACATCGTGAAGATATCAAAAGAACACGTAAGTCATATTTTGTATGAATATTTGCATACGAAAATGGTATGTGCCTCATACTCTCACGATTGATCAAAAACAGCAATGTGTCGAAGATTCAGAACGCTGCACAGTGGTCCAGGAATTGAATTTTTCGTTCAAAATTATCTACAGGTCTTAATTTCCAACCGATTTGGGTAATTAAATTTCTAAAAAATCTCTCGAAGCCGATTTGTGAATTATTGCCAGTTTTTGGTTATTTTTCTAACATTTTTGGATAAGTTTTAGTAATTTTTTCGAAATTTGCAATATCTGAGTGAACAAACCAAAGCAATTTATGTTTCTGGAGTCACATAATCTGAAATTTGTTGTTTCAAGACCTAAAGATCACAAGGTGAATTAACATAGCCATTTTTCGGCCATTATTTGAACATATTTTGACCATTTATCGTCATTTCTGGCTAAAATGGTGATAAATGTGGTCAAAATATATCCAAATAATTGCCGAAAAATGGCTATATTGATTCACTTTGCGACCTTTAGGTCTTGAAACAACAAATTTCAGATTATGTGGATCGAGAAACATAAATTGCGTTGGTTTGTTCATTCGAATATTGCAAATCTCGAAAAAATTACCAAAAATTATCCAAAAATGGTAGAAAAATAAGCAAAAATTGGCCATAATTCAAAAATTCGGCTTCGAGAGATTTTTGGGAAATTTAATTACGTATATAAAAAAAAATATCCAAATCGGTTGGAAATTAAGACCTGTAGATAATTTTGAACGAAAAATTAAATTCCTGGACTATAGTCGAAGATTCAGAACGCTGTTTGGCACTGCTTCGGCGTAATCCAAAGGAGTTTTTGCATATATTCGTAACAATGGACGAAATATGGATGCACCACTACACGCCTGAGTATAACAGGCAGTCTATACAGTGGAACTCTTAAAGGAAAATAACCGATCAAGTGCAAGTTAAACTTGCGCAATTAGTGTTCCGTACATTGATTGCTTTTAAAATAAAAAAAAATTGTTACAGAGGTATAAAATGATCAGTGACTTCACAAAACACACCCAAATGAGTTTTCAAAAAGTTTGTTTCCAATCTTTACTGAAAACTGATGACCTTGAAATTTTTGTTTTTTATATACCAGATAAATTATTAAAGGTAATGCACTCGTGATAATTTTCGTTCAATCTACACCCCGTGGAGAATATTCCAGAATTTTTTCAAAATTTTTTGATAAGTACTTTTCGAGATAAGGCGATTTTTCGCGATTTTTTAAAAATAATACAAAGAAAAGTGCGAGCAAGTATTTTTTACTCGTGTTTTCACAAGCTTTCATTTGACACCACACCTAGTAAAAAAAATTTTTTTTCACTTCCGATTTCACTCCCCAAAACTAACCCCTTAAGTCAAAATTCCTATATTATTACCAAATTTCAACTTTCTACGACAAATAGTTTTCGGAGAAAAATCGGGTGTGACAGACAGACACCGAAGTCATCTTATAAGTGTTCCGTACGGAACACTAAAAAAACTCTTCAAGGAAACTATGTTGAAGAATAGAATAGATTTTTCGTAAAAACAATGTTTTTTCTTCAAAAGTTTCAGAATTTTTCACCCTCATCCAGGATATTTTAAGTCCTTTTAAGTTTTGTTGAATTCTCGGGCCAGCCTTGTCGTGTAATGTATAGTTCGAAGTTTTTGTTGCAAACCACATTGTTTCTATGAGAGGGTCCGCAACTTGTCTTAGTAAAAGAGCCAGGAAAATTGTATTTTTTACACTAATTTAAAAAAAAGCTGTTTAGAAAGTAATAATTCCCGGAACGAATATCCAATATTTGTTTACCTACCTACAACCTACTTTAATAATTAAAAAATTGCGAAACCTAAACTTACTACATTTATGTTTTTGACTAACTTTTCGCTATTTACTTTGTTGATAGTAGTACCATTAAAAAGTTGTGTTTGGTGTTTTTTTCTTTGCGATAAGACTATATAACTGCCTATGTATCTTTGTCGGCTACACCAATTAAAAATTATCATTAATAATAAGGTATATAGGTAATTATTTGATGTGTACTTTACTAAAGGTAACCTACTTAATGAATATGGACCTGCTATATAGATAGGAATTTAGTAATACATCTATGAATACAGTAGGGAACTTATCAGATTCATAACATTGACACAATTTGACTTGTTCTCAATATTATCAACATAGATTTGGGTTTGGATTGTTAACGCACACAATTTCAATTTCCTTTTATATTATTGTTATTATTCTCAGTTATGTTGTGGCGTGTGAGTGTCAAGCTGAATTGTTTTATGTTCTGAACAGGGCTTTCGAATGCGTCAATCTAGACATTTTATTAGAGAAATTGCATGCTAATAAAAAAAGTGATATTCAGACATTTTTCTTCACTTCTCCATACACAGCATGGATATTAAGGAAGATGACTCGAAAAGGGCATATTGTGAAATATAATTACGATTATTTTAAATAAAAAATACCTGTATGCGAAAATACAGCCTGTTAATATTTAATTAGAACTTTTCGTCAAAATTTGCCTCTGACAACTGGGCTATGTTCGGTAACAGCACAAATCATAAGTTCCACATGTTTGCTGTATAACGTGTGTTCAGCTTCTTACAGGACGGGTTAAAGCATCTTGACATATGTTCTTTGCTGTGCTAATCATTTAGACCGCAGTGGTCAAAGTCTTCCAAAAAAATTATGGCATGAGTTTTCTGGGATGCAAAAGGAATTTTTGTTATTTGATTACCTTCAGACCGGTAAAAAACAATCCCAGGGGAATATTATTGCAACCTTTTGGATCAGCTGGGTGAGACAATTCGTGAGAAAAACACCCGATTTGCAGACGGAAAAAATCATCTTTCGTCATGACAATGCACCTCCTTACAGAGGTGCTGTGGCAACGGCAAAACTGGTCGGATTAAAGTACAAATTGTGGGAAGCGTTTTTCAACAAATAATAAAGTGATAGAATCCGTAGATGGGCATTTTCAAGGTCTTCCGGGAAAGCACTTCAGAGATGGGGTAAATGAATTGAATTGATTGAGCTTAAGGGAGATTATACTGAAGAATAAATGTATTTCGACTCATTAATTCATCTTGTTTCATTTCGGCTTTCAAAACTTATTGACTGACCTATGTACGAGGCATGTTTTTTAAGTAAGTACCGTTTTGGAATTAAAAAAAGACGTGCAAAGATATCGCTATAATTTTATTTTTACATGAAAGCCTGTACCTTAATCTACTTTTCTACATAATTTCCGTGAATATTGAGGCACTTGTCATAACGTGGCACCAGTTTTTGAATACCCTCCTCATAAAATTCTGCCGCCTGACTTGTTAACCACTGTATCACAAATGTTTTGACTTCGTTATCGTCTTGAAGACGCTGACCACCCAGGTGCTTCTTCAAGTGCAGGAACAAATGGTAGTCGCTGGGCGCCAGATCAGGGCTGTATGGAGGATGATCTAGAGTTTCCCATTTAAAAGATTTGATGAGATCTTTGGTCCGATTAGCCACATGTGGACGGGCATTGTCATGCAGCAAAACGATACCCTTACTCAACTTGCCACGTCTTTTGTTCTGGATTGCACGACGCAGATTGTTCAATGTCTCACAATAAGACGCTGCATTGATTGTCTCATTACGAGGCAGAAACTCCACTAGCAATACTCCTTTTCTGTCCCAAAAAACTGTGCACATGATTTTGCGGGCAGAAATTGTTTGCTTAAACTTCACTTTTTTGGGTGATGATGAATGTCGCCATTCCATGGATTGTTGTTTCGATTCTGGTGTGACGTAGGCCACCCATGTTTCGTCACCAGTAACAATTTGGTCTAAAAAATGTTCACCTTCATTGTGGTACCGCTCAAGGAAAGTCAATGCACTGCCTAAACGTTGGGTTTTGTGCAAATCCGTCAACATTTTTGGAACCCAACGTGAACAGAATTTCCGGTAATTCAAGTTCTCGGTCACAATGCGATACAAAACACTACGAGAATATTGAGGAAAGCAGTCGCACAATGATGAAATTGTAAAGCGTCTGTTTTCTCTCACCTTTTCGTCCACTTTCTGCACCAAATCTTCATTAACGACCGAAGGACGCCCACTCCGTTCTTCATCATGCACATTTGTGCGGCCATCTTTAAATGCTCTCACCCATTTCCTTACCATTCCATCACTCATAATGTTTTGTCCGTAAACTTCACAGATCTCACGATGAATATCGATCGGTTTTACGCCTTTAGCACTAAGAAATCGTATAACAGCCCGTACTTCACAATCGGCGGGACTCACGATTGTCGGAGGCATCTTAAACACTCAGTAAACAACGTATACAATGAAGAATCAGACTGTAATGGCGTCAGT
This sequence comes from Pachyrhynchus sulphureomaculatus, assembly GCA_019049505.1. NCBI lineage: Eukaryota > Metazoa > Arthropoda > Insecta > Coleoptera > Curculionidae > Pachyrhynchus > Pachyrhynchus sulphureomaculatus. The sequence continues at coordinate 74,311,417 of CM032451.1, read as the reverse complement.
GCGTAGACATGAGATGTAGGTTACCAGCGCGCATGCGCGGAACGCCGACCGTATCGCTGCGGCGGCGGAATCGCAAAACGGTACTTACTTAAAAAACATGCCTCGTATATATGTGATATAACGCCTACCTCGTAGGTGGCACTTCATCGGAGGGCTGGCTCGCTTCAGCCATTCGCCGACAGAGTGGTTAGCAGACTGCCAACACTTCACTACGGGTGGCGCGAACGTTCGAGGGATCCCCTTTAAGGCATATGTGGTTTAAAGTAAGAACAACTGAAAATGGACGAAAGTCCGTATTTCAGCAGTCTACCCACTGTTCTCTTTTTTGTCGAATCCATCCCGAGACGTTTTTCGCCGTATCACGGCTCATCAGTCTGGCTAGAATCGACAAACAATTCAATTGACAGGCTAGGATCGACAAAACAAAAAATTCTGTTCTCTTGTTTGTCGATTCTAATTGTTCTTACTTTAAATCACATATGCTTCAGGGGGGATCCCTCGAACGTTCGTGCCACCTGTGGTGAAATGTTGAAAGTCTGCCAACCACTCTGTCGGCGAATGGCTGATGCGAGACAGCCCTCCGATGAAATGCCACTTACGAGTTAGGCGTTATATCTTACCATTATTGGCCGTCAGTACTGGCTCAAGTACCGAAAATTCTATTCTTTTGTTTGTCGATCCTAGCCCGACTGATGAGCCGTGATACGGTGAAACACGTCTCGGGATGGATTCGACAAATAAGAGAATAGTGGTTGGACTACTGAGATATGGACTTTTTCGTCCGTTTTCAGTTGTTCTTACTTTAAACTATATATATATATATATATATATATATATATATATATATATATATATATATATATATATATATATATATATATATATATATTTATTTATTTATTTATTTATTTTTTTCAATTCTTGGGATTTGGGATCATTTTATGAATATTTGGTATTCAAAATTAAACTTAAACTGACGTTTCGCCCTTTGGTTTAGGGCATTTTCATTTTTTTCTAAATAAAATGAACCCATATCCCAAGAATTGAAAATAAATATTAATTGATGGTTCAAGAAAATTTTAAAGTATGTATATATATATATATATATATATATATATATATATATATATATATATATATATCCCGTTAACGGGGCCACCCCAAAACCCAAAAATAGATTTAACCGAAAAAAAAAAATTGAAGCGTATCAATTTCTTCATTGAAATGTAAGCTTTCAAATGCAACTTGGCCCTTTTGTCCTTTTGAAAAAAACAAGATGGCAGCTCAATATGGCGGCTAGAAACAAAAAATCATGATTTCTAAGTGGAGTTAACTGAACTGCAAAACTGAGACAAAATACAATATTGATGTAATAGAGTAACCAACGTAACCAACATAATTTTATGTAATACCAACATAGCGGATCCAATATGGCGCCTAAAACCTAAAATTAGTCCAGCCAGAAAAAGTGCTATCTCACTGAGAAATCTCCATAATTGCTCATTTTTCGTCTAATTTTCGGTTTTAGGCGCCATATTGGATCCGCCATGTTGGTATTACATAAAATTATGTTGGTTACTCTAACTATTACATCAATATTGCATTTTGCTCCAGTTTTGAAGTTCAGTTAACTCCGCTTAGAAATTATAATCTTTTTTGTTTCTATCCGCGATATTGCGCCGCCATCTTGTTGTTTACAAAAGGGCCAAGCTGCATTTGAAAGCTTACGTTTCAACGAAAAAATTGACACCCTTGAATTTTTTTTTCGTCAATTCTATTTTTGGGTATTGAGATGGCTCCGTTGACGCGAAACGTCCCATATATATATATATATATATATATATATATATATATATATATATATATATATATATATATATATATATATATATATATATATATATATGTATATATATATGTAGGGTAAGTCCGGGATATACGCCCCAGCAGGATAGACGCCTCAGTACATTTATGTGAAATGTAAGGCGCGTAAACAAAAGAATGCCTTATATACGAACGTGCCCCTCCCTCACTTCAATCTCCCACAAAGCGTTTGCACGTGCGGTTGTGCGTAGGAGCGCTAATGGCAGTGAAGAGCCAAACAGTCGAGATTACTTTGTCGATGATTTTCGGCCCTCTATAACTTTGGAGTTAACATGTAAGTTTATTTTATTTTTACATCTGAATAAGGAATAGGGTATGTAGATTATTATTAATTACATTTTTAGGATAAAATAAACGTATTTACCATTTTTTTTTTTCGTAGGCATCTATCTGTGAAAAGGGATATATGCCCCGATATGTTTTGGGGTAGTCGCCCCTAAGAGCATCTATCCCTACTTCACTTTAATGCATGCTGGCTTTAAGGGCATCTATCCCTTGCCGTATTTAAATGTATGTTATATGATTCAGATTGGAAATGCCCTGTAAATACAAGCGCAAAGCCGGCGTCCAACCGCGTGTCATTACTTGGACCGAGGACACATTAGCTGCAGCTATAGTAGAAATGCAAGATTAACGACTTAGCGTCAGTGATATAGCAAAAATACACGGAATACCATCTAGGACGTTACGTCACCGGTTTGCTACATAAAATAAGAAAATAATACCATTAGGTAGGTACCTACTTTTATGATTACACTTTCACATTTATAATAATATTGCTTCGGATTGAGAACACTAACCTACCTCGTATAATTATGGGCAGGTAGTATTTTTTTAAAATTTTACCTAACTAATACCTACAATACGGCTGGTCACTCATATTCAGAAGCTAGAACGATCCGGGTTTCCTCCTGACAGAAAAACAGTTCGTGCCTTAGCTTATCAATTTGCAGAAAAGTTGAAAATAAAACATAATTTTAACACAGAGAGAAAATTGGCTGGAACTGATTGGCTTCAGAGCTTTTTAGAAAGGAATTCTATTTTATCTATTAGACAGGCCGAAGGTCTCTCAGTCTCACGTGCATTGGGTCTAAGCATGGAAGAAATCAATGGCTTCTATGACTTCTGGAAGAAAATGACTTTTTGGATAAACCAGATCGAATTTTTAACATGGACGAGACTGGTGTTCAAATGAACAACAAAGTAGGTAAATTTCCAGTTACTAAAGGAACGAGATCCGTTCACTCTATAACTTCCGAGTGAAAAAGGTGAAACATTGATAGTCGTAGCTTGCTGTAATGTAGTGGGTAATTTTCTCCCTCCAGTTTTGATAATCAAAGTGGTTCACAAAAAAGATGAATTTATGGACGGTCTACCTCCTGGTTCAAAAGTACTGCCTATATAAACGCAGAGTTATTTCTGAAATGGCTGAGGGAGAATTTTATCCCAATGAAACCTCAGGGAAAAGTTTTACTCATTTTGGATGGCCACAGCTCACATACTTCTGCTCTGATATGCTAGAAATAGCAAAGGATAATGACATTATCCTTTTTTGCTTACCCAGCATACAACTTCCGCACTCCAACCTCTAGACAGAGCGGTGTTTAAGCCATTCAAAACCTTCTTTACTGCTGAAACTAATCTCCATATGCGAACAAACTCACAGAAAAGAATCAACCGTCAACAGTCCGGAAAACTGATTGGAAGAGCATGGATTAGAGCGACAACTCCCGCCAACGCGATAGCAGGGTTTAGAGGCAGTGGAATATATCCACTTAATTATAACGCTATACCAGAAAGTGAATTTTTGACAGAAAACAATGCAGATACAACAAATAAAAATCAAGCTGAAATTCCGAGCACCTCAAATACGTCACCAGATATCCATGACTGTGACTCTCCGAGTACCATTGATGATTATAATCTTGGAATGGAAAGACAGTCAGGAACGAGTCTACAGAGACCACAAATTGATTTAATAGAACTAGTTAAGGTGACAGCAAATTTGGCAGATAAAAACAATCCGGAACCTACAGATAATTTGGTTGGTGCAGACAATCCGGCAGTTACAAATAATACAGTAGATGCAGACAATCCGTCAGTTATTGGTGATATTGCTACTTCTACGGAAAAAGAAACTCCATTGAAATTGCTTTATAAATAATTACCAATTCCTACGCTTCCAACGCCCTTTTCAAAAAGGGGTAAACAAGGTGCTGCAGTACTGAATTCCGATTCTAAAATAACGGAGAAAAAAAAGGGAAAGCTACAAAAGGCATACCAGTGAAAAGAAGCAAAAAAGATCAGCAGGAAGATAAAGAAAAAGTTGATTTGAAAAGAACCAAAGCTAAGACGCAAAAAAGAAATAATTCACATGATTATAAGTCAGGCGATACAGATATTACTGAGGATAGTATCGAAAGTGATAAAAATGAAAAAAAAAAACAACAAAAAAAGAATAGCATTGAAAAAAAGAAAGAAAAGATAAAGACAAAATCAAAAGAAAACTGAGGAAGTGAACAGCTATGAAATTTTACAGTTCTAGTGAAGATGATAATAAAGAGAATGAGAACAGTAGTTTTGAAGTTTAAGAAATAAAAAAACAAAAGAGAAAGAAACAAAAACACGACAAAACTTATTCCAAAATCAAAGAAACATTCAAAAAGGCCAAGCCTGCTTTAATATATAGTTCAGGTTAGTTCAGGTTAGGATGGAGTAGATGATAAGAATCTAGATGAGAATTATTGCGTGGAATATCTTGACTATTATAGTAACACCAAATCCAAAGTAGATTGGATCCGTTGTGTTATGTCCCAAAAGTGTCTTCACGAAACTTGGACATTATATCGCAATTATTGCAACAAATGTGGGCGAATGAAGATTATTGCTGGCAAAATGGCTAAACAGTTTTGCAGTTTTTGATATGATTATATTTTTGTACCTAAAATAATTGATCTCTTTAGTATTTTAATTGAAATGCTTATTTTTGTCTATGTTAAGCAGTAACATCATCTCATGATAAAATAGTTTTGCAGTTTTTAAGATGATTATATTTTTGTACCTAAAATAATTGATCTCTATAGTATTTTTAATTAAAATGTTTATTTTTGCCTATGTTTAGTAAACTAGTAACATCATAATAACTGAAAAAAAAAATAGCTAAAAAGAATATATATATATATATATATATATATATATATATATATATATATATATATATATATATATATATATATATATATATATATATATATATATATATATATATATATATATATATATATATATATATATATATATATATGTATATTTAATAAATAATAATGTTGATTAAAACTTATATATTCAAAATGTTTGTTTTCTTGCAAAGGGCATCTATCCCCTCCAAAAAATTAGGTCTGGGGCACATATACCGCATACGAGGCATCAATCCCGTTATGCAGTTTTATTTTAAACTTAAAATATACGGTTTATTTATTGACTAGTCTACAAAAAGCAGTACGAGGTGATTAAATGAAGGACCGAAGTTAGTGCACATATGAAAATCATGTGCGTATTATTTGTATGTTAAGAGGTATGAGTAAAATACACAAGGTTGGGTATATATCCCGGATTTACCCTATGTCTTCTCATTTATTGAACAAGCGAACAAATTAGGGGGTTTTATGGTGTTTTGTAACGATTTTGTAGCTCATTGTCACTATTTTTAATACAGTTAATTTACTTAGCCTAAAAGAACAATATCACGCATTTAAAAGCTGACTTAGCTTAAAAAGTTTTATAATAATTTTATTATCTTTTGATTATGTATGTCTAATACAACATAATCCTAAATTCCAAATAACAATCGCTTATAATGCTTGTCAAATATGAAAACTATATTATGATAAGTTTATAATCGTTTTTGGTAAACGCCTTAATGAGGTTAAAACAATGGTTAATTATTATGAGGATCAGATATTTCATAATCCCCCTTCTGTTTTTGAGTAAATTATGATGTTTTTAGATTTATTACATAGGTAATGTATTAGATTTATATCAAGGAAGGTCAATACAAAATATTTTTGTTTCTATTTAATCTTTCAGCGTTTTATGAATGAAATATAGGAAGAAAAAACAAAGAAATTTAAAATTAAAAGAGGAATTAGACAACGCGGCTCAATATCCTCAAAGCTGTTCACGTTGACTTTAGGAGACGTTTAATTCGCTAAAGTGGGAAAATAAAGGAATACTAATAGCCGGTGAACTGTTAAATCACCTAAGGTTCGCAGAGATATGACTCTGATCGCCAACACAAAAGAAGAATTACAAAATATGCTGATAAAATGAAATAACAACTCTCGAGAAATAGGTCTAAATATAACCTTCACCAAGACTAAATATTTGAACAACTAAACTCAAGATAACAGCCAGAAAATGTTAATAGAAGTGAAAGAATAGGAAAGGTACATACCTTCATATAACACGAGGACTGAAAAGTTTTTGGTCTGATACATGGATGTCGCCCTTTTTAAAAAAATCCGTTTGATTTTTAGGAAGTACCCACCTTCAAACGATGCGTGTGAAAATTTCATGATATTTCGACGATCAGTTTACAAGTTACAGTAGTTTTAGTGACGCCACTTTTGATATTTTCAAAACAATAGAAAAAATCGAATTTCGTGTGTTGATTAAACACTGTTTTTTTGATAAGAAAAAATACCACTCAAGCAAAATAATGACTTGATAAGTGTTACTGGAAAATCACTCATCATTTACTGGTATGCTGAATTTACACACGGTCGTACAGATACAAATGGTGATGAACCCTCTGGACACCCAATTAAGGTAGTTACACCGGAAAACATAAAAAAAACCCGCAAAATTGTTTTGGATGACCGTAAAGTGAAATTGCGTAAAATAGCTGACACCCTAAAGATATCAAAAGAACGTGTTGATCATATTTTGCATGAACATTTGGGCATGAGAAAGCTCTGTTCGAAATGGGTATCACGTTTGCTCACAGTGGACCAAAAACAACAACGTGATTCTCAACGCTGCTTGGACCTGTTTAAGCGCAATTAAAAAGATCTTTTCCTGCGATATGTGAAAATGGATAAAACATGGATTCACCACTACACATCGGAATCAAGTCGGCATTCAGCTGAGTGGAAAGCAGCCGGTGAAAGCTACCCGAAGCGACCAAAGACACAACAGTCGGCTGGGAAGGTTTTGGACTCTGTTTATTTGGATGCGTATGGGATAATTTTTATCGACTATGGTGAGAAGGGAAAAACCATCAATAGCAAATATTATATAAAGTTATTGGTGCGTTTGAAGGCAGAAATTGCAAAGAAACGGTCCCAAATGAACAAGAAAAAAGTGCTTTTTTAACAAGGCAATGCACCGTGTCACAAACTTGCATGAATTGAAGTCCGAATTGCTTCCTCATCCAACGTATTCTCCTGATTTGGCCGCCAGCGACTATTATCTATTCGCAGACCTCAAAAAAATGCTCGCGGGAAAGAGATTTGGCTCCTAAGAAGAAGTTATCGCAGAAACTAAAGCCTATTTTAAAAGCAAAGACAAATCCTTCTACAAGAAAGGTATAGAAATGTTAGAAAAGCGTCGGACTGAGTGTATTATTCTTAAAGGAGAATATATTGATGAATAAAGTCGAATTTTATAAAAAAAAACTGTGTTTTAAGTAGCTAGACTATGAGAAGAGTCTCGTTAGCTTGGTGTGCGTTCAGAGTAGAGGTCAGACAGTACAGAAACTCGAAAATAGAAGAAACTTTGACAGAGGGAAAAAGTATGAAATACCTAAACAAACAAATGAATGAAGGAAGACATCAAACTAGTAAAAATTTGGAAAAATGAGACAATCACAAAGACTGTAAAATTGAGACTAGTTAACACACTCATCTTCTCAATAGCCACATATATTTTTGCAACGTGGACGATAAAACAACTTGATAGAAAAAAAATTGAAGCTGTCGAGATGTGGGTGTATAGGCGTATCCTCAGAGTATCATGGGTAGAACACCGAACTAATGCTTCAAAATTACAAGAACTGCAAATTAAGAATAAACTGCTTAACCAAATGAACAAAAAATATTTGAACTACTTTGGTCATATAGTCAGAAGAACCGGAGAGAGTGGAAGGAAAAATGGATGGAAGAAGACCAAGAGGCAGATCCCCTAAGAGATTGTTAGATAGGCCACAGGCTACATGAAGCAGTCCATCTAGCCCAAGATAGAGATGCATGGAAGGAACAATTAACAAGCATTACATAATGGTACCACCACATCCCCTGAGGGGTACAAGGACGGGGAAGAAGATTCGATTAATATGTACTGCTGATATTAAAATATGGCACCGAAACGTGGACTTTAAATATATAATATATATTAAAAATATAATAAATATACTCCAGGTAACCCAAAGAGCAATGGAGAGGAGAATGCTAAATATTAGACTCCAAGATTATATCCCTAACATCGAGATATGAAGAAGATCAAAAATTACAGATGTAATACAACGAATATGTATATTAAGGTGGAATGGCTGATTGATAACAGATGGACACGGCGCCCGTATAGTTGAATGGAGGCCTAGAGAATACAAAAGATGCAGAGATAGACCACAGACAAGATGGACGGACGACGTAAAAAGATTAGGAAGACACGATTGGATGCAGAAAGCAAACAACGAAGCTCATTGGAAACAGCTTGGGGAGGTTTACATCCAACTATGGATGGACTAAGCCAATGATGATGATAATAGGTTTTCCCGACGAACGTCCCTAACCTGATTTAATAAAAAACAAGATAGTATAAGCAAAGGAAGCGTTTGCAGATTGAAGCGCTGTTTTAATGATATTTTAATAGTATATATATATATATATATATATATATATATATATATATATATATATATATATATATATATACATATACTTATATTTATATATATCTCATAACCTCAGATCTAATATTTATTACCTGCTTTCCATAACTTATCTGGAACAACTCACAAAGCACACGTTACAAATAAAATAAACGTTCATAAATAATTAAACAACGAGACCGCGTTTCTAACATAAACAAAAGGAGTTATTATAAACAAATATTATGAATCAGTTCAGTTAAAATATGTATGAGCAAAAAGAATTGTTAGTTAATAAAGCAGTCAATTTACACAAGTCAGTTATGCCCAACCTGCGTCGGTTAAAAGTAAAGTAATTACTGAAATGTATACAAAACTTAATAGGTTGTTTTTTTTCTCGTTTATGAGATATTGGCAATCACTTAGAAGGTTGCCCGTTTTGGTAATGAAATTCTTTCGGGATTATGTGGACGAACGAAAATTAGTGTTTAATTTTTTTATATTTTTTGTTAGTGACACTTATAAGATCACTTCGGTGTCCGTCTGTCAGTCACACCCGATTTTCTCCGAAACTATTTAATATAGAAAGTTGAAATTTGGCACTAATATAGGAATTGATGGCTTCATCAGAGCCGTGTAGTTTTGAAAGTTAAATTTTGACTTAAGGGGTTAATTCTGGGGGGTGAAGTGGAGTGTCAAATGAAAGCTTGTAAAAACAATAGTTCAAAAATATATGTATATAATGTAATACTTGCGCACACTTTTCTTTGTGATCTCAATGTGAGCTATTACTTTTCCGGCATTCTTCTAAAGAAACAGTGAAATTATTAATATAATAAATAAAATAAAAATGAAGCTAGACACCAAAAAAGCTTCTGGCGCTGACGAAATACCTGCCATAGTTCTCAAAAATTGTACGAGGGAACTAACATCAGTTTTCTATAGACTTTTCAACCTATCCTACAGAAAGGGAATATTTCCTTCCAGCTGGAAATGTGCCACAGTTCAGCCGATACCTAAAAAAGGCAAGAATACCTTGCCAAATAACTACCGACCAATCGCACTGCTTTCAATAATATCGAAAGTCATGGAAAAGGCTATCAATCAGCATCTTCTAAAATATCTTGAAGGATTCAATATTATTAGCGATCATCAATATGGCTTTCGTAAAAATAGATCAACAGGAGATCTTCTGACTTATGTAACACATGTTTGGAACAACGCAATTGAACACTTTGGAGAATCTCGAGCGGTTGCTCTTGACATATCCAAGGCATTCGACCGTGTTTGGCACGATGGGCTGTTGGCTAAGCTACGCTCTTATGATATGTCTGAAAAGTTCTGTTTGTGGCTCTCATGTTTCCTCAGAGAGCGTTCTTTACGAGTGGCAGTCAACGGATTTCTTTCTAACACCTTCACTGTCAACGCCGGTGTACTTCAAGGCTCCATACTGTCTCCTACTCTTTTTCTCATTTACATTAACGATCTACTGGAAAAGACCGAGAATCCAATCTACAGTTTTGCAGATGACAGTACGTTTATCTCTTCATTCACTTTGAACGCTCGGACATCGGCTACTCAGACGAATATCCGCAGACAGCAGGAAGTCATTTAACTTAACAAAGACCTGGAAGAAATTTTATCTTCGGGTGACAGTAAGCAAGTGGAATTTAACGCTACAAAAACCCAGGCTGCAGTTTTTTCTAAAAAAGTTAACGTTGCTGCACCCGACATAGTTATGTCGGAGCACTCCATTCCTCTAACATCGTCACTCAATTTGTTGGGCGTTAATTTGGGAGCAAATATGTCCTGGCATGAACATGTTGCAGGCATAGCAAAGAGAGCTTCTTAAAAGTTGGGAATATTATTTCGAACCAGAAAGCTTTACACTTCACAACAACTGTTAATTCTTTACAAAACTCAAATTCGACCAACTATGGAATACTGCTCCCATGTTTGGCGCTCCGCTCCCAAACATACACTGCATCTGTTGGATTCTATTCAGAGAAAAGCTGTTCGTCTGATTGGAGACCCGGAACTGACCGGCGCCCTCGATTCGCTGGAACATCGAAAAACGGTTGGCGACTTGAGCCTATTCTACAAGTATTTTCATTGGAAAATGTTCGAAGGATGTGGCCCGCTTAATTCCTCCCAGAGCGGTGCATGTTAAAAGTACACGTAGCGCTAATACTTCACATCCGTATGAGGTTCAGCCTGTTACTCCTCGTACAACGCTTTTCAAGCAGTCTTTTATATGGAGAACATCATCCCTTTGGAATAATTTGCCCAGGACTGTGTTTCCCACAGAGTACGATTTACAGCGTTTCAAGAACAACGTGAATCGCTTTTTCCGCACACGTGTCGCTCCTGTAGCGCTTTAGGGACTTCTTCCCTGCAGCACGTGTGCTAGACCCATAAAAAAAAATAATAATAAAAAAATAAAACGTCTTCTAGAAAATTACAAGTACAAACACAAAATTAAGCATAATTTTGATTTCATTGCAAGTATTGTACTTAAAAAGAGACCTATGGCCCAAATACTGTAGATGAGTGCACTCTCTCACTAATAAAATTTAATACTGTGGTTATGGAAGCTGTGACCAAGGAAGAGATACTTCAAAACATCTCTAAATTAAAAAACACACAATCGGCAGGATCCGATGATCTAAATACTAAAATAAGAAAAAGCATTAAGAATACAATTGCTCAACCGCTTGCATTTTTAATAAACCACAGTTTAAATGAGGGAATCTTTCCAAGAGTTCTTAAAACTGCTAACGTTATCCCTGTGGGTAAATAAGGTGAGCACATTGGCAAGTATTTATACTTAGTTCTATTTCAAAAATTATTGAGGGATTGTGTATGATCGAGTAATAACCTTTATTGCCCACTACCATATGCTACACCCAGCACAACATGTTTTTTTACCTAATGGATCAACTGACTCTACCTTTTTCTACTATCTAAATTAGGCCTACCGTAGTGTTGATGAAGGTAAATATATTGTTACGTTGTTTTTTGATCTTTCTATAGCGTTTCATCCAGTCAACGAATTCTCTTTGAAAAAAAAATTGTACAGTATTGGTGTTTAAGGTAATCTCTGGAATGGATTGGGTCATATATAACGGACAGGAAAATGGTGATTAAATATGATACGGATAGGAGAGCGGTAGAACTCGGTATCCCACAAGGATCTGTCTTGGGTCCTCTGTTATTTATCTGATATGTAAATGATCTGCCATTAAACACCTATACAGGTCATGTAACTATGTATGCGGATGACGCCACCATTCTGACAGCATTTGAAACTGTGGATGGTCTGTTTAATGCTGTTACAGGTGTATGCAGGGATGTGAAAGTGTGGTGTAGAAGAAATGGATTAATATTAAATATTGAAAAAATGATTTATATGAATATATTCAATAGAAAATCTCTAGCGGTAGAATTTGACGATTCCCTTGGGGTAAATTTTGTAGAGAGGGTTGAGTTCTACGGCACGTTCGTGGATGCTCAGCTTTCTTTTAGGGATCATATAGACCATGTATGCTCAAGATTAAATTCAGCATACTTTGCAATTTTGAGCTTGAAAAATACTCTCGATTCTGAGGGACTTTTGGCTATGTATTATGCTTTGGCTTTCAGCCATCTGGGTAACAATGTTGTGTCCTGGGGTCTTGCTGGTGAAAAATGTATGCGTGTTTTTGTGAGCCAGAAGAAAATAATTCGTCTAATTTTTAATCTCGACTTTCGTGAAAGCTGTAGAGATATTTTCTTAGATAACCGAATCCTAATCTTTCCATGTCTGCACATATTGCGCTTTTTAACTTTTGTAAACAAAAATAAACACTCTTTTGAAGTGCTGGGATCTACAAATACGTCACAAATCAACTTTCTTTGAAAATTCTCCCCGCTACAATGGATTGTCTGCAGGACTGCGAGCTATGCGTGGCACGAGATTTGTTTCTGGGGTCAAGTCTTTTTACTGGACAATGCCTTTTACCCAGTAAGTGATTTTTAGAAGAGCTGATGTTGGAGAAGGGGGGTCCTTGTTGTGAAATTTTCATTTACAAATCTATTTATTATTTTTGTTTTTAAATTGGTATTTGACAGGGCTGGAACACCTGCACTACTCTGATTGAATTGCCTATGTGTGTTTGTTTAATTTAACTTTGACTTTTTTACATTACTTTGTATATATTTATGTATATTATGTATTTCTGTGCCCGTATACACTGTACTCTTGCTCATTTTTTCTTGTTTACATTTTATTTTATTTTATTTATCTGACAAGACGAACCAATGTATTATTAAATTAAGCTTAATTCAAAATACCGCCTTAGTTACCAAAAACAAGTAAAGTGCCCAATTACTTTTCAAACTTAAATAAAATCTTTTATAAACTGCAAATTAAAATATTAGTTACCTCTTAACTAAACTTTTCTGCTCCACCGAGGCGCTCAGTAAGCGGGCCGTGCAGCGTTGCGACAGTACGATCGGATTTTCGCCCCTCTCGATCTCTATAAGTGGTGGTCGTGCGTTAATTGCGCAACTTACTCTGACTTCAAAATTTGGTTTAATTTTACATGTTTTCATATTAAATTTTGTGTATTAATTATTAATTACATATTGCGTTTGTCGTCTGTTTCTAATTATATATTTTTCTATAAGTAGGTAGATACAAACTTAACTACGATAAGATAACATTGTGTATTTTTGAACACTTTTTGGAAGTCGGTTTGATTCAGCTTTTTTTAAATTTTAGTTTTATTTTTTTCTGACTAACAGTTTGTTTTGACAAAGGTTTCTCTTTCTACGCTCACAGAGGTCACTTAAGTTTTCATGTAAATGAATGTTTTTTACTAGATTTTTTAATAAAAGTAAAATTTAAACTAACCGCTTACTCTATTTTATCGATTCGAAAAGTACTGATCAAACAATTTTGAAAAACTTCTGGTATATTCTCCACAGGGTGTGGATTGAATAAAAATTATCACGAGTGCAAATAGTTTATCTGACATATAAAAAAAAAACAAAAAAATTTCAAGGTTATCAGTTTTCAGTGAAGATCGGGGAAAAAAAATTATTGAAAATTTATTTGGGATGTTTTTGTGAAGTCACTGATCATTTTTTACCTTCGTAACAAAATTTTTTATTGCAAAAGCAATCGTAGTACGGAACACTAATTGCGCAAGTCCAACTTGCACTTGACCGGTTTTTTAAAATATGTAAAGTTATGTAAAGTTAAAAGTTATATAGTTTTCTCGTAGTTTTAATAAAAATAATGTGTTCTTGTTTTTTATTTTTCGGATATATTTTATTAAAGGATAAACCTTAACAGCATAGTTACTAATATTATTATAATTATTGTTAGGTTAAAGTATGACAGCCGCCTACTAAATAAATTATTTGAAAACCTCCAAACGTGGCATACGATCCATGACAACCGCGATGACCAAAAAATAATATTTTAGAGAGTTTTTGCTGCATAATTTTAAAAAAATAACCGGTCAAGTGCAAGTTGAACTTGCGCAATTAGTGTTCCGTACGTTGATTGCTTTTAAAATAAAAAATGTTGTAACGGAAGTATAAAATGATCAGTGCCTTCACAAAACACACCCCAAATGAGTTTTCAACAAAGTTTATTTCCAATCTTTACTGAAAATTGATGACCTTGAAATTTCTGTTTTTTTTTATATACTAGATAAATTATTACAGGTAATGCACTCGTGATAATTTTCGTTCACTCTACATCCCGTGGAGAATATTCCAGAATTTTTTCAAAATTTTTTGTTAAGTATTTTTCGAGATAAGGCGGGTGGACAGCGACTTTTCGCGATTTTTTAAAAATAATACAAAGAAAAGTGCGCGCAAGTATTACATTATATATATATATTTTACTCGTGTTTTCACAAGCTTTCATTTGACACCACACTCGATTACCTAGTAAAAAAATTTTTTTTCACTTCTGACTTCACCCCCCAAAACTAACCCCTATATAACTATATATATATATATATATATATATATTTTACTCATGTTTTCAGGAGCTTTCATTTGACACCACACTCGATTACCTACGCTTCCGATTTCACCTCCCAAAACTAACCCCTTAAGTCAAAATTTAACGTTTAAAACTACATGGCTCTGATGAGGCCATCAATTCCTATATTATTACCAAATTTCAACTTTCTATGACAAATAGTTTCGAAGAAAATCGGGTGTGACAGACGGATAGACAGACGGACAAACAGTTTAAGGAAAAAATATTGAAAAAATTAGGGCTTTCCAATCTGGTATGGCGATACCGGATATCCCTTTCTAAACGTTTTATTCGGTTGTTTTGGATCGTTACCCTCGTGAAAATCTACTACTCCTTATTTTTATCGACGAACCACCGTTTGACAGTCGGTACTAATGCCTCCTTGTAAATCTACAAATTTTTTCAGCTTTCGAATTGTAGGTAAAGATGAAAAGTTTTCTAAAAGCGTTTTCCAAAAGACATACCTAAACATGGATCTTCACAGGGTGTTTCGCGGTGTGCTGAACCAATCGGTTCGTAGAAATTAACCAGGCTCGTGGAGTAATAATATAATGAAGCTTCATCGGAAAAAAAAAAAATACATTGCTCTCGATCTACGTTGTCTTCTGCGCACGCGAGTCGTTTATTTTTGTTTTTTAGTGAGAAACGTTATTTTCCGAAGTGAATTACTTTCATCTGTTTTTTGGAAGAAAAAAAAGTCGTAAAAACTAAAAAGCACTTAGAACAGTGACAGTCATTGACAACGAGACGATGTTTTGTGTGAAGCCATATTTATCGATATTTTGAAACACACGTAAACGTACTTATGTTAATATCAATTAAATCGCCCATTTAGACATGAAATTTTATGACATACTTATCAATGTCGAGTTAAGTGTGAACAGCAGACTTCATCTGTTGCTAATATCGGAATAATGACGGCCGATTGACGTTGCCGTAGTATTTAACTTCGAGGTAATATTAACCCCCTCCCCACATTAATACACTGTCATTTACACGCGATTAAAAATGAAAGAATATAAAGGTGATGCAGCTAGTTTTAAAAATAAACAAGTCAGATATAAAATCGGACAGATATGAACGGGAGTTCTAAAAAAAACATTGATATCTAATCGATACCAAGAAAAAACTGATCATTCAATCTAAAAAGCACTTATCCTTTAAAACCCTTTAAAAATTATTAGTTTTTTTAAATGATGTTGTGCTTCTCGTCTTTTACATGCGATTTTACTTGTGGCAGTCTCATTTGTGGAGCGCTACCTAACGACCTATGGGCAGAATAGAAAGTAAATGCTATTAAGGAGACAGCTTTGACAGCCAACAAGAGGGATAGTAAATTCTACAGTTAGACTATCAATTTTATTGGCAATAATATTGATCACGTGAAGACTGTATGAACGAAATTCGTCAACGTTACTTATAGTAGCCCAATTTTAAACTCAATTTACTTCTGATAAATTGTTAATAATAATTTCCATGGGCATCAAGATTGATTCTTTGTTCACTGGTCGAAGTAGACCATGCACAATTTGTCACGGTTTACTGCGGTTCAGGGATGGTCCTCTCTTTTAGTCTCCGGTCTAATATTTTGTTTTAATTTTGGTGCACTGCATTAACCAATGAAAACGAGAGAGATCTAGAGGTTGCGTTTTATTTTCTAACGCTGTTGATGATTTTTTCATTCATATACTTCGGCGATTTTACAGATATTACATAAATAACAGAGGCGGATTTGAGGAAGAGAGGGCTCTTGATTTATCTGCTGTTATACTGCTGATATTAACATATAGCACTGCAATTTGGGCTTTAAATAAAAGTATAATAAATAAACTCCAGGTAACCAAAAAGCAATTGATAAATATTAGACTCCAAGATCGTATTCCTAACATCTAGATATGAAGAAGATCAAAAGGGATAGATGTAATACAACGAATATATATATTAAGGTGGAACTGGACGGAGCATGTCGCGAAGCTGAATGTTAACAGATGGACACGCTGTATAGTTGAATGGAGGCTTAAAGAACACAAAAGATGCAGAGGTAGATCACAGTTTTTGCTGCATAATTAAAAAAATAAAATTAGAAAGAAACAGTTTAAAGAAAAAATGTTGAAAAAAATTAGGGCTTTCCAATGGTATGGCGATACCGGATATCCCTTTCTAAACGTTTTATTCGGTTGTTTTGGATGGTTACCCTCTTGAAGAATCTACTCCTTATTTTTATCGACGAACCACCGTTTGACAGTCGGTACTAATGCCTCCTTGTAAATCTGCAACATTTTTTCCGCTTTCAATTTGTAGGTAAAGATGAAAAGTTTTCCAAAACCATTTTCCAGAAGACATGGATCTTCACAGGGTGTTTCGCGAACCAATCGGTTCGTAGAAATTGACCAGACTCGTGGAGTAATAACATAATGAAGCTTCATCGGAAAAAAATACATTGTTCTCGATCTATGTTGTCTTCTTTTTGTTTTTTAGTGAGAAACGTTATCATTTTCCGAAGTGAATTACTTTCGTCTATTTTTTTAGAAGAAAAAAAGTCATAAAAACTACAAAACACTTAGAAAAGTGACAGTATTGACAACGAGTCAATGTTTTGTGTGAAGCCATTTTTATCGATATTTGAAACACACGTAAACGTACTTATGTTAATGTCAATTAAATCGCCCATTTAGACATGAAACTTTATGACATACTTATCAATGTCGAGTTAAGTGTGAACAGCAGACTTCATCTGTTGCTAATATCGGAATAATGATGGCTGATTGACGTTGCCGTGGTATTTGACTACGACCTAATATTAACCCCCTCCCCACATTAACACACTGTCATTTACACCCGATTAAAAATGAAAGAATATAAAGGTGACGCAGCTAGTTTTAAAACTAAACAAGTCAGATATAAAATCGGACAGATATGAACGGGAGTTCTAAAAAAACATTGATATCTAATCGATACCAAGAAAAAACTGATCATTCAATCTAAAAAGCACTTATCCTTTAAAACCCTTTAAAAATTATTAGTTTTTTTTAATGATATTGTGGTTCTCGTCTTCTACATGCGATTTTACTCGTCACAATCTCATCTGCAGAGTGATAACTAACTACCTATGAGTAGAATAGAAAGTAAATGCTATTAAGGACACAGCTTTGAGAGCCAACAAGAGGGGTAGTAAATTCCACGGTTAAACTATCAATTTTATTGACACATAAGTAAAAAATGGTCAATAATATTGATCACGTGAAGACTGTATGAACGAAATTCGTCAACGTTACTTATAGCAGCCCAACTTTAAACCCAATTTACTTCTGATAAGTTGTTAATAATAATTTCCATGGGCATCAAGATTGATTCTTTGTTCACTGGTCGAAGTAGACCATGCACAATTTGTCACGGTTTACTGCGGTTCAGGGATGGTCCTCTCTTTTAGTCTCCGGTCTAATATTTTGTTTTAATTTGGTGGACTGCATTAACCAATGAAAACGAGAGAGATCTAGAGGTTGCGTTTTATTTTCTAACACTGTTGATGATTTTTTCATTCGTATTCTTCGGCGATTTTACAGATATTACATAAATAACAGAGGCGGATTTAAGGAAGAGGAGGGCTCTTGATTTATCTGCTGTTATACTGCTGATATTAACACATAGCACTGAAATGTGAGCTTTAAATAAAAGTATAATAAATAAACTCCAGGTAACCCAATAAGCAGTTGATAAATATTAGACTCCAAGATCGTATTCCTAACATCTAGATATGAGGGAGATCAAAGGTGATAGATGTAATACAACGAATATGTATATTAAGGTGGAACTGGACGGAGCATGTCGCGAAGCTGAATGTTAACAGATGGACACGCTGTATAGTTGAATGGAGGCTTAAAGAACACAAAAGATGCAGAGGTAGACCACAGACAAGATGGACGGACGACATAAAAAGATTAGCAGGACACGATTGGATGCAAAAAGCAAACAACAAAGCACATTAGAGACAACTTGGGGTGGCTTACATCCGACTATAAATGGAGTAAGCTAATAATGATAATAATAAATACTCATGTCAGCCGATTCCATGCGTTCCAAAGAGAGCTGTAAATTGGTGATTAAAGAATTTAAATAAATGTTCATAAGAATCTAAAACATTTCTTTTGTACATTACACGAAAAGTCCTTACATTGTCTAAGCAGAAAAAATCAGAACGAATCCGAATAAGGACTGTTGAAAATCGACAGAGAACTTAGACCTATAAAAAAGTGAATTCAGTATTATGAACGCCTACTACTAGTTGATATTTTTAGTGTTCCGTAGGGAACACTTATAAGATGACTTCGGTGTTTGTCTGTCTGTCCGTCTGTCTGGCACACCCGATTTTCTCCGAAACTATTTGTCATAGAAAGTTGAAATTTGGTGATAATATAGGAATTGATGGCCTCATCAGAGCCGTGTAGTTTTGAAAGTTAAATTTTGACTTAAGGGGTTAGTTTTAGGGGTGAAATCTGAAGTGAAAAAAAATTTTTTTACTAGGTCATCGAGTGTGGTGTCAAATGAAAGCTTGTGAAAACACGAATAAAATATATATATATATATATATATATATATATATATATATATATATATATATATATATATATACATATATATATATATATATATATATATATATATATATATATATAATGTAATACTTGGGCTCACTTTTCTTTGTATTATTTTTAAAAAATCGCTGTCCCCTCACCTTATCTCGAAAAGTACTGACTTATTTATCTGATATCTTAGATCAGCAAAACAAGCTAAATTTGAAACTGCAGGGTCAGGAAACGCACATTATTCACTTCAGAGATAATATCCAGGCGTGCGTATTAAAGCTGCAAAACTGGCGCCGTAAAGTAAATCTTGGAAACTTTACCATGTTTGAACACCTTTGTACCGAGACTGAAGAATCCGAAACGGGAATTGTAGATAATCTAAGAGAGGAAATACAACGTTATTTATTTTAGAAAAATCCGTTACCTCAATTTTGGTGTTCTAGGCGTCATTCGTACCCTAAAGCTTCCATGCTTTGTTTTCGAATATTAGTGCCATTTGCTTCTGCTTATCTCAGCGAAAGTGGATTTTCTTATTTGCCTTTCATAACGAGTAGTCTGTCCCTTCATCACTTGTTAAGCCTGTTAGGAAGCTGTCGAGTGAATCTTCTTTTATCTTTAATATTTCTCTCTTTAATTGTTGAGTATATTTTTATCTGCTGGATCTCTCGTTTACTGCCATTTTCTTCTTGCCTGTCTTTGTTTCTCTAATTAATTCTCTAATTTCACTAGGGTAGTTATTCCCAGCTGTTTTGTAAGTAATTTGTCTTGTGCTGTTTCAAGCTGCCTTTTGAATGTTACTAATAAATTTCTCGGCTTCAGCTTCTAGTTGATATTTTGTTTTTAAATTGATATTTATTTATTTATTTATTTATTTATTTATTTTTTATGGATCTGGCACACGTGCTGCAGGGACGTCCCTAAAGCGCTACAGGAGCGGCACGTGTGCGGAAAAAGCGATTCACTCTGCTCTTGAATCGCTGTTAATTCTACTTGGTGGGAAACACAGTCTTGGGCAAATTATTCCAAAGGGATGATGTTCTCCATACAAAAGACTGCTTGAAAAGCGTTGTACGAAGAGCAACAAGCTAAACCTCATACGGATGTGAAGTATCAGCGCGACGTGTATTTCTAACATGCACTGCTCTGGAAGGAATTAAACGGGCCACATTCTCCATGGAAATACTTGTAGAATAGGCTCAAGTTGCCAACCGTTCTTCGATGTTCCAGCGAATCAAGGCCGCCGGTCAGTTCCGGGTCTCCAATCAGACGAACAGCTGTATATGTTTGGGAGCGGAGCCCCAAGCATGGGAACAGAATTCCATAGTTGGTCAAATTTGAGCTTTGTAAAGAATTAACAGTTGTGGAGTGTAAAGCTTTCTCGCTCGAAATAATATTCTCAACTTTTGAGAAGCTCTCCTTGCTATGCCTGCAACATGCTCATGCCAGGACATGTTTGCTCCCAAATTAAAGCCCAACAAATTGAGTGACGATGCCAGAGGAATGGAGTGCCCCGCCATAACTATGTCGGGTTCAGCAACATTAACTTTTTTAGAAAAAACTGCCGCCTGGGGTTTTGTAGCGTTAAATTCCACTTGGTTACTGTCACCTCAAGATAGAATTTCTTCCAGGTAGTTGTTAAGTTGAACAACTTCCCGCTGTCTGCGGACGCTCGCCTGAGCAGCCGATGTCCGAGCGTTCAAAGTGAATGAAGAGATAAGCGTACTGTCATCTGCAAAGCTGTAGATTGGATTTCCGGTCTTTTTCAGCAGATCGTTAATGTAAATGAGAAAGAGAGTAGGAGATAGTATGGAGCCTTGGGGCACACCGGCGTTGATAGTGAAGGTGTTATAAAGAATTCCGTCGACCGCCACTCGTAAAGATCGATTTTATTGTCCAGTTCTATGGCAAAACTTACCCAATCTGTTGTCTTGTTGTTCAGGGTTGGTCTGTTTTCTTTTTTAATAATTTTTTCACTTAATGTTAGGATGACTGCCAAGTGATCTGAATTTAGATCAAAATTCTCTTCCGCCTGTATGAAATTTAGAGAAATTCTTTTTAAGATGTACAACTCCAAGAGATCTGGAACTTTATTTATATCAGTGGGCCAGTATGTTGGCTTACCAGTTGAATGGAAGTAAAATAGAAATAAGCTGGATATCCAAGATGACATGAGACTGGCCTTGACAAAAATTCAACTAAGAATTATAACACTTGTAAAGCAGATGCAAACTCAATCGCGGGGTCGCGAACATTTCTGAAAAATCTAAAAAGGGTCGCGATTAAAAAAGGTTGGAAACCACTGTGTTAGAGGAATGAAGTGCCCGGCATAACTATGTCGGGTTCCGCAACGTTAACTTCTACTTGGTTACTATCACCTCATAGAATAGAATTTCTTGCAGATTCTTGTTAAAAAAAAATAATTACAATTTAGCGTAGCATTGCGGACCCATTTTTAAGGCTTCCTCTATCTGGTTTGTGTTTCATTGATATAACAACGTTACCATCTAGTAAATTGCACGTTTTTTGTTTTTAATTATTTACGATATTTTAATAACTATTGCAGCATTGAATTAATTACTTAAATTCATTAAAAAATGGTTTGGAAGTTCAGTACACATAATTCCTTCATAATCTATAATAATATTTTTTTGATCTTAAATGTAAATTTTTGTCGGGATGTCAAATTGTTGCATTGCTTTTCTTTTTATTTTTTTTTTTAGATGTAGGTTATGGATTATGATAAAAATTAATGTTTTATGTAAAAACGAATAATAAAGGGTATAACAATTAGGAAATAGATAATGTTATTTTTGTAAGACTATCCGTTAATTTATTGTTTTTATTATTTTATTCTGTGTCAAATTGTAAGCCTTCTCTTTTTCACCGACGGAACTCATACATCATTTTCTATTGATGCGTCTGGGGTATGAAAGGCCCGCTTGAAATACACTACCGTCAGAAAGTATTTGCCCACCTAGTTATTTCAGTCCCAAGACAACAAAAACCCAGATAATATTTTTTTTTTTTTTAAATTTTGATCAATTATTATTTATTTTCACATTATTTTCAGTGTAGAAAATCAGACAAATATTCATGATTTTCCAGGATTTTTCTCATCTATGTGACCTCGTTTGTTTTTAATTACCGCTTTACAGAGTTTCGGCATTCTGTCCAGTATTTTCTTCACAGTTTCTTTGGTTATTTTAACCCATTCTGCTTGTAAAAGTTCCCACAAGTGATTTTCTGATGTTGAATTGAGTTTTCGAACACATCTATCCAAAAGGTCCCACAGCAATTCGATGGGGTTCAAGTCGAGTGATTGTGGAGGCCAAGTCATCACTTCCAGGACGTCATAGGATTTCCATTGGTCCAAAAGTTCTCTGATTTGTTTAGCAGAATGTTCAGGGTCGTTGTCATGCTGAAAAATAAATTTTCTCTGAAAAATATTTATTCCAGAAGTTGAGTTAGTAAAATTTCTTGATACTGTTCTTTTCGCATGATTCCTTTTATCCTAATGATTTTTTCAACTTTACCGTTGCCAAAACAACCCCAAACCATTACTGAACCTCCACCATGTTTTGCTGTAGACAACTGATAGGCTTCCAACATCCTCTCTCCAGCTGACCGCCGCACGTAAACTAGTCGATTTGTACCGAAAATTTCGAATTTTGATTCGTCGCTCTAAAGGACGGAATTCCATTGTTCTGATGTCCAATTTTCATGTTCTCGAGCCCATTCTAATCGTTTACGTTTATTCACTTGCCTAAGAAGTGGTTTCCTCACTGCAACTTTCCCGTGTAGTCCACCTTCTGCTAACCTGTTCTTCACGAT
Organism: Pachyrhynchus sulphureomaculatus; assembly: GCA_019049505.1. Classification (NCBI taxonomy): domain Eukaryota; kingdom Metazoa; phylum Arthropoda; class Insecta; order Coleoptera; family Curculionidae; genus Pachyrhynchus; species Pachyrhynchus sulphureomaculatus. The sequence continues at coordinate 74,288,211 of CM032451.1, read as the reverse complement.
TGTCACGGTGATGGGGATGGGTCACTGTAGGTTTACTTGAGCAGTGATTTCTGGTGCGGTTAGGCGGCGATTACGCCTGCTGGACATTGTTATAGCGGGAGTCGTTTTTCGAGGCCTTCATGAACGTTTTTGATTGGAATTCCATGTCCCGCAGAAATTTTCTTTACGATGTTCTCCTTGGCATCCGCATATCACTCGCGATTTATCAACTCGAGTGACCATTTTGATGTCTCGCAATTATCAGAGCCCGATTTTCAACGGAAACTTCTTTCGTTTTTGGCATTTTTACAAAACAATTGAGCCTGAATCAATGACAAAATACTGTTTGCGAATGGTTAATTTCCAAAACGTCAATGGTTTTTACAGCATACTTTTTATCATAAAATGTCACTAGGAATTTCCATAATCTCTAGAAACTTGAAATTAATTCTTACTTCAACTAGAATTATTAAAAATCGCCTCAAAACGATTATCATGCAAAACTTGGAAATTTGTTCTAATTCGTTTTTAATTTGCGATTTCACCAAAAAGGCTTATTTAAACAATTTTATGATGGACACTTGTTAAGAACAATTAAATTTACCTAATATAATAAAAGGGTTTAATTAGTATTAAATTTTGGCAGTTACATTAAAATTTCTAGGTGGGCAAATACTTTCTGACGGTAGTGTACCTGGTCGGGTGATACAGTGTCGGCTGGAATAAACAGATTTTTATGAAAATACAGGATTGGGTAAAAATTTCCCAAGTGAGCCCATGATTTTTGACGTTGTGAGAAGTACAGTCTGTCAAGTAAGAACGTGACCGCTAGTATTCTTAAAAAAATGTGCTTCGAGAACATTTTTTTGCCTTCAATGTGTTCTTTGGTGTGCTATCAAAGGCACAATTACCTGAGTAAGTTGTCCAATCGCCTCCTGCATCAATAATCGCCTGTCATCTTCGAGACAGTGCTGTCGACGAGATTTTCTGCATACTCTGCAAATTTTTCGAATTTAGCAAGATAACTGAGTCAAAGTCCTCAGAGTCTTTCCCCTGAGCTTTGTCTTTAGAAGGAACCAAACGTTTTCAATAGGGTTGGCGTCCGGCGATTGTGAGGGCCAATCTAGTATCTTATCGTGGGCCTAAGCGAGCCGCTGCAAAGGTTTCTTCGACATGCTTCGGAATTTGACATCGTGAGCACGAAGATGTCGAATGGTCTCATGGGTCACATTCAAACCTGATTTTCTTAATTTTGCCGCTCCTTGACGCAGCGTCAATTTTGAGAAAAACATTCATTTTTTCCTAGATTTTAAGATCATGTTATGTTACTGTTTTTCTTCTCCTTATGATTTACATTTTTTCCCCATTTTTATATTTATTGCAGTATTTACTAACGTTTAAGCAGTGTAGTTCATTCGAATTTTTGAGCCGTTTATATTACAGTGTGCATTGCGAGTTATCTACTGGATTTATTTAATTCGCTTCTAATGCGTCGATTGGCTAGAGATTTGTATCCGGGAAGTAGCCATCTTGAAGACGTGATTTTGCGGAAGGGAGAAAAATATTTAAGGGTCCGGATGACAAGGATCAGGGCTTTTTCTATCATGTAACCGCAAGAGGCTTTCTCCATCATGTAGCCGTAGCCAGGTCTTTTTTTCCAGCCGAGATGAAGTAGGGCATATATTTTGTGAAGCCAAAGTAAGAGCTTTTTCTTCAGAAAGCCGCCCCGTAGGCTTTTTTTTATCAATTTGCGTACTCGTATGGTTGTGATGTAGTAGTGCAAAAACGGTTTTAGTGTTCGAGTTCAAGGCCTTTTTCCTTGAAATATCCTGCTTATTGCCAGACCTTTAGGGGTCAAGAAAAGTTTAGCAGCCGAAAGGGAACTGGGGTAGCCAAGGTGGAGACATCAGTGTTATGAATATCTCACCAGGACAGGCCAAAAACTCATAATAAAACCGTAAGTCATCAGTATATCAATCCGTAGACCTAGTTCCCGCTGACAAGTGCGTTTACATCGTACCAAACTGGTAACTCGTGAAGTGAATCACACGAACCTTCAACATCGTGTTTAACAAAGCTTTAATTAAAATCCTGATTTAACGACTCTATTTAATAATACCACCTACTAGACTAAGGGATTTTATTTAGTTATAAGAGTAATAGTAGTGTAGCGAAGTTAGAACTTTTAATTTTGCCATTAATAAACCCTTTTTTGTTATTTAAAGCTAGCGTTTCACTGAATCACCTGTTTTACTTTTCAGGACGCAACGCTTATACCGCCGTGCCCAAAATCTGTACAACCAAAAATTTTAAACAACTATAGAGACTATTTCCAAAAGACGTACAAAAATTATCTCTTACCCATATTACTCTACCAAGAAAAACTGAGCTAGTGTATGTCTAATTTCTTTAGTTCTTTCAAAATTAATATCCACTCAATCCAATTTCAGAAATTATATAAGAAGCGAAAACGCTACAAAATTACGCCTCAACGTGCGGGCGAAACGTAGAGGGTACAAAAATGCGCCCAAAAGAGAGGCACTCTTTTTCACACGTTACAATATATATCCACATATAACCTGCTATTAAAATTAATAAATATAAGTGAAAACACTGCTCAGTATCCTTACCCGGTTTTACTAGCAGAACACGTACGATCATCAGCGGCACTACACGGACGCAGGATACGGTAATTTTTTCCATAAGACAAGGTTGGAAATCTGTCCAGTGTTTTTCTACTTGTCCTTTCCGTACTCATTGAAATTTCTTATTGATTTCGCAGGAAACAATATTGGGAATGACAAACTCTACTTATTCTTTTATGTGTCTGAGGTTATCATGCTCAAAAAGTTGACATTATAATAAAATCTGCGTACCACCATCTTTGCAAAATGATGACCCTAATGATCTTGCGAACATAATGTGGCAAGAAAACATGTCAGTGTATTGCGAACCAGGAAAGAACCTCAGGGAAAACGGACGTCGACATTTGTGAAACGTTAATCAGAAAGGAAAACGTTGTTTAGATGATTTTACTCGAAACTATAATGAAGGCTTTAACGCTCTTACTTGGAAATGTACGCCGAAAACTTCAAGTCTTGTACAATTTAAAACGGCGTTCTCGGCTTGACATATACATATATGGCGTTAGAAACTGTGAAACCATAATTGTATTGGAAAGTTCCATCCTTTATGTAAACACATGTAAAATCTTATTTCGAACTGTCAATTCATTCAAGTAGTAGCAGCTTCCATGAGCGTCAATATTACGTTAATGGATGTTTTTAAAATGAAAAAAAATTAATATCTTGCAGTGATTAAGTTCTCTGTTTTATATGGTTTAACACTAACAGAAATTCGTCTAAAATTGTTAAGAGTGTATAAGGATGCATCACCTTTACTTTCCACTGTGAAAAAATGGGCAGCTCTTTTTAAATCGGGTCGTATAAGCCTCGAAGATGATCCACGCGTAGATCGCCCAAAAACAGTTACAACACCACAAATCGTTCAATAAGTTCGTTCATATGGTGTTAGATGGTCAACGAGTGAAAGTGTGCAAAATAGCTGAAGCCATAGGCATCTCAAAAGAATGAATTGGAAATATTCTGCATGAAGAATTACATATGAAAAACTTTGTGCAAGATACATTAAATTCCAGCAGATTGTTAATGTAAATGGGAAAGAGAGTAGAAGACAGTACGGAGCCTTGGGATACACCAGCGTTGTTAGTGGAGGTATTAGAAAGAAATCCGTCGACTTCCATTCCTAAAGAACGCTCTCTGAAGAAACCCTAGAGCCATAAACAAAACCTTTCAAACATACCATAAGAGCGTAACAATCCAAAACTTGCACAACTGCTGCACGGTCACAAGTCTTCCATAATTCAAGACATTGCCGAAAACTGTGGATTCTCAAGAGTTATAACATCCACCTTCGTATCACCTTGATTTAGTATTTTGTGACTTCCTTGTCTTCAAACATCTGAAGAAGTGACCTCAGGAATCGAAAATTTCCTTTAAATACCAAGTTAAAAGCCACTGTAACGTCGTTTTCTGAGGCGCAAATAAATGTTTTTTTTGATAAAATGAAAGAAGTCCAGTAACGCTGACTCGGTTGTTATGTGTAAAATAATATTGTTTTTTAGCTTTTCGCGTATTTTCCTTTATATTTAGGTGTTAGATAGTCAACGAGTGAAAATGCGCGAAATAGCTGAGGCGATAGGCATCTCAAAAGAACGAATTGGAAATATTTTGCATGAAGAATTACATATGAAAAAGCTTTGTCCAAGACAGGTGCCGCATTTGCTCACAATTGGCCAAAAACGCATTCGAATGCGTAATTCTTAAGCGTGTTTGGATCGTTTTAAGCAAATTAAAATGGATTTCAAGCGTCGTTTCATGACTGTTGATGAAACTTGGATCCACCACTATACACCAAAGCGAAAAGAACATTCGAAACACTGGATAGAAGCTGGTGGAAGTGCACAAAAGAAGGCAAAGACGGTTCCATCAGCAGGGAAGGTTATGGCAACAGTTTTTTTGAGATTACAAATGTTTAGAAAGGTAAAACAATTAACTCTGAATATTATTCTAACCTTTTGGATCAGTTGAATGCAAAAATTCGTGATAAAAGACCTGCTTTAAAGAAAAAAGAATCAGTTTTCGAAGCTATTGCAGCCGAGGATGGATATTTTGCAGACTTTACCATTGTTTAACGATGGTACTGAATTATTGGAAAACATATATTAAAGTTCCAGGAGATTATATTGAAAAATCAAACAAATTTCATGTCAAAAAAAATTTTTTTTCATTGTTAGGCCGAAAACTTTTCAGACAGCCCACGTACCTTGTATTATAAAGCAAGGCCACATTTGTTGAAAATCGATATTTTTTATATCACCCCTATAATCTTCTTAAAAGAAATCCCTCTATTATCTGTAATGTAAATGACACACCTCTGCCAATCCTATGATCGAAATCAGTATTGGACCATTTAGTTAAATTCCTTAGAAATTCACACGCAAAGTTACAGTTTAGAGCTCAGCGGAGTTGCTGCGATTCGAGCTGTGATAAAATTTTACTTTTTGAAGAAGAAAGCGGGCACCGACATAAAAGTGAAGCCTGACAATGTTCGCGGTGACTCTTCTTCTTCATTGAAAACCGTCAACTACTGGGTTTCCGAGTTTAAACGCACCCAGCGATATGGCAATTCTGGATATTGCGGCGAAAATCCACAAAATGATTTTAAATGACTTCCATTTCAAGGTTCGGGAGATTGTTAACATCGTAGGGATCTCAAATGAATTGAATGCGTGCATAATATTTTGCATAAACAGCGTCACGACAGTTCCCCTGCTCACGCGTCACTCCAAAATTCATGAACTTCACTTCGAATTGTTGAGCCGTCCACCCTATTCACCCTTCAGAGTTCTTTTTTGTTCCTGAATCTCAAAAAATTTCTTGGAGGACAAAGATTTCACGGAAATGGCGAAGTAATGTACGCTGTGAATAACTATTGTGCACGTCAAGAGAAATCATTTTATAAAAATGGCATGGGAACATCGCTGGACGATATGTATCAAGCTCGAAGGAGATTATTCGTTTTCCTTACTTTATAAACGATCCTCGTACATTACAACAGTAAATATTCTATCTAAACCTTGCATCTTTTTTAAATCGTCGTATATAAATTACCTTTGCCCTTAAACTGAGCGTTCTTTGTCCGTCGTGCAATCGATTTTCGTGACCTACATTTGCAGGAACACGAACTAATTTCCTGTTGTAATTTTCCCGTATAAACGCATACGCATCGCGCGTGAGGGCTACACTTGCAGGGCTTTGTTCCCCGGGTCAAGATTTATAAGAATGTATAGGAAATGAAGGGGTAAAAAATAGTCATTTGGTGCCCTTAAAGGAAACAGCCCTCAAGAGGCTCGTAACAGAAAAATGGACGACATTTTAAATTGCTTTAAATATCATGAAGCTTTATCTTCTAAAATAAAAATATACAGGGCGTTTCTGTGAAACTTAGCCACGAAAATGAAGACATACAAAAAAATTATTTGGTATTCAAATTAAGGTCGTTGTTCTTTTACAAAATCTTATAAGAGTTCATTGCGTTTCGCAGTTTTTACGATTTGTTTTCTTCTGAAAAAACATCGCACAGTCACGAAGTTACAGATGAGGAAAAAAGGTAATAGACTAAACGTTAATCAGAAAAAAAAATCCCCAGTTGTACGGCAACGACGGCCCATCTTATTTTCAACTAAAATTTTGGTCTGAACAGCTCTAATGAAGCCGAGTTTTCGTGGGTTATTTATAGAAGACAAAAACTCAGCTATTAGAGAGTTAATCGTAAGCGTTCTGAACATATAAAAATAATAATTTTTTTCCAAGTTAGCCTGCAGCAAATTGTATGACAATGCCAGGGGAATGAAGTGTCCCGACATAACTATGTCGGGTTCCGCAACGTTAACTTTTTTCGAAAGAACTGTCATTTGGGTTTTTGTAAAGTTAAATTCTACTTAGTTACTGTCGCCCCAAGATAGAATTTTTTCCAGGACTTTGTTAAGTTGAACGACTACCTACTGTCTGCTGATATTTGCATAAATGCCGATGTTTGGGCATTTCAGGTGGCTGAGGAAATAAGTGTACGGTCATCTGCAAAGTTGTACATTGAATTCCAGCAGATCGTTAATGTAAATGAAAAAAAGAATAGGAGACAGTACGGAGCCTTGGGGCACACCAGCGTTGTTAGTGGAGGTATTAGAAAGAAATCCGTCGACTGTCATTCGTAAAGGACGCTCTCTGAAGAAATCCTAGAGCCATAAACAAAACCTTTCAAACATACCATAAGAGCGTAACAAGCCAAAACCTACACAAGAGCTACACGGTCACAAGTCTTCCATAATTCAAACCATTACGGAAAGCTGTGGACTCTCAAGAGTTACAACATCCACCATATCACCCTGATTTAGTACTCTGTGACTTCTTTTTCTTCAAACATCTGAGGAAATGACCTCAGGAACCGAAAATTTCCTTTAGATACCGAGTTAAAAGCTGCTGTAACGTCGTTTCCTGAGGCGCAAACAAATGTTTTCTTTTTTTGATAAAATGAAAGAAATCCAGAAACGCTGAAACGGTATTTATGTGTAAAATAATATTGTTTTTTAGCTTTGCGAGTATTTTCCTCTATAGTTAGACAGATAACTCCCTCCTATTAAATACAGAATATTTTTGTGGAAAAATGATTCGTCCGACAATTTGCAGGGTGTTTACTTTGCTTCGATTGAACCTCACTTAGCTAATATCTAAAATAAGCAAAATCAATTTTATTGCGTGATAATAGCCAGACGCAGACGTGCATGTGCCCTGGATAATTTATTGGAAAATGGCACAATACAAGGAAAAACATAATTCGTATTGGGCGCAATTTTAACGTCATTGTACCGTAATAGGGTTGAAAACAGGATTATAGTCGTATCTAGGAATATTTGTTGTAGTTGTCTTTAAAACGACATATTTGCATGATTTTATTTTCATTTTTAAAATAACATAGGTCTGCGAAACCAATTTTTTTTTAAGTTTTTTTTTTTTACTGAAGTCTTAATATTCGTAATGGTAATCCTAAACGTAATATAAAACGATATTCCCAAGTTATACACCACGTCACATTTAGTAGATTCCGATAACACGGTGTTTGAATGAACATAAGTGAAAACTACAGATTAAATGAAGTAATACTATCTATTATCTAAATTTTAATTATTCATTTGAAATTAAAATAAAACACAAACAAATACAAAATATGAATTATCAATGATATCGCTGTTTTTTTTTGAGAAAAAGCTTCGTTTCGTGGGTTTCCGTTTATGAACTTTATTTTCAACTCTATGGATTATCCAACAATAACCCGCCATCTTACTGACGTCCCAACGGCGTTAATATCTCCTTTCCATCTCTTTTGTATCTTGATGGAACCGTTCGCCTTGCTCTTCAATGTGGTCTCCTAGATTTTTTTGGGAAATGATCAATGTGCGAATTCATTCAGACTCATATTACACCCTAAGTTTTTACAGTTGTTTAACATTTCTTGGACAATATTTTTATAATTAGGATGTTTTGATGTTGCCTAAAAATTTGGAAACAACATTTTTAAAAGAATTCCAGGCTTTTTTTTGAGTTTGTCATGACCTTCTCAAAGTCTGCATCTTTGATGTCAGGTCCCGTGAATATGCCCTCCTTTAACTTTGCATCAGATAAACTAGGAAAACATAAAACAGAGGTACTTGAAAATATTTCCATCTTTTGGTAATGCCTTTACAATTATTTATCAAGTTCGGATTAATGACATTCTTTACTCCAACTTCCCATTTTTTTCTAATCGGCCAATCTGATTTTTACCATGTAAATTCTTTGCCCTAGTATCCCACTCACAAATATAACATGGGAATTCCGTATAGCTTGGCTGTTGACCAAGAAGCATCCATATGATTTTTTAGTCACCACAAATTAATCATTTATGTTCTGTGTTTTTTATTTTCGCCAAAACGTTTTTTAAATTAGCGTAAGTTTCTTTAAGATAGACTGAATATACTATAGATATTGATGCAAATTTATTGCCAATGTGTAAAAGAACAGCTTTCAAGCTTATTTTTGAAGAATCTATAACAAGGCACCATTCTTGTGCGTTGTATTCGATGTCAAATTTATGTACTGAACCGCCAATATCACAGCAAAAAACCAAATTTTCCTTTTTCTTGAAATATCGTACGAATTCTTCTTTTCTGCTTTGATACCAATAAAATTTTGTATCAGGATCTAACAAATTGTTTTCCTTTAGACGAGAACCGAGAAGTTCCCCTGCATCTTTAGGCAATCGAAGATCCTTTACCAAGACATTCAGTTTTAAGGGTCGGGGCTCATTCATGGGGTTGAAAGTTTCACCATTACTTGAATGATCGCTGATTTCTGACGTTTATGATAAAGGCATATCGGTGCTCTCATTCTTAATAGGAACAGGATTGAGTATTCAGGCCCATGTAGAGCTGGCTTTGTTATAGATGGAACATCGGAATTTATGATTTTGGCGCGGTTTTTAGAATTATATCCTGTCACATTGCTTAAACAAAAGTAACAATCATCAGTATGATTTGTTTGTTTCCGCCACCATATAGGAATACCAAATGACAATGATTTTGATTTGCCATAAATCCACTGTTTATCTTAGTGACCTAACTCCGAAGTAAGCAAAATATGCATTTTTCTGTCTGTTATATTTTGCCTTTGTTTGACTGTTGCATATTGTCCACAAATAAAACAAAATACATCTGGACTATTTTTGCAAGATCCAGAGGCCATAATTATGGATAAGAAAAAACCACAACCTTAATTTCATACGTGTACGCCTGTCACTTTTAATAACGCCCGCAGACTGCTTGAAAAGTTCTACAGTAACTGGTTTGACTTAGAGAGAGATGGATATACTATACGTATATGTAGTGGGGATATCATAGATCATAAAACAAACTGTACTCTCAAAGTAAATATGAATTTACTGCTGATAAAAATATTTCATAATTTTAACAGACTTATTTTAAAACCAATATCTACATGTATATATGAATAAAAAAATCACGTTAAAATAGAGGTTATATTTGGAATGAGGAGGTTAAAATCTGTATGTTTCATGTGAGAGTATCGCAGACTTGGGTAATTTATCAGTAATATTCAAGACAACAAGAGAAAAGTGGTGCCAACAAAGAATCGCGGTTTACGATTATTTCCAGATCCCAATCAGATGATTAGTTCTTTTGAATGGCATCTAGTAAATGAAAAGTCTATTTGAAAGAATAGAGCAGTTTTGTACAGTAACCAAAAGTACTACGAGTAACCACGAAGAAGCCTCATAACTAGTTAGTCTAGACCACTTACCATTTTGAAAAAATGCTGATTTTATTGATACAACCAGTCAAACAAGACCGTATCTTCAATAACTTGTAGTCGATAAAAGAAATTCCTTTTTTTGAGGTTGAGGATTCGCACAGAATAATACTGATCGACTGACTCTCTTGAGAAGGGACTAATAATCACCGGAGACCAGTACGTTAGTTTATTGGCCGTTTGAATGTCAAAAAAGACCTCATTTATCCAAAAAAAGTCTTGTTTTACCAAGATAATACTCACAACCCCATAAAATCCATGTTGAAATTAGACCCACTGGGTTATGAATTGTTTCCTCATTCGCCGTATGCACCAGATCTGGCCCTCAGCAATTATTACCTCTTTCCAAATTTAAGAAGGTAGCTCCAGGGAAAGATACTTGGCTCAAATAAAGAAATCGAATGGGAAACTGAGGCTTATTTTAGATAGCTCGACAAATCGTACTATATGAAAGGTCCAAAGGTTTTGGCGATGAAGGAAACTATGTCGAAGAATAAAATCGATTTTTAGCAAAAATATTTTTTTTTTCTTCAAAAATCTCCCAATTAATGCAATAAAAAAAGGTCAAAATAATGATGAGATAGGCATAGTTTAGATAGAGCAATATTATAATTTTATCCTCTCTGGGGTATCATCAGATGTATTGTCCTGAGTTTTGGACCTCGAAAAATCTGTGCTCTTTTGTTTATAAACAAGTAAGTAAGTTTTTAAGTAAGTTTTCAAAACGGGTTTTTGAGCTTAAAATGTGAATAACGCCGGTTCTATAAGTCGGATCAAGAAAAAATAACCGGTCAAGTGCAAGTTGAACTTGCACAATTAGTGTTCCGTACGTTGATTGCTTTTAAAATAAAAAATGTTGTTACGGTGGTATAAAATGATCAGTGACTTCAGAAAACACACCCCAAATGAGTTTTCAACAAAGTTTGTTTCCAATCTTTACTGAAAATTGATGACCTTGAAATTTTTGTTTTTTATATACCAGATAAATTATTAAAGGTAATGCACTCGCGATAATTTTCGTTCAATCTACACCCCTTGGAGAATATTCTAGAATTTTTTCAAAATTTTTTTGATCATTACTTTTCGAGATAAGGTGGGGGGACAGCGATTTTTCGCGATTTTTTAAAAATAATACAAAGAAAACTGTGCGCAAATATTACATTATATATTTTTTACTCGTGTTTTCATAAGCTTTCATTTGACACCACACTCGATGACCTACTAAAAAAATTTTTTTTTTCACTTCCGATTTCACCCCCCCCCAAAACTAACCCCTTAAGTCAAAATTTGACTTTCAAAAACTACACGGCTTTAATGAGGCCAACAATTCCTATATTATTACCAAATTTCAACTTTCTATGACAAATAGTTTCGGAGAAAATCGGGTGTGACAGACAGACATACAGACAGACAGACACCGAAGTGATCTTATAGGTGGTCCGTACGGAACACTAAAAACAAACTCTTCGAAATTTCAAATAAATCTTTGTTAGTTTTAAGTCGTTAAAGTGCGTACTTAACTTACAAAATTCAAAAAATAGGCAAAAAAAAAAAACCTGTTCTTTTCTTTCATTTTATTGTACAGGTCGACTAAATGAACCGATCGGCTTGAAAGTTTCAGAAAATATGCCTTTTGTTATAGTAAAAATACTATGAAATTTTGGTACAAAAATATTGGACCTAGTGGGCACAAATAAAATTTGTTATTTAAAATTTGAATTGCCAGCCATTTTATGTCATTTGGTCCAAAATGGATCTTTTTTTTTTCAAAATTTAGGTCTCGACGCCAGCTTTCCGATGCCGTAAAAAACAATTTTTTAGAGGCATTTTAACAGTTTTTTTTACATTTGTTCCTTAATCAAATAAACAAATGCGTTTTTTCGGTCATTTTCATGTTAACGGAAATGATTTTATTTTGAATAAGGGTCTCGCGATTCTCTACCAAATGTGACAAAAAAATTTTAATTTTTTTTTTTCAAAATGACCATTTGTTGTTATTTCATTAATAAATAAAACGTAAAAAAAACGTTAAAATGACTCCAAAAAAATTGTTTTTAATGCCATCGGAAAGCTGGCGTCGAGACCTAAATTTTGAAAAAAAAAAAAACTCCATTTTGAACCAAATGACATAAAATGGCTGGCAATTCAAATTTTAAATAACAAATTCAATTGTGCCCATTGTGTTCAATATTTTTGTACCAAAATTTCAGGGCATTTTTACTACAAGAAAAGGCATATTTTCTGAAAGTTTTGAAGCCGACCGCTTCACTTAGTCAACCTGTATAATAAAATGAAGAAAACCGTTTTTTTTTTAAATTCTGTAGCTTATGTACGCACTTCAGCAACTTAAAAACAACGACGAATTATTGGAAATTTCATTACGAAGAGTTTGGTTTTTTTTTTTGTCTTGATCCGACTTATATAAGCGAAGTTATTTACATTTTAAGCTCAAAAAAACGCGTTTTGAAAACTTTGATAATCCCCAAAAGTGTTCTCGGTATTTGCTAGACCATCCCAAGACGCGTTTCGCCGTATCACGACCTAGCTGGGCTAGGTTCAGCAAACACAAAGAACACCATTTCAGACCTTATCCGGGTACTGACGGAAAACCATGACAAAACAGATGCTTATACTGCACTCTGTCGGTGATTTATTTAAAGTCTTTCCGAACAAAGCGGCCAGACCACAGTTGATACTTAATTGCAGAAGAGCACCTTTTCAAGCTTCTCGCTTGAAGGCACAGATGACGCATTGGTGAAGCAACGAAGGTGTTTACAAACAAAAGAGCACAAGTTTTTCGAAGTCCACGGACAATACTCCTGGTGATACCCCAGAAAGGATAAAATCATAATATTGCTGTATCTAGATTGTGCTTTTTTTACTGCACTAAATATAGTGTTTCCAAAATTATATCAAAAATATGCTTTTCTCATTTTTTCATCTACAATTTAAACACTCCACTTACTATTAAAAAATGATGTCAAAGTTCCATTGTGTTTGAACAGGGATTAATTGAACTTTATTACTTTAATAATACGGGGTTTAACTAGAAGTACTAGCTTATTTATATTAACCCTTAACTAATTAAATTCACTTTAGATATATTACATAATTCTTTCATAATTATTAAAGCTCTGCGAATTTAATTACAGGACCGTATTTGGTGGGGTGTCCAAATTGTGCTTCGAAACAAATGCCGTCATAGAATTTTTTATGAAGTACTATTATGTCTATGTACAAAACTGAAGGGAATATCCGAAACTATTCATTATATAAGGGGTTACATACACCTGGATGCTGCAGAAACTGCTTGGTCTACTTAAAACACATTTTTTTACAAAATTAGACTTTATTCATCAACATAGTCTCCTTCAAAAGCGATACAAGCAGTCCAAAGCTTTTCTAACATTTCTATACCTTTCTTGTAGAAGGATTTGTCTTTGCCTTCAAAATAAGTCTCAGTTTCGGCGATAAGTTCTTCATTGGAGCCAAATATCTTTCCCGCGGCCATTTTTTTGAGATCTGCGAATAGATGATAATTGCTAAAAGTCAAATCTGGAGAATACGGTGGATGAGGAAGCAATTCGAACTTCAGTTCATGCAATTTTGCCATTGTAACCATTGACTTGTGACATGGTGCATTATCTTGATGAAAGAGCACTTTTTTCTTGTTCATTTGGGACCGTTTCTTTGTGATTGCTGTCTCAAACGCAACAATAACTTTATCTAATATTCGTTATTGATGGTTTTTCCCTTCTCAACCTAGTCGATTAAAATTATTCAATGCGCATCCCAAGATACAGACGCCAAAACCTTCCCAGCCAACTATTGTGTCTTCGGTCGCTTCGAGCGGCTTTCACCGGCTGCTGTCCACTCAGCTGACTGCCGATTTGATTCCGGTGTGTAGTGGTAGATCCACGTTTTATCCATTGTCACATATCGCATGAAAAATCCTTTTTATTACACTTAAACAGGCCCAAACAGCGATCAGAATCATCGACAAGTTGTTGTTTTTGGTCCACTGTGAGAAAACGCGGTACCCATTTCGAACAGAGCTTTCTCATGCCCAAATGTTCACGAAAAATATGACCAATACGTTCTTTTGATATCTTTAGGGTGTCAGCTATCTCACGCAATTTTTCTTTACGGTCATCTAAAACAATTTTGTGGATTTTTTATGTTTTCCGATGTAACCACCTCATTTGGGCGTTCACAGCGTTCAGCGTCATTTGTGTCTATACGACCGCGTTTAAATTCAGCATGCTAGTAAATGATGAGTAATTTTCAAGGATCAGAATCTCCGTAACACTTATCAAGCCATTGCTTTGCTTCAACGGTATTTTTTCCCATCAAAAAACAGTGCTTAATTAACACACCAAAATTCCATTTTTTCGATCGTTTTGAAAATATCAAAAGTAGTGTCATTAAAACCACTGTAACTTGTAAACTAATCGTCGAAATGTCATGAAATTTTGACACGTATCGTTTGAAGGTTGGTACTTCCTAAAAATCATATTGATTTTTTGAAAAGGGCGACATCTATGGGTCAGACCAAAAACTTTTCTGCATACGTGTTAGATATTTTATGGGGTCGCCTATATTGCTTAGTTCATATGTTTTTGATCTCTTTTTCCTTTGAGATGTGGAACAACGTTTCAAGATTTTTAAAATTTGCAAGGAAATACACTATGTTGACAACAGTCAACTAATGTTAGAGTCATAGACTCCACCAATGGATGCAAAATTCTAACGACTTTATTCTCAAAAGAAATCGCAGCTGCCGAGAGGCGCGGCATTGAGACAGGTAGCGGTCCCAATCCGACGCCGGGGAAACTAGTTTACCAGAGGATCAATCTTGTCTTTGAACGAAGTATTTAAAAAAAAAAAATAGCATTGGTTTAAACAAAGAAGCGAAAAAAATGACGTTACCTCGTTTTACATATCTGGTAATTAAAAATAAAATTCTTGATAAAACCAAAATTCCTTCGTTTAAAGACAAGATTGATCCTAACTAAACTACAGGTAATTTCTTTGGAAGATTTGATTTCAGGTGATCCAGCTTTCAGTGATCGTACACCCGCAATGCTCCTTAAAAAAAGAGGTCGCAGGGAAACGGGTAGAGCGCCGCCATTTTTTTTTTAATTAAAATTTCACAAATTGTATTTTAAGCTACGGCTCCTCGTTAATTATAACGTTTGTTTTTTTAGGTTGGTAGAATGCTTTGGCAAAATTTTTCATATCTGCTTTGTTAAGTTCTAATTGTGAACATTTCTTGGCGATTTTAACCGAAACAGCTGATTTTTCTTGGAAAACATCGCTGTGTTGAGGTCGCTAACGGCATGTCTTCTTTAGATAACTCCTCTTTGAAATACATAATTACTGGTGAGGGACCTGGATTGTTTCATATAATTTCGAAACAGCTTAAAAATTAACTGAATTTCGTACAAAAGGTGAACCAAAACCGAAACATTGAAACAGTAATACATAATGAACATGGTCATACATGCTTTTTATAATAATCTTATGTAAAAATTAGACACAAATACTCCATACATCTATGCCAAGATATTAGTCTTCATCTCTTGTACAACAGTACATCATTAATAAAACTGATTTAATCTGGTTTAAAATTACCCACGCAACAACCCTATTTTGACTTGTCTTCAACATCGCTAACCTCTAATAACTACCCTTCGAACAGTTACCTCAATATTGGATGAATATTCTTGTACTTGTTTGCTACGTAGTCATGCCTAAACGGCTTGACGAATCTTGATATTTTTGACATTTGAACGAGGAATCGCATTTGTGTAAAGATGGGACAAAAAAAGGTAATTAATTTTGCAAAAGTTCTGCTAATACACAATTAAAAATGTTTCCAACTGGATTGACTAAAAGAGGCTAATTTTTAAAAATTGTCTAATTTGAGAGTTAGGGGTTTAAATTAACAAGAATCCCAGTAGGCCAACTAAAATTATGATGCTGTGCAGTATCAATCAAAAAAATCATTTTTATTTATGAGATAAAAATGAAAATTATTTAAAATTATTAAAATTGTCAATTTTCTTACCTGTTCCAATGTTATTATTTTTTGATTTTTGTGTTAAATTGTCTACAAAAAACGGTTTTTTTTGAAAAATAACAGTAACAAAAATAAAAGTCAACTGGACAGCCAGAAATTTGAACTTCCGTGGCAACTAGATTGGGTTTAAGTTTTATTCAAAAACTTATTTGAAAAAAACTTCATAAAAATTGGGTTGGTACTTTTAGTTTAGTCTTTTACGAAGCAAACATTTTTTAAAACTTTTTTCAAAATAATACATGAAACAACGGACGAGAATTTAAAAAAAAAAATGTAACGACACAACACATTATAACTTACCACTTTTTAACAACCTGAAATCACTTAATCCAACAAAAATACCAACTAAATCACTTATTTCTACCCCCTTACCCCTTATTTACCCCTAAAAAATAATACGTTTTTACCCGCCGAGTTAACATACAAATACTAGCAGGTATAATGTGGATCGCAATTTTCAGGATTCCTGCTGGCAGATTGCCGCTAGTTTTCAGGCAAGCGCACGTTATCCTGCGAGAAGGCTTCGCGGCGTCCATTTCGCGTCGTCGTCGGTTGTGACGTAACGACGTCGTGCGTATAGATGGAAAGGTTGTAGGCTTGAACCTAGAAATGCTAAAGGGATGTCTTCTTTGGATAACTTTAGGATTGGATTGGAATTGGATAATAATTAGCTGATATATATTCACATATATATATATATATTATATATATATATATATATATATATATATATATATATATATACATATATTATATATATATATATATATATATATACATATATATATATATATATATATATATATATATATATATATATATATATATATATATATATATAAATATATATATATATATATATATATATATATATATATATATATATATATATATACATATATATACTTATAAATTTTCTTGAACCATCAATTAATATTTGTTTTCAATTCTTGGGCTTTGGGTTCGTTTTATGAATATTTGGTATTTAAAATGAAACTTAAATTGACGTTTCGCTCTTTGGTTTAGAGCATTTTCATTTTTTTCTTTATTTCTACAAATTATACAAAATATAAAAATAATTTACATTTAGGTACACTAGTACAATACAAATTTGAGGTTGTGTGTGTTAAATAATTTGTATTGTACTAGTGCACCTAAATGTAAATTATTTTTATATTTTTATATTTTGTATAATTTGTAGAAATAAAGAAAAAAATGAAAATGCTCTAAACCAAAAGGCGAAACGTCAATTTAAGTTTCATTTTAAATACCAAATATTCATAAAACGAACCCAAAGCCCAAGAATTGAAAACATATATATATATATATATATATATATATATATATATATATATATATATATATATATATATATATATACGAGGCTGGTTTGAAAAGTCCGTGCAAAAATAAAAACTACTTTGTGTTTTGGGTAAACCTTTTTTATTTTTCGACATAGTCTCCTTTTAGGCTTATACACTTCGTCCAACGATGTTCTAGTTTGTTGATCCCTTCCGAATAATAGGATTTGTCCAAGTCTGCAAAATATCCATTAGTGTCTGCAATCACCTCCTCGTTTGAATAAAATCTTTGTCCCGCCAGCCATTTCTTCAAATGGGGGAACAAATAGTAGTCCGAGGGAGCCAAGTCTGGAGAATAGGGGGGATGTGAAACGAGTTGAAATCCTATTTCCATTAATTTTGCGACCACAACTGCTGAGGTGTGTGCTGGTGCGTTGTCGTGATGGAAAAGGACTTTCTTGTGGGCCAATCGCGGGCGTTTTTCTTGCAGCTCGGTTTTCAAACGGTCCAATAACGATGAATAATATTCACCTGTAATAGTTTTACCCTTTCCAGATAGTCGATGAGGATTATCCCTTGCGAATCCCAAAAGACAGTCGCCATAACCTTTCCGGCCGAAGGAACGGTCTTCGCCTTTTTGGTGCAGATTCCCCTTGGTAACCAATTGTTTAGATTGTTGTTTGATCTCAGGAGTATAGTAATGTATCCATGTTTCATCCACAGTGACGAAACGACGCTTAAAGTCCTCCGGATTCTTCTGGAATAGCTGCAAACCATCCTTGCAACACTTCACACGATTCCGTTTTTGGTCAAGCGTGAGCAATCGCGGCAACCATCTTGCGGATAGCTTTCTCATGTCCAAGTGTTTATGCAAAATATTATGTACCCGTTCAGTCGAGATGCCCACAGCACTAGCAATCTCATGCACCTTAACTCTTCTGTCATCCATCACCATATCATGGATTTGATCAATGATTTCTGGAGTCGTAACCTCCACAGGCCGTCCAGAACGTTCAGCGTCACTTGTGCCCATATGGCCAGTCCGAAAATTTTGAAACCACTTATAAACTGTTCTAATCGAAGGTGCAGAGTCACCATAATGTTTATCAAGCTTCTCTTTAGTCTCCTGTGGCGTTTTGCCTTTCATAAAGTAATGTTTAATCACCACACGAAATTCTTTTTCGTCCATTTCTTGAAAATCACTCGACTTCCTTGATTCACACGAATGCCAAACACAAAGAAATAGACCTGAAACTTGGTGTGCGTTCATTCAAGAGATGCTACTAACTAAACATGACCTCGATACGCGCCGGTGGTGCCATCTCTCGGACTTTGCACGGACATTTCAAACCAGCCTCGTATATATATATATATATATATATATATATATATATATATATATATATATATATATATATATATACATATATATATATATATATATATATATATATATATATATATATATATATATATATATATAATTTTTTTTTTATGGGGCTAGCACACGTGCTACAGGGAAATCTCTAAAGCGCTATAGGAGCGACACGTGTGCGGAGAAAGCAATTCACGTTGTTCTTAAATCTCTGTAAATTGTACTCGATGTGAAACACAGTCCTGGGTAAATTATTCCAAAGGGATGATGTTCTCCATATAAATGACTGCTTGAAAAGCGTTGTACGAGGAGTAACAAAGCTGAACCTCATACGGATGTGAAGTATTAGCGTGACGTGTACTTCTAACATGCACCGCTCTGGGAGGAATTAAACGGGCCACATCCTTCGAACACTTTCCATGAAAATACTTGTAGAATAGGCTCAAGTCGCCAACCGTTCTTCTATGTTCCAGCGAATCAAGGCCACCTGTCAGTTCCGGGTCTCCAATCAGACGAACAGCTCTTCTCTGAATAGAATCCAACAAATGCAGTGTATGTTTGGGAGCGGAGCCCCAAACATGGGAGCAGTATTCCATAGTTGGTCGAATTTGTGCTTTGTAAAGAATTAACAGTTGTTGTGAAGTGTAAAGCTTTCTGGTTCGAAATAATATTCCCAACTTCTGAGAAGTTCTCCTTGCTATGCCTGCAACATGTTCATGCCAGGACATATTTGCTCCCAAATTAACGCCCAACAAATTGAGTGACGATGTTAAGGGAATGGAGTGCCCCGACATAACTATGTCGGGTTTATCAACTTTAACTTTTTTAGAAAAAACTGCCGCCTGGGTTTTTGTAGCGTTAAATTCCACTTGGTTACTGTTACCCCAGGATAGAATTTCTTCCAGGTTTTTGTTAAGTTGAATGACTTCCTGCTGTCTGCGGATATTCGTCTGAGTAGCCGACGTCCGAGCGTTAAAAGTGAATGAAGAGATAAGTGTACTGTCATCTGCAAAGCTGTAGATTGGATTCTCAGTCTTTTCCAGCAGATCGTTAATATAAATGAGAAAGAGAGTAGGAGACAGTATGGAGCCTTGGGGTACACCGGCGTTGATAGTGAAGATGTTAGAAAGAAATACGTCGACTGCCACTCGCAAAGAACGCTCTCTGAGGAAACATGAGAGCCACAAACAGAACTTTTCAGACATACTATAAGAACGTAGCTTAGCCAACAGCCCATCGTGCCAAACACGGCCGAATGCCTTGGATATGTCAAGAGCAACCGCACGAGATTCTCCAAAGTGTTCAATTGCGTTGTCCTAAACATGTGTTACGTAAGTCAGGAGATCTCCTGTTGATCTATTTTTACCAAACCATATTGGTGATCGCTAATAAGGTTGAATCCTTCAGATATTTTAGAAGATGCTGATTGATAGCCTTTTCCATGACTTTCGATATTATTGAAAGCAGTGCGATTGATCGGTAGTTATTTGGCAAGGTCTTCTTGCCTTTTTTAGGTATTGGCTGAACTGTGGCACATTTCCAGCAGGAAGGAAATATTCCCTTTCTGTAAGATAGGTTGAAAAGTCTACAGAAAACTGGTGTTAGTTCCCTGGCACAGTTTTTGAGAACTATGGCAGGTATTCCGTCAGCGCCAGAAGCCTTTTTGGTGTCTAGCTTCATCAAAATACGGTAAGACGTTTGGTTTCGATCCGACGACCCATCTGACTGCGTCAAGGAGGTTTCCGATGTTATTTTGGCCGGTATGGAGGCTTACATCCCTTTTCGAAGAAATGCCCTTTCAACGGCAAGCCTTGGTTTGACCGAAAATGCAAAGCTGTGCTTCTAAACATCTTGCATACCGACATTGGCGTGAAAATCCTAACACCATAAATCGTAACACCTTTGTTTGTGCCAGGAACAGATGCAAAGAAATTATCGACGAAACCAAGGAGGCACACAATCAACGGATTAGAAAGAAACTTAACAAAGACCTGGAAGAAATTCTATCTTGGGGTGACCAAATGAGTTTTCAACGAAGTTTGTTTCCGATTTTTGTAGAAAACTGATGACTTTGAAATGTTTGTTATTTTTTATATACCATATAAATTATTAAAGGTAATGCACTCGTGATAATTTTCTTTCAATCTACACCCTGTGGAGAATATTCCAGAATTTTTTCAAAATTTTTTGATCAGTACTTTTCGAGATAAGTGGGGACAGCGATTTTTGGAAATTTAAAAAAAATAATACAAAGAAAAGTGTGCGCAAGTATTATATTATATATATTTTTGAACTCGTGTTTTCACGAGCTTTCATGTGACACCCCACTCGATGATTTGGTAAATTTTTTTTTCACTTCCGATTTTACCCCCCAAAACTATCCTAAGTCAATATTTAGCTTTCAAAACTACACGACTCTGATGGGGCCATCAATTCCTATATTAGTGCCAAATTTCAACTTTCTATATCAAATAGTTTCGGAGAAGAAGAAGAAGAAGAGACGTGATCTTATAAGTTTTCCGTACGGAACACCAAAAAGATTGTTTATACATTTTTTTATAGATTATTTTTATCATTTTTTTTTGTAAAAAACTGCTTTTTTCAATTGTAAAAAAAGATGTGAATTTTTAATTTTTTAATTTTTGCGTCTCTTTATATAGAAACTGTAGGTATATAGATTACAAATTAACTCGCAATCGTGAGGTTGCACGTCAATCAGGGTGTACGTATGGAGGTGCTCCATGAGATGTGCTGTCTTCCTTGTTTAAATAAACATATTTTCAATTTTTTTTTGTATCTTTTAGAGTTATTCTAATATGCTAAAAAAGTTTTACATTTATTGGGTTTATGTATTGCAAATTAAAAAAATATTAAAAAAACAAGTTTTTTTTTTCGTTGGACTTCGCTGGACTGAAATCTCCACTTGAAAAAGAAGAATTCTTTTGATATTTAATCTACCGTATAATTCAAGGCGCCACGATATTTTTAAGAAATATATTTTAGCCGTTGTTTCAGTACATGTGTTATATTTATATTTATTACCGAACCCATGTGACAACTTTGTAATAATAATTGTTAATAATAGCAATTGCAGTAAATTGAATTAAAATAACTTAACAAAGTCATAAATATAAGGTTATTTTACCTTTTGCTACCATAAACTAAAACGACTATACATATATATATATATATATATATATATATATATATATATATATATATATATATATATATATATATATATATATATATATCTTAGGTCAAGTCAAAAATAGCCCCTATACATGAGGAAATGAAGCGAATAGGTTACTCTCAATTTCTGAAAATATCCACGCACCTACAGTGTATATCTTTTAATATTTATGTGTTTTCCTACTTACTGCTATTTATTTTATGCTGAAATTTACTGCTAGTGTTACATATAAAATATACGAAGTAGTTCTTAGGTTGTTGAAAAGATAACAGGTAGGTTGAAAAGTTTTTGGTTTGTCACATAAATGTCACCCTTTCAAAAAATCCATATGATTTTTAGAAAATACCAGCCTTCAAACGATACGTATCAAAATTTCATGACATTTCGACGATTAGTTTACAAGTTACAGTGGTTTTAGTGACGCTCCTTTTGCTATTTTCAAAACAATGGCAAAAACCTAATTTCATGGGAAAAAATACCATTCAAGCGAAACAATGACTTGATAAGTGTTAAGAGGACTCTGCCCCTGGAAAATCACTCATCATTTACTGGTACGCTGAATTTAAACGCGGTCGTACAGATACAAATGATGCTGAACGCTCTGGACGCCCAATGAGGTGGTTACACCGGAAAACATAAAAAAAAATCCACAAAATTGTTTTGGATGTCCGTAAAGTGAAATTGCGCGAGATAGCTGACACCCTTAAGATATCAAAACAACGTGTTGGTCATATTTTGCATGAACATTTGGGCATGAGAAAGCTCTGTTCGAAATGGGTACCGCGTTTGCTCACAGTGAACCAAAAATAACAACTTGATGATTCTGAGTGTTGTTTGGACCTGTTTAAGAGCAATAAAAAGGATTTTTCATGCGATAAGTGACAATAGACGAAACATGGATCCATCATTACACACCGAATTCAAATCGGCAGTCAGCTGAGAGGGCAGCAGCCAGTGAAAGCTGAGTGGATAGCAACCGGTGAAAGCTACCCAAAGCGACCAAAGACACAACAGTCGGCTGGGAAGGTTTTGACCTCTGTATTTTGGGATGCGCATTGAATAATTTTCATCGACTATGTTGAGAAGGAAAAAACCATCGATAGCGAATATTATATAAAGTTATTGATAAGAAGCCCGCAGGGAGGGGTTTTGTCACCCATACTGTGGGCATGGTGGTGGATGACCCTACAGGAAAAAGGTATCTCCGCTTATGGCTACGTCGATGATCTGGCAATAGTGGTTGAAGGCAACTTTCTACAACCTCTCAAGGAGAGGCAGAGGGCCCTTAGGATTACTCAAAGATGGTGCATGGCAAATGGACTAACGGTCAATCCATCAAAACCAATGCCATGATCTTTACCAGGAAATACAAACTCCAAGAAATTGCACCACTTAGTTTCTGGGGCAATGAACTGGTTTACAAGAGCTCGGTAAAATACCTTGGAGTTCGTCTGGACCCAAAACTAAACTGGAAACAACACCACAACGAAAAGAGGAACAAATTCTACACGTCCCCCCCCCCAAACGTTAGAAAAGCGTTGGACTGATTATATCGCTTTTGAAGGAGACTATATTGATAAATAAAGTCGAATTTTGCAAAAAAAAAATTGTGTTAAGTAGCTAGACCAAAAACTTTTCAGCCTACGTGTTAGTTCTGATGAAAAATCAATTCAGTTGGTCAAAGAGCGATGCAGAATACTTCCCAGCTATTATTGGACCTTTCCCAAATAACCGACAAAGATTTTTTTTAGGGCATACCATTCCTCAATGGCTACAGAACCGACATGTGTGAGGAAAAAGCGATTCACGTTGGCCTCGAATCACTGTAAATTGTACCCGGTGGGAAACACAGTTTTTTTTAAAAAAAAAAACACTGTCGCCTGGGTATTTGTAGCGCTAAATTCTACCTGGTTACTTTCACCCCAAAATAGAGTTTCCTGCTGTCTACGGATTTAGCATGAGTAGATCATGTTCGAGCCTTCAAAGTGAATGAGGAAATAAGCATAATGTCATGTGCAAAGCTGTAGATTGGATTCCTGGTCCTTTCCAGCAAATCGTTATTGTAAATGAGAAAGAGAGTAGAAAATATGTGTTACATAAGTTAGAAGATATTCTGTTGATCTTTGCCTACGAATGCCATATTGATGGTCGGTAATCTTATTGAAATATTCTATAAGGTGCTGACTGATAGCTTCCG
The DNA here is from genome assembly GCA_019049505.1 of Pachyrhynchus sulphureomaculatus. NCBI lineage: Eukaryota > Metazoa > Arthropoda > Insecta > Coleoptera > Curculionidae > Pachyrhynchus > Pachyrhynchus sulphureomaculatus. The sequence goes on along the minus strand of CM032451.1, from coordinate 74,264,143 downwards.
ACTGGTCGGCAGTTGAATGGCAAGGTCTTCTTGCATTTCTTGGGTATAGGCTAAGCGCATTTCTAGCAGAAAGGAAATATTCCTTTTCTGTTGGTTCGTTCGCGCATTTTGTTAAGTACTATGGCAGGAATTCCATCGGCGCCACGAGCTTTTTTGGTGTCTCGCTTCATTAAAATACATATATATATATATATATATATATATATATATATATATATATATATATATATATATATATAAATAAATATAAATATATATATATATATATATATATATATATATATATATATATATATATAAATAAATATAAATATATATATATATATATATATATATATATATATATATATATATATATATATATATATATATGAAAAGTTTTTAGTCTGACACATAGATGTCGCCCTTTTCAAAAAAATCCATTTGAATTTTAGGAAGTACCAGCCTTCAAACGATAAGTTTCAAAATTTCATGACATTTCGACGATTAGTTTCCAAGTTACAGTGGTTTTAGTGACGCTTCATGGAGTTTTACACTTGCCGTTGCGTTATTATAAATGAATTTAATTAACTCACTATATCTGTAGTCTATTCTCATTTGCTGCAGAGCAGACAATATCGTCGGCTACTCCACGGTGTGAAAAGTTTTTTTAAAATCTACAAATACTAATACGAGCGGTTTGTTGTATTCTATAGATTTCTTTATAAGGATTTTGTTGGTCTGTAAATGATCATTAGCACCGTATCCACTTCTAAAACTAGCCTGTTCGCGTGGTTGATAAAAATCTACTTTTCGCTCTAGACGTTTTATTATGATATGCTGTTTCAAGACTATATATATATATATATATATATATATATATATATATATATATATATGAAAAGTTTTTAGTCTGGCACATAGATGTCGCCCTTTTCAAAAAATCCATATGAATTTTAGGAAGTACCAACCTTCAAACGATAAGTGTCAAAATTTCATGACATTTCGACGATTAGTTTCCAAGTTACAATGGTTTTAGTGACGCTTAATGGAGTTTTACACTTGCCGTTGCGTTATTATAAATGAATTTAATTAACTGACTATAGCTGTAGTCTATTATCATTTGCTGCAGAGCAGACAATATCGCCGGCAACTCCACGGTGTGAAAAGCTTTTTTAAAATCTACAAATACTAATACGAGCGGTTTGTTGTATTCTATAGATTTCTTTTTAAGGATTTTGTTGGTCTCTAAATGATCATTAGCACCGTATCCACTTCTAAAGCCAGCCTGTTCGCGTGGTTGATAAAAATTTACTTTTCGCTCTAGGCGTTTTATTATGATTTTGGTGAACCACTTATACAAATGGGAGAGCAAACTGATCGGTCTATAATTTTCAAGGTCGGTTATATCTCCTTTTTTATGAATAGGGACCGTCACTGCGTTATTCCATTTTCTTGGGATTATGCTATTTTTCAAGCAGAGGTTAAAAAGAGAATCTACAGCCCTCAACAAGCCTTCAGCACCCATTTTTACCGAGTCAGTTACGATCTGATCTTCTCCCGGAGCTTTGTTATTTTTCATTTCTCTAAGAGAAAGCCTTACTTCTTCCATTGTTATCTCCGGTAATCTTCTGAACCTCGGTCAATTTATGTATTTGTGATTTCGAAGCTTCATTTGTTGACTCTCTTTGTTGACTTGTGTACAGCCTTTTAAAGAATTTTTCTGCAATTTCTACAAGTCTTTCCCTGTATGTCGTTTCATTCCCTTCACTATCTTTAAGTCTGCGTATTTTACTTCTTCCATCTGTTAATTTCTTTCTGAGCTATTTCATGCCTTTATTTTCTTTAATTGTTAGTTGTATATTCTCTGTGTTGTATCTTCTTACGTCCTTTCGTATCTCTTCTGAGATTCTCTTATTTAAATTTCTTAATCCCTCTGAATCTCCATTTTGTTCTCTTCTCTTAAGTACCCTCTTCATTATAAGTTTTTTTAGTGTGGTCACTTAGTTTTTTCATCTTTTGGATGTGGATCAGTGTTTCTTTCTGTAATTCTGTCGTTCAATGTTTCGACGTCGTTTGGAAGGTTATAACTCAATCCCAGGTTTATAAAATTTACATATTCATCGATATTTTCCGGGTCGCTCCAAATAACTTTTCTACTTCAGATATTATACACGTATGTGTATCATATTTGAAATAGATGTCCGATTTCATTCGAGAGTTATTATGCCAAGAGGAGGAGGAAAGGAGAATTTAGAAAATAAGAAACATAAAAAAATATGTTTCATTCTAACTAAAAATGAGACCTTATTTGTTTCAGGTGCCTTTGAAATGAAATAAAATTTTCTAATAGTAAATTAATCTTTTTTACAAAAAAAAGAAAGTTATATTTGATTTTTGAAACCATATAAACTTAAAAAAACCGGTCAAGTACCAGTTGAACTTGCGCAATTAGTGTTCCGTATGTTGATTGCTGATTTTGTTACAGAGGTATAAAATGATCAGTGACTTCACAAAACACAACCCAAATGAGTTTTCAACAAAGTTTATTTCCAATCTTTACTGAAATCTGATGGCCTTGAAATTTTTGTTTTTTTTATATACCAGATAAATTATTAAAGGCAATGCACTTGTGATAATTTTCATTCAATCACACCCCGTGGAGAATATTCCAGAATTTTTTCAAAATTCTTTAATAAGTACTTTTCGAGATAAGGCGATTTTTTGAAAATAATACAAAGAAAAGTGCGGGCAAGTATTACATTATATATATATATATATATATATATATATATATATATATATATATATATATATATATATATATATATATATATATACGAGGCTGGTTTGAAAAGTCCGTGCAAAAATAAAAAACTACTTATGTGTTTGGGGTAAACCTTTTTTATTTTCCGACATAGTCTCCTTTTAGACTTATACACTTCATCCAACGATGTTCTAGTTTGTCGATCCCTTCCGAATAATAGGATTTGTCCAAGTCTGCAAAATATCCATTAGTGTCTGCAATCACCTCCTCGTTTGAATAAAATCTTTGTCCCGCCAGCCATTTCTTCAAATTGGGGAACAAATAGTAGTCCGAGGGAGCCAAGTCTGGAGAATAGGGGGGATGTGAAACGAGTTGGAATCCTATTTCCATTAATTTTGCGACCACAACTGCTGAGGTGTGTGCTGGTGCGTTGTCGTGATGGAAAAGGACTTTCTTGTGGGCCAATCGCGGGCGTTTTTCTTGCAGCTCGGTTTTCAAACGGTCCAATAACGATGAATAATATTCACCTGTAATAGTTTTACCCTTTTCCAGATAGTCGATGAGGACTATCCCTTGCGAATCCCAAAAGACAGTCGCCATAACCTTTCCGGCCGAAGGAACGGTCTTCGCCTTTTTTGGTGCAGATTCCCCCTTGGTAACCCATTGTTTAGATTGTTGTTTGGTCTCAGGAGTATAGTAATGTATCCATGTTTCATCCACATGGATTCTTCTGGAACAGCTGCAAACCATCCTTGCAACACTTCACACGATTCCGTTTTTGGTCAAGCGTGAGCAATCACCGCACCCATCTTGCGGATAGCTTTCTCATGTCCAAATGTTTATGCAAAATATTATGTACCCGTTCAGTCGAGATGCCCACAGCACTAGCAATCTCACGCACCTTAACTCTTCTGTCATCCATCACCATATCATGGATTTGATCAATGATTTCTGGAGTCGTAACCTCCACAGGCCGTCCAGAACGTTCAGCGTCACTTGTGCCCATATGGCCAGTCTGAAAATTTTGAAACCACTTATAAACTGTTCTAATCGAAGGTACAGAGTCACCATAATGTTTATCAAGCTTCTCTTTAGTCTCCTGAGGCGTTTTGCCTTTCATAAAGTAATGTTTAATCACCACACGAAATTCTTTTTCGTCCATTTCTTGAAAATCACTCGACTTCCTTGATTCACACGAATGCCAAACACAAAGAAATAAACCAATATGGCTGAAACTTGGTGTGCGTTCATTCAAGAGATGCTACTAACTAAACATGACCTCGATACGCGCCGGTGGTGCCATCTCTCGGACTTTGCACGGACTTTTCAAACCAGCCTCGTATATATATATATATATATATATATATATATATATATATATATATATATATATATATATATATATATATATATATATATATATATTGTAACATTCATTTTTTCCTAGATTTTAAGAGTATGTAATGTTACTGATTTTTCGCTTTATATTGTACTTCTTTTCATCTTTGTATCGAGCAGTGTATTACACTGGAACGTCTAGCTGCTCATGGTACAGGTGCAGTGCGGGTTTCCGACCGAATCTATCGAATTCGTAGTACGCTGGGATTGGTCAAATGTTTGTTTCCGGAGTTTAGTTCCGGCGTCGCCATTTTAGAGACGTAGTTCTCACGGCTTATTTAAGGGTCCGGAGAACGCACATCTTGGCTTACTTCCACCAAGCCGCCGTGAAGGCTTATTTCCACCGAGCCGCAGTAGAGGCTTACTTCCACCAAGCCGCCGTGAAGGCTTATTTCCACCGAGCCGCAGTAGAGGCTTACTTCCACCGAGCCGCAGTAGAGGCTTACTTCCACCAAGCCGCCGTGAAGGCTTATTTCCATCGAGCCGCCGAGAGGGCTTTTTTTCCATCGAGCCGCCGAGAAGGCTTATTCTCATCAAGCCGCAGCCAGGCTTCGTCCATCAAGCCTCAGTAGAGGCTTCGGACAATATTTTCGAGAGCCAAATTAAGTACGAGTTTTTAACGTAAAGCCGTAGTGGGCTTAGTGTGTTTTTTCTACATGGAGTAGCCGAAGTAGGCTCTTCTCATCGTGAAATACTGAAAATAAGTGATGGAATGTGTGAAATCGGTTTTGTGTTCCATTGAAGGCCTAGAAGCCCGTAGGAAAACCGTAAGTCACCAGAACATACATCAGTAGATCTATTTCCCGCAAATAAGTGTTTTAACAGCAATTTGAACTGATAAATCGTGAAGTGAATATCACGACTCTTCGATTTCGGGTGTAGTAAAGTTTTAGAAATAAAACGCCTGATTTAGGAACTCTAATTTTAATAACTACTGTTTAGGCTAGAATTTTTGTAATTCTTAAAACTGCAAGGGTTGGAACTTTTATTTTAAAATCATGAATAAATTTTCTTTTTGTTGATTAAAGCTAGTGTTTCACTGTACACCTATCTTTCTTTTCAGGATAAGAAGGGGTGTACTAGACTAATTCTTTTTAGTAATAACTGTATAACACTTCAGTGTTTTTTCAGCTGAAGTTAGATCCTTTCTATTTTAAAATGAATGGTGCCCAAAAAAAAAATGGTACAATTGAAGTTTTTAACCTTAAAAAAATAATTCCAAAAAGACGTACAACAATTATCTCTTACCCATAATTCTCTACCAAGGAAAACTGAGCTAGTGTTTGTTTAATTTCTTTAGTTCTATTAAAATCATTATTCACTCAATTCCTTCTCAGAAATTAAAGCGGGGCTGCAAGAAAATTGCGCTCAAGCGAGGTACAAACAACTTTTCACAGGGTACAAAAAATGACGCCACAAAGTGCGGGCAAGTTCACACGTTACAAAATGGCGCCCAACGTGGGGCTTTTGGAATTTTATTTTTTTAAAGGTTTCAGTGTACTAGCTTTCGAACAAAGTAAAAGCTCTAACTTTTCAGATATTTTTATTTCATAATATTTATTAAACGAAACTACACTATAGCAATAAGACAAAAGCAGGAAATTTGAAGGAATAATTATTTCAATTTATCTGATGGTGGTATAGATATTTGAATTTTGGCAATTGACTCTAATTTAAGTGATCCCTGCTTTTTTCTTAAAAGCTAGCTTTATAGTTCAGATTGGCGGATGTGTTGGTCTACTTTAATTTTTGCAGTGTTAGATTTATTTTGCGGTTAACTGAAGAAAAAACTGTACGTTTTTTTCTCACCTATGTTTTGCATGAATATTAAAAATACTTTGCTGATACGAAACGGTATTTAGAGATTTTTTTATAGGAAATTCTTAAGATATTTAGTAAAGGAATTTTAATACAAGGCGATACTTAGAAATTTTTTTGAAATTGTTGAAGATTTTTTAAATGTTTGGTAAAGAAGTTTACATATTTTAGTTGCCTTTACATGATTTTATTTTGACTATTGGGAGCACAGGAAAAATATTTTTACGACTTTTCAAACAATTCTTTTAAATTTTATAATCTAAATACATTTATCATGGAAGCCTTCAATTTTAAAGTCAATCACCTACTGGAATATGAATTAGACTACGAACTGAAAATCCGTCGCACTTTCTCAGAACGTCCGGTCGCGGATAAAAGAAAGATTCTAACGAGGATCTTAAGTAAAGAAATATTCCAATAGATCAGATTGGACTAAATGGTTACAAAAAGTTTCTGATTTTTTTTAAGTCTAATAGAAATTCTCCTTCTCAAGTTAAAACTCCTGCTTCTCCAAATGGTCACATGTCTCCTTTATTCGTGCATAAATATTTAGATAACAGACCGCATATCAAGATAAATCTATTAGGTGTCCATTTCTCGGCTTTATTTGACTCTGGTGCAAATGCCTCCGTTGTAGGTCAGAATGGTATTAAAATTTTAAGTCGTTTAAGTATAAAAATATGCCATGTCAAAAATAGAAGTGTTACCACCGCAGATGGCAGCCGTCTAAAAGTTTTAGGTACGGTTGAGTTGCCGCTAGTCTGCAATGGTCATTGTTTAGTAATCTCTGCTCTAGTAGTACCTTCTCTATCACATACTTTGGTTTTAGGATGTGATTTTGCACAAAAATTCGGAATTTTAGTAAATTTTAAAGATAATTCGTGGTATCCACAGTCCCTAGAAGTCGATTCTCAAACAAGTTTTAAAGATTGTTATTCAGAAAGTTCTTTAGAAAACCTTTTCTCGCGTCTATGTACCCTAGATGATCTCTCGCGGACGGAACGCTTAAAGGCAGAAAAAGTAATAAGCTCTTTCAAGGAAATAAGTAGTAAAGATAGGTTAGGCCGAACGAATAAAATCACCATGTCTATAGATACGGCTGATGCCAGTCCTGTAAAGACAAGGCCTTCGCCATGTCTCCGTACATGTCAAAAGTATTAAATAAGGAGTTAGACGAAATGTTGAAACTCGGAGCGATATCGTCTATGCTTTGACGGAAGAAAGCTCAACGAGGTCAGCAAATTTGATAACTATCCATTACCGAACATCGACAGAATTTTGACATCACTCAGGAATGCTAAGTATGTATCCTCGATAGATCTTAGAAAGGCTTTCTGGCAAATTCCTTTGGACAAATCCTCTAAGGAAAAGACCGCTTTTGCAGTAGTAGGCCGAGGTCTATTTCAGTTCGTCACTATGCCGTTTGGTCTAAAAAACGCTGCTCAAACTCAGCAACGTTTAGTGGACGCTATATTTGGTCCGAAATATGAGCCACATATTTTTACCTATCTCGATGATATTTTAGTAACATCGGAAGACTTCGAATCGCAAATTCGCTTACTTAAAGAAGTAAAAAGTAAATTGAAAGAGGCCGGACTCACGATAAATTTGAGCAAATGTGATTTTTTCAAAACTTCTCTAAAGTTTTTAGGCTATATTGTAGGCTCAAATTCCTTGCGTACCGATCCGGATAAAGTATCAAGCATGGTTAATTATGCGAGACCTACTAATACTACGGAAGTTAAGCGCTTCGTAGGAATGTGTTCATGGTATAGACGTTTTATCGAGAATTTTTCTACCTTGTTGTCGCCTATTAATGATCTTTTGAAAGGACGAAAAAAAAGGACAATCGATAGATTGGACAAAGGCAGCCGAAGAATCTTTTATAAAGATTAAAGAGCTATTGGTTTCAGCTCCAATTTTATCCCAACCAGATTTTTCCCAACAGTTTTATATTTCTAGTGATGCTTCTAATACCGTTTTAGTTTAGGGGGCGTCCTAACACAGAAAATCAATGGTGAGGAAAGAGTGATAGCGTATGCCAGTAGAACTTTATCAAAGGCTGAACGTAACTATTCGGTTGTTGAAAAAGAATGTTTAGCAGTACTCTTTAACATCGAAAAGTTTCGACCTTACATAGAAGGTGTTCCTTTCACGGTCATAACAGATCATTATAGTTTATTGTGGCTTAATTCTATTAAAAACCCTAGTGGCAAACTAGCGCGTTTGGCGATTAGGCTGAGACAACATACGTTTAATTTAATTCATAGAAAAGGAGTCCACAATGTTATTCCTGACGCTTTGTCAAGAATCCCAGATCATACAGTGGACGAAAACAGTCTTAATGCACAGATTGGCGTAAGAATTGATACAGTTGATATAGATCGCATTGATCCATGGGCTAGCGCGTTGGGCGATTAGGCTGAGACAACATACGTTTAATTTAATTCATAGAAAAGGTGTCCACAATGTTATTCCTGACGCTTTGTCAAGAATCCCAGATCATACAGTGGACGAAAACAGTCTTAATGCACAGATTGGCGTAAGAATTGATACAGTTGATATAGATCGCATTGATCCATGGTAAGTTAGTTTACGGCAGCAAATTAAAGAATTCCCTCAAAATTTTCCGCAGTGGAAGGTGGAAAATGATTTCGTGTACAAATTTATCCCAAACCAGTTGCCTTTAAAAGTTAATGTACCCGAGTGGAAAATACTAGTTCCTAAACCACAGAGAGAGGAAATTATAGACATGTGTCATACTCCTCCTACTTCTGGTCATTTTGGTTTTTATAAAACTCTTCACAGGGTTCAGGAACAGTATTATTGGCCAAAAATGCGTTTTGATATCTTAAAGTTTGTGAGGACTTGTGAAGTATGTGGAGCGCAGAAATCTCCAAATACACTACCTATGGGACTGATGGGAAAAGAGAAAAACGGTTAATTACCCTTTTCAAGTCATAGCAGCTGATTTAGTAGGCCCATTTCCACGTTCAAAGAAGGGAAATAAATGGCTTCTCGTGGTTTCTTGCTGGTTTACAAAGTATACCATGCTATTTCCTTTGAAAAGCTCTAAAGCTGAATATATAGAGAGAATTTTGGAAAATAATGTCTTTCTAATCCACGGTGTTCCATCGCTCTTGATATGCGATAACGGTACTCAGTATACCTCTAAGAGTTTTAAGAGCTTAAGTGAAACTTATGGTTTTAACATCCGTTTTAATCCCGTGTACACCGCAAGACACGAAGTAACAGGGTTTACACCGTCTTTCTTAGTTTACGGCAGACATATAACATACCTCTAGCTGGATCGTATTATAAAAATTTAGATTTGGATGTCAATGTTGACAGCGAAATAATTCCGAGTAACAGGGGTGCGTACGCCGAAAATTTAAAGGGTTTAAAAGATATTTTCACCGACGTGCGTAGTAGGATACATAAGGCTTATGAACGGAACAGTAAGTCTTACAACCTTAGAAAAAGGGATTTTTCCTTTAAAATAGGTGATCACGTTTGGCGAAAAAATAAAATTCTTTCCAGTGCAGCTGATAAATTCACATCTAAGTTGGTACCTAAGTATGTGCATTGCGTGATACGAGAAAAGATTTCAGATTTAGTTTATGGCTTAGTTAATTTAGATGGGACTAAAGTAGGACAATGGCATATTAAAGACTTAAAACCATTCAATGGACCTAACCCTAGTGAAAGTTTGTCAGAAGAAGAATAATTTATATTTACATTATCTTAATTGCTTTACTTTATTTTTTTTTGATGTTGCTCTGTAGAGGTGACGAACTCGTTCTTTGACAGTTATAAAAGTTGAGCAGAGAATAGCTTACTTTTATTGTTTATTGCTAAGGTTTTGGGTACTGATCATATCCAAACTTAGGTTGATTGAGGTTGATGTTTAGCATCGACTCAGTTTTAGCGAGCTTGCGAAAGAGTCACACTCGGGATATATCATAAGACTGGTATGTCGGTGGTCGCGGGATTTGATTTGCTTATGACCCCAAATAATATCCAGTTCTTGACACTTGGAAGCGAAATTTTGATTAGAGGCAATCCAAAGTGATCTTGAGTTTGGACAAGCGCAAGATGGAGCTCGTGTTGTATGATGTGGAGTCAAAAGATTTTATGAGCAATTTCAAAGTTTGTTACCCGAGTGGGGGTATTTTTATTACCTTAATGGTATATTTTGGGTGCAATTAAGAGTAAATTGATTTTGGTTTATCCAGTAAGTCTAAGACTTGGATTATTTTGATTTAGATCTTCTTCTGAATTGACAAACTGAGGGTATTTTCTATTCTTTTCAGGGCCGTTTAAACGTTACCTTTGAGTCACTAATTTTTTAAAAAAATTTTTGCATAGACTCATAGGCGTATGATGAGTTTTTTCGGTCTACTATCAGATTGATAGGAAATTGAAGTCCTGCAGGAGAACTAAAGGCTGATCATTTACAGGAGATGAGAGCAGAGTAAGACAGTCGTTTCACAAAGAAATGATCAAAATCTGATACCGAGATGAGAACCTTGTCAAGAGTGGCTAAGCGCAGTGAAGGAAGATTCCTAACCGAATTTTTAGATTTCCAAGAGGTAATCTAGAAGTTTGGGCTGACAGAAAACGGTTATGCCTGATACCTGTAGCAGTTTCTTCTAGAGGCTATTGTCTAGGAAGACGATTAACACCATGATCGAATATTTTAGCTGTCAACGATGTTTTCTTCTTGTTTCTGATTAAGCTGGAAAAGCTCTTGTCGTCTTCAAAAGTTTTGTTGCATTGCCACCGAAAAATTGAGAAATTTTTGCTTCATGTAGCTTTTTAAGCTCATTTTCGTAGTTTGGAAATTTCCGTTAGAAGCTTGGTTAAGTCAACCTTGTAAACCTTTTAGGTTGTATCCCATGAGTTATCTGTTTTTACAGGCTGTGATGCACCGGGTGCTAACAGATGCCGTTACGACGTTTGGCAGGCAGTTAGTCTTCCTGAGGAACAGACTGATTGGAAGGGTAGTCTATGGGGGGCGCACGTTTGACCTTTGGGACCTTTAAAGGTTTTGTTACTCAATGGTTATTTCTATTTGAGCCAAAGGAGAGCCTAGCTACTGTAGTCGACCTCAGCTCCAATTAGCCTATTAGTGATGACAGGCTGTTGGCAGTAGTGTGTTTCGGAACACCCTATTGATTAATTTTTTTTTGACTTATGGTGGTGTGGTAGACACCGTTTTAGTTTAGTGGATGCTATAATCTACTCCCTTTTGTTGGTGGACACCAGGGTCACCATTTCCGTATTTTATTGTCTCCACCTTTCAGTATATCGTGGTGAGGTGTTTGTCTCCTGTTATGTGGGATGGATTGAATGTTTTTCGTTGTTGTTCTAGGGCGAGACCAGTACACGAGGGTTCTTCATGCAACTTGAAGAAGCGCAATGCTGGTTAAGTTTTATATCTCTGTGAAGCCACCCTGAAGAATGATGGAGGGCGTTTTTTCCGGCTCATGTTTCTAGGCAGATTTACCACTTTGATGCGATATGCCGAAGATTTGTTTAGCTTTTGCTAAGAGCTTTCACCAAGCTTGATATGGAGTTATCATGACCAAGAGTTTGGGATTTGAACTCCTGTATATGTTTCTGTATATGTTTCGGTGTGTATTGGTTGCCTGAGGGCATGTGCTCAAAATGTGTGATTTTGAGTCGTTTTGTTTTTGGACTCCTATATATAAAATTGTGATTTTAGGGAGGTCCTATTTCGAGACTTGCTGTCTCATATAGTTATGTTGGGAATGTTTCCTTGAATGTTAGTTGCGCGCGGACTAATCATTCTGTTCTTAGTGAACATTGCTTTTTGAAGCAGGATCATTCAGTCTAGTGAACTTTAGCTTTTATAGCTATTCACTGTGTTTAGAGTGAATTTTAGCTTTTATAGCTATTCACTGTGCCTATAGTGATATTGTTAGCTTTATAGCTGCTCACTATATTAATGGCGAGATTGTTCTTTTAGAACGCAGACTTTGTGTAGTCGAAGACTATTTACAGAGTGTTTTCTTGGCGAGGAGCCGAGGTTTTTTCTGGCGATATACCAGAGTGTTTTCTTGGCGAGGAGCCGAGGTTTTTTATGTTCATGCAAGGATTTTTATTTACTTTTTGATGTACTTAACCTTAGTGCTTAATTAAGTTAAGTCTAGTTATAAGATTCTTGTGATCATGCAAAGACTTTCATTTAGTTTTCATTGTACTTAATATTAGTGCTTAATTAAATTAAGTCTAGTAGTAAGGTCCGAGGATTGTAATTTTGTTTTAAGTTTTGACCTTAGTATTAAGTGACAATGTAGCACTTTGTACCTTTTTTTCGCTTTATATTGTACTTCTTTTCATCTTTGTATCGAGCAGTGTATTACACTGGAACGTCTAGCTGCTCATGGTACAGGTGCAGTGCGGGTTTCCGATCGAATCTATCGAATTCGTAGTACGCCGGGATTGGTCAAATGTTTGTTTCCGGAGTTTGGTTCCGGCGTCGCCATTTTAGAGACGTAGTTCTCACGGCTTATTTAAGGGTCCGGAGAACGCACATCTTGGCTTACTTCCACCAAGCCGCCGTGAAGGCTTATTTCCGCCGAGCCGCAGTAGAGGCTTACTTCCACCAAGCCGCCGTGAAGGCTTATTTCCACCGAGCCGCAGTAGAGGCTTACTTCCACCAAGCCGCCGTGAAGGCTTATTTCCATCGAGCCGCCGAGAGGGGCTTTTTTTCCATCGAGCCGCCGAGAAGGCTTATTCTCATCAAGCCGCAGCCAGGCTTCGTCCATCAAGCCGCAGTAGAGGCTTCGGACAATATTTTCGAGAGCCAAATTAAGTACGAGTTTTTAACGTAAAGCCGTAGTGGGCTTAGTGTGTTTTTTCTACATGGAGTAGCCGAAGTAGGCTCTTCTCATCGTGAAATACTGAAAATAAGTGATGGAATGTGTGAAATCGGTTTTGTGTTCCATTGAAGGCCTAGAAGCCCGTAGGAAAACCGTAAGTCACCAGAACATACATCAGTAGATCTATTTCCCGCAAATAAGTGTTTTAACAGCAATTTGAACTGATAAATCGTGAAGTGAATATCACGACTCTTCGATTTCGGGTGTAGTAAAGTTTTAGAAATAAAACGCCTGATTTAAGAACTCTAATTTTAATAACTACTGTTTAGGCTAGAATTTTTGTAATTCTTAAAACTGCAAGGGTTGGAACTTTTATTTTAAAATCATGAATAAATTTTCTGTTTGTTGATTAAAGCTAGTGTTTCACTGTACACCTATCTTTCTTTTCAGGATAAGAAGGGTTGTACTAGACTAATTCTTTTTAGTAATAACTGTATAACACTTCAGTGTTTTTTCATTTTTTTAGCTGAAGTTAGATCCTTTCTATTTTAAAATGAATGGTGCCCAAAAAAAAAATAGTACAATTGAAGTTTTTAACCATAAAAAAATAATTCCAAAAAGACGTACAACAATTATCTCTTACCCATAATTCTCTACCAAGGAAAACTGAGCTAGTGTTTGTTTAATTTCTTTAGTTCTATTAAAATCATTATTCACTCAATTCCTTCTCAGAAATTAAAGCGGGGCTGCAAGAAAATTGCGCTCAAGCGAGGTACAAAACAACTTTTCACAGGGTACAAAAAATGACGCCACAAAGTGCGGGCAAGTTCACACGTTACAATATATATATATATATATATATATATATATATATATATATATATATATATATATATATATATATATATATATATATATATATATATATATATATATATATATATATATATATATATATATATATATATATATATATTACTCGTGTTTTCATAAACTTTCATTTGACACCACACTCGATGACCTAGTAAAAAATTTTTTTTCACTTCCCATTTCACTCCCCAAAACTGTCCCTTAAGTCAACATTTAACTTTCAAAACTACATGACTCTGATCAGACCATCAGTTCCTATATTATTACCAAATTTCAACTTTCTGTGTCAAATAGTTTCGGAGAAAATCGGGTGTGGCAGATATACAGACAGACAGACACCGAAGTCATCTTATAAATGTTACTTACGTACGGAACACTAAATACAACCGCAATCTAATTTCCAGGTCAGTTGACGTTAAACATATATCAGCGGTCGGTGTCAGCTTTTTGACTAAATGGTGAGGGTTAAAAATTAAAGTTTTTTGTCTCAGTTTTGTAAGTACCTATATTTTTAGTTGTTTAGGTGGTTATAGGTAGCATATTAAAAAGTTTTTGCACCGTTTATTTTGGTACGTCTTTTTCGTTAATGGAGATCTAAATGGTTTCATTTTCCTTATAGCTGCTTCAACTTTGCTTTTTTGTATATTTGGTTCATTGAATTCTATACTGATGTCAATTTTTATTTGATACTCCACTCGATGACCAGGAAAAAATTCAAAATTTAACTTTCAAAACCACACAATTCCTAAATTTGTGACAAATTTCAACTTTCTATGTCAAATAGTTTCGGAGAAAATCGGCTGTGACAGACAGACAGACAGATACGTGTTCCATTTTTCAATTTTGGTATAGTACACTAAAAAACGAGGTTATGTTGACTTCTCCACTACGTTAATATAAAGACACACATGACATAGAGGATGGACTGAGTGTTCCGCATTCCGCCGTAAAGTAAAAATGGATGCAAAAGTGTGAGAGAGACAAAGAGAATTAGCGGCTACTAGCTGTCTCTTTCTAGAATACCGCTAAACTACGGCGCTCTCGAAAATAATATTTCTAAGTGTTCTATTTGAACTAAAATCGAGTGAAGGCTTTTCTCGCCTTGAATTCCGTCTCGTGGTACTGCGCCTTGTTTATTAGAGGCCTACAAAAAAGAGACAGGTATTGGCCGCACAGTCGCTTTATCTCTTTCTAGAGAGTGCTCAATTTTGTGAGGTTAATGCTCAGTCCGTCCTCTATGTCTATGAAGACACACAATAAGAAAGTGCTTATTTTAAGGAAGTTGAGGTGGAATAGTCCCAATCAAAAGTTTTGAATGTTGTTAATTAGAAATGCTTTGTATTAGATAATTAAAATTTTTTATAAGACTAACGATGGTTATTATTATGATAATAAATTCATTATCGAAAGATATGATAAATTAAATAATTTAACATGAATGGATTAAGTTTTGGATGTTTTGTACAAACTTTAGAAAAAAAAAACATGGAAAATAAAAATTAATTATATTTTATAATGTTTCAAAAATTATCAAAGCAAATAATATGAAAAAAATAAAAGAATAAAAAAAAAATTTTAATAGTTAAAAAAATAGGTAATTAATAAAAAATGATAATTAAAAATCTTAAAATTCCGGTGTCTCGCAGCTGCAACGCTGTAAAGTAATTTACTGTTGGCTCCACTGATATGATATATTGAATTTTGTGTTTATTGTGATCAGCTGTTGTAAACAAGTAAAACAAATGGATAATAAAAAATCAACATGTATTGACAAAAATGGTAAAAAAAAAATTATGTGGAAGCGAAAACGTGTTACTGAGGCTGTATACAATCAAAGATTAAGCCAACAAAGTGGTGGTAAACGGAACAGAAAATCAAGTGTCTCCTAACATCTGTGACAGTGGTCGTCGAATTGTTGACATGCGATCATTTGGAGAAAACTTAAAATGTTCTTCATGTAATGAAACACTTTCATTATGTTATATTACTAATGAAAAACGCTGTGGTCTAGCATCACTACTAACCATAAAGTGTGCTAAATATCTAACGTACAACACAGTATCAACAGACAGTACACATATATCGAAGGACAATAAGGAACATTATAATGTTAACACTGAAGCTGCACAAGGTAATTAAACTGCAAAATACCCCAATTTTAGGAAAGCATCACATTTCTTACATTTATAGCTCCCAACGGTAGGAACCAAACCCCAAACAAATAATTGCTCGTGAAGTTTGTCCTTATTTCCACACAATTTGGCTATATCGTCAAAATTAAGTTCCATACCCAAAAACATATGAAAAAACCAATTTCCGCGCAAAAGCAATTATTTTTTTGTAATCATCGACCTTGAAAACCGACCTGCAAAATACCCTAAAATTGTGCAGAAATTCGGAAATGATTGATGGAAGAAGTTGGTATTGTAATAATATCGTGTCAGTTCGAAAGCAAAAACGGAAAACGTGTGGTTATAAGGTGTCATATCGGTTTAGTACATTCTTCGCAAGATCCCACTTGGAAATAAAACAGGTTCTAGTTCAGGTTAGTTTAGGTTATCGAGATAGTGCTTTTATTGAACCTGTTGATGAAGATTTAGATAATGAAATTGATTTGGAATAAAGGTTTTGTTGAAAATTAGCGATTTTTCTCAATTTGTAAGGTTTATTTTTCCATGTATGTTTGTTGAACAATTTTGTGATGGATTACTTTCCGCAAAATTTAACTTATTTTTTTGTAATTATCGACCTTGAAAATGATAGAAAAACTTGTTTTGATCAAAAAATGAAAAATTCCGGTAAACTGCAAAAATTCCGGTAATTGTAAGTTAAAAAAGTAAATTAATTAAATAATTAAAACAAATGCTTTAAATTATTTATTTTTATTTTATTTATAAAAATTAATACCCATTGCAAATTTATTATTAGTTAAACTTAATATTATTTACTTGCACCATTTGTTTTAATTATATAAACTTGTACGATACAATTTAAAATATTTAAATTTCCTGCCATTACTACTAGCAACGTTGTCGCTAGTTCATAGCTAAAAGGTAAATCATTCACAAGTACCTCCAATAATTGTTATTTTTCATAAAGTTAAAGCTTTCCAATTAAATTTGAAATTTTTTTAAAATAATCGCGAAATTTCAATGTCTAACATAGTTAAATTTCCTATTGATGGCATTTTTTTTTTCATTTGTTATAACAAAAAATGTGTCATTTTTATATCAAACTAGCAGTGCCCGCGGGACTTGATTTACCTTTATCTTCACTGCTTATTCGTTATGTTTATATTATTATATAGTTTGAGGGGCCTTAGAGGCCCACGGCTTGGTTGCATACTCGTTTCCACTTCTTTTTGTCTCCTGTTAGCTTTTCCCAGTGCGGGATTCCCATCAACTCCAGATCTTGCTTTACTGCCTGAACCCATGTAGATAGAGGTCTACCCTTGCCTTTTCTTCCAACCATTCCTCTTATTAGGGCTTGCTTTGCCTGTCTTTCTTCCTTCATCCTTGCCACGTGTCCCAACCAACTTAATCACTGGCTTCTTATGATTTGGCTTATAAGGGGTTTCGTATATAGGCATTTTAGTTCGTAGTTTGTTCTTTTTCTCCACAGTCCCTCTTCTTCTCAAGGCTTTTCTTTCCCACACCTCCAACCTCTCCTTTTCTCTTGCATTTAGTTTCCACGTTTCGCATCCATATGTTACCGTGGGTCTGACAACTGTCACATATATGTTTTCTTTTGCTTTTCTTGATACATTCTTTGATTTCAATATTGGATTCATTGCCCCCAAACTTATCTGTCCTTTCGCTATTCTTTCTTGTATCTCCGTCCTTTCTTATCCAATCTCTGTTATTGTTACTCCCAGATAATTAAATTTGTCTACTTTTTCAAACATATGTCTTTTCCCTAAGTTGTTTATTATATCTAAACTTTCGTTGTTTTTATTATCCTTCTTCTTTGTAATTTCCATGTATTTTGTTTTTTCCTCATTTATCTTTAGTCCTCTCATCCTTCCCCTTTCTTCTATCCTACTTATGGCTTTTTTGAGGTTCTCTTTTGCTCTTGCAATCACTGCTACATCATCCGCATAGGCCAAGCATTGGCAGGTTTGTTGGTTCAGGTCATTCTCATCATGCAAATCAGTTTACTTGGAATTTTTAGTTCTTCTATTATCTTGTAGAGTCTTTCTCTATTTACAGAGTTATATGCTTCTCTGAAATCCACAAAGACCAAGTGTAGTGCCAAATTTTGTTCTAAGG
Source organism: Pachyrhynchus sulphureomaculatus (assembly GCA_019049505.1). Taxonomy (NCBI): domain Eukaryota; kingdom Metazoa; phylum Arthropoda; class Insecta; order Coleoptera; family Curculionidae; genus Pachyrhynchus; species Pachyrhynchus sulphureomaculatus. The sequence continues at coordinate 74,246,195 of CM032451.1, read as the reverse complement.
TATTACTTTGGATTTGCTTAATCGAAAATATCTGGTCTGTAACTGAACTATTTTTTCTCAATCCACATTGGTACTCTCCCAGAATAGACTCGGCTTTCTCTTCTAGTCTGTTTTTGATAGTCACCACTACTATATTGTACACAACATCCAGTAAGGCTATTGGTATATAATTAGCTCATATAGTTTTTTCTCCTTTTTTGTATATTGGACAAATGGGCGACTCTCTCCAGCTCACCAGCATCTTTTCTGTTTCCCATATTTCTTGCACCAACCGGCATATTTCATTTTCCAGATCTACTCCTCCAGCTTTTATCATTTCCACCCTGGGCCTTATTTTTTTTGGGTTCTGAGTATTTCTCTTATTTTTTCCCTCCTGCCCTTCAGTTGATTTTGCTTCCGATTTCTCATTCAACTCCTCATTTTTATCTCCATTTAATGTTTCTTTAAAGTATTCCGTCCATCTATTCAGTCTTTCTGCCAAGCTTACTGCTAAATTTCCATCTTTTTTCCTACATATTAGCCTTTTGTCTCTGTTTATTCCCTTTGTACTTTATAAAAAAAAACATGTAAATCGGATAAGTGGTTCTTGAGTGCTAAGCGCACTAATGGCCAGACAGACAGACAGAGAGACGTTAGGTTTTATATATATTATAGATTTTTTTTGATATATATTAAATTAAGAATTAAAAAAAACACGTAAATCGGATGAGTGGTTCTTGAATGATAAACACACTAATGGACAGACAGACAGAGACGTTGCGTTTTATATATATTATATAGATTACTATTATTATTATATAACCTGGCCAGAGAACATATATATGAATTAAACAAAAAAACACGTAAATTGGTGGTTCTCGAGTGATAAGCGCACTAACAGACAGACAGACAAACAGACAGAGATACGATGCATTTTATATATATTATAGATGTAATAAAATATATATCTATAACCTGGTCAGAGAACATATGTATGCATTTAAAAAATCACGCAAATCGGATAAGTGGTTCTCGAGGGATAAGCGCACTAACGGACAGACACACAGACAGAGAGAAGTTGCATTTTACATATATTATAGGTATAGATTATTATTATTATTATATAACCTGGCCAAAAAATATATGTATGAATTTAAAAAAGACACGTAAATCGGATAAGTGGTTCTCGCGTGATAAACGCACTAATGGACCGGCAGACAGACAGAGAGACATTGCATTTTATATATATTATACATTATAGATATTCTCTGCTACATAATATTGTTCCATATTTAATGGTTTAGGCTGTGTATTACAAGAGAACGCGCTAGCGGCAAACTTTTTTGCGACTTCATTCAGTATTATCGTCACTGCTCATTCCTTATGCTACCTATCGTAATAAAATATAGCCTATAACCTGGCCAGAGAACATATGTATGTTTAAAAAAAAAAGTACCTAAATCGGATAAGTGGTTTTCCAGTGATAAGCGCACTAACGGACAGACAACAGACAGACAGAGAGACGTGTTTTTATATATATTTTAGATTGACGTATTCTCCATAAGACTATATATATTGTTAATTTCGATTTTTATTTAAATAAGTTTCCTAAAGGCCTTAAATTTTTGTAGAAAATTTCTAAACTAATTAATCTATCGAAAAAAAATCTATACAAAGTAGTTTTCATATTTTACGTTTAACGCCTCAACCTCCTTAAGAGTCGCGATTCCTTCGCGTTTATATTGCGCATGCTTTGAATAACGATAACGTTAAAGGTATATTGAAAATAAGCGTTGCAAAATCTTTCTACCATTACATAGGCTAAGGCTAATAAAAGTTGTATTGTTTTAAAAATTGTACGGTATATTTATAGCTTTGATAATTATTGGACTACAATATATGTAAAAAAAAAACCATATATAAAATGTAGTACTTTATAATAGTAGCATCTCCGGTGCATAATTTTTTTTTGTGACTTTACGATGTACTCCATCCATTCTTTTCACAATAGTCGACAGTCTAAAAAAGAAAATAAAAAAAGTAATAATCATATATGCTCGTATATTAGTAACAAAAGCATTTACAAATGTGGTCAAATGACTAGTTATAGTTCTTCAATTAAGATCATAGTTTAATGTTTTGGTTCAAAAATTCTCAACTAATAACCTTTAACTTGAGCAAGTCCTAAAATTCTTTGTTTTGCTCCTATTCGCATAATCTACAGTCCCCAGAAAACACGACTTGGCACCCTATTTTTACAGTTACTGCTATGTATTTAATAGCGTTATTAGTACGCTTATAATAATAAGAATTCTAAAACTTATTTCACCTATGGGTTTTTTTGCTCTTGAGTCGAAAATTTTGGCGATTTCACATCAAACAGCGCTGAGGTTTATTAACTACTGACACTTTTGAGTGTATTCTTAAATCTCTCTTGCTTATACTGGATGTTTGTGATTTGCCCCTCCACCTAGTTTGGCTGATAAGGCGTGACATAGAGCGAAACTTACACATTTGGCAATTTGTAGATGGCACGCCCAGATAGTTTGGATGCCCGTTTAATATAAGAGCAAAAACCACGGTTTATATATATATATATATATATATATATATATATATATATATATATATATACATATATACATATATACATATATACATATATACTTATATATATATATATATATATATATATATATATATATATATATATATATATGTATATATGTATATATATATATATATATATATATATATATATATATATATATATATATATATATATATATATATGTATATATGTATATATGTATATATATATATATATATATATATATATGTATATATATATATATATATATATATATATATATATATATATATATATATATATATATATATATATATATATTCTCAATTTAGTGGGACTGCAGTCTATATTTAAATATTTGTGGCCTTGGGTAGTGAAACAACCTTTTTTGTCTAGAAAGACAACATTTTCCTTTTTCTTTATACTGTTAAGTGAACAATTACTTTTTTAAGTACATTCATATGATTGAAAAAACAAAAAAAAGAAAGAAGGCATGAGAAAAAAGAAAAATGATTGACTTACCAAAGTGGTTTTTTTATAACAAAACAAGCAGTCATTAGCACAAAGGGACTTTCCCCAATATACTGTTAACTACATAATATTATAATTAAAAGGAAAAAATACAAAACGGCCAAAATGGCTGGCTTTGGTACTCTCTGCTAATCCCGTAAACCAGTAAATTAACAAAAAATTATCAATTTTTGGCGGTAAAGATGGAGTGTGATACCCGACCGATATAACTTTTATGTGGTAGAGAAAGATCGAAGATATTGATTCGTTTCGATCTGAGGTATGCTTGCATTTGAAAAATTATTTACATGGCAAATAGTGTAATGAATAAAGATAGAATCGTTGAGAATGTAGATTTTTTCATCATAATTTGTGAATTTTAATATTCTATAAAAAAATTATGGACACGACTTCATTTTGTTCTTAACTAGATTATAGGTGCCTAGTTTTTGACAAATTAAATGATTTAAATAAGGTTGCAATAAATCAAGATAAAAAACAATTCCTGAAATGTCAAAAAACTGCCAAAAATTCAAAATTTTAGTAGGCCGTTGAAATTTGACAAATAGATCTAGAATCACAAAATAAACCATTTTGTCTAATAACTTTTTTAAAATTTGGCCAAATTATACGTTTTTTTTCAAAAATTTTTTACGAAAATGTCATTTTTGACAGGTGACGTCATGCGTAAAAATGACTTACTATACTTTATTTCTGATATTATTTGAAGCACAAATGGATGCCATAACCAGATCTGGGCTAAAGTAATTATTTAAAAAAAATCCCATATGATGCGGACTTAAATTGTCACACTGTATATATATGTATATATATGTATATATATATATATATATATATATATATATATATATATATATATATATATATATATATATATATATATACAGTAATACCCCGCTTAGCGCGACCCCGTTACGCGCGGTTTCACTATAACGCGAATTTCAAATTTCGCGCTCATGTAGTCATTAACTTCTCTATGGTCGCGGGGGGATCCCCGCTTTCTCTGAATATTCTCTTTGAAGAATTGGGAATTCCCTGTCCTTCGACTTTGTTCTATGGGGATTTCCTCGTTCGTTTCGTGTGTTCATTTGTTCCGTAATGTTAGTTCGGTCGGCTGGCAGTTTTGTTTTAATATTTATTGGAGATACATACATACATAATTTAACCCTACGTTAAAAATGCCGCCTGTAAAGAAAAAAGAGCGTAAAAGCGTCACTTTGGAATTGAAGATGAAAGTGTTAAGAAGAATGGAAAATGGAGGCAAAGCAACAATTGTTGGGAGAGATTTTGGACTCTCAGAATCGACTGTGAGAACGATTTATAAAAATCGGGAAAAAAATTAAAATCTCCAGCGAAGGTTCAACACCTATAAGTGCAACAAAACTTTCTCGTTCGAGATCATCTATCTTAGAAAGAATGGAGAAATTACTGTCAGTCTGGATCGAAGATTTGAATAAGAAGAACACACCACTAAGTCAAGATCTCATATGCACAAAAGCAAAATCTTTGTATGAGATGCTGAAAACAAAAGAAGGAGAAGGGAGTGCCACTCCGACTTTTGCTGCCAGCAGAGGCTGGTTCCATCGGTTCAAGCAGCGTTCTAATCTTCACAATATCCACATAACAGGCGAGGCGGCCAGCGCGGACATTCAAGCTGCAGCTGAGTTTCCAGACAAGTTTCAAGACTTCGTTAGACGAGAGAAAATTCCTGCTTGTCTCATCTTCAATGTTGATGAGACCGCACTTTACTGGAAAAAAATGCCATCTCGAACATTCATTTCTAAGGAAGAACGTCAAACCAGTGGTTTCAAAGCTGCGAAAGATCGACTAACACTTCTGCTGGGTGGTAATGCCACTGGTGATTTCAAACTGAAACCTTTACTAGTGTACCATTCAGAAACACCCCGTGCAATGCGAGGCACAGACAAGACAAGTCTACCAGTTGTGTGGCGATCAAACAGAAAGGCGTGGGTTACACGGGAAATTTTTCAAGAATGGTATTCTAATAGTTTTTGCCCATCAGTCAAATCATACTGTGACAGAAATGGGCTTGAACCTAAAGTTATATTACTCTTAGACAATGCCCCAGGACATCCAACCTCACTTGATACGCCCAGAGACTTAAAAGTGTACGTAAAGTTCCTTCCACCAAACACTACGTCAATATTACAACCTATGGACCAGGGAGCAATAGCAAACTTCAAAGCTTATTACCATCGCCGCACTTTTAGCCAACTAATTCATGAAACTGACGGAGAAGGAAGACAGTCTATGCGAGAGTGGTGGAAGTCATACAACATTATGAAGTCTATTCACAACATAGAAGAGGCTTGGAAGGAAGTTAAAATGAGTTGTATGAATGGGGTGTGGCGTAATCTTTGGCCAGATGTAGTGGAAGCACCTAGAAGAATTGTCCAGATGCAGAGACAAGTGCTTGAAGACATTGCTGCAATGATTGAGGGGTCTGAACTTGAAGATGTCACGGTAGAAGATCTCGTAGAACTTGTAGCAACGCACGACGATCCTATTAGCAATGAAGATCTGATCGAGTTACAGAATAATCCTATCTACGATGAGGAAGAACAAGTAGAAGAGAAAGTTTTATCTTCAGGGGAAATACAAAATGCACTTTCAAAAATTTATTCAGGTTTGGACATATTGCAGAGTATAGACAATAATGATGACCGTGTCTTGACCGTGTGTCAAACAATTAAAAACAGTGTTGGGTGTTATGAACGTATTTTACAAGAACGTAAACAAAACGTTACCCAAAAGACAATAGATGTATTTTTCCGTAAAAAATAAGAGTATGTATTGCATAAAGTGTTCTTAGAATTAAAGTGATTGATTAAAATGATTTGTATTTTTTTGTATTAAATTTTGACTATGTTTAATCATAAACCTCGATATACGCGAATTTCAGTTAACGCGATTTTTTTCGGAACGTATCCCTCGCGTAAAGCGGGGTATTACTGTATATATATATATATATATAGGTATATATATATATATATATATATATATATATATATATATATAGGTATATATATATATATATATATATATATATATATATATATATATATATGTATGTATGTATGTATGTATATATATATATATATATATATATATATATATATATATATATATATATATAGGTAATATATATATATATATATATATATATATATATATATATATATATATATATATATATATATATATATATATATATATATATATATATATATCTATATGTTACGTAGGCTGAAAAGTTTTTGGTCTGACTAGATGTCGCCCTTTTCAAAAAACCCATATGATTTTTAAGAAGTACCAACCTTCAAACAATACGAATTGTTAAAAAGTACTTCAAAAATTCTGAAAAAAATCACGGTGATTCTACGAATTTTTCGAGTGAAAAATTGTTGAATAATAAAAGTTTTTCTACAAGTTTTAAGTTTTTTAAGGTAGAATAAGAAAATCAGATAAAACTTTTGGTAATATTAGAAAATTACATTTTTACTTTAGTTTCTCTGAAATTTTTTGAAATCCATTTTCAGATTTGGGGCGGTATTGAGCCCAAATCAGCACAATTTCTTAATATGCGACTCAAAATTCAAAACTACATATCATAAGCTTTAATTTGGAACAGATTGTGTCCTCATAAAGTGCGTCAATTTATGGACTAATGGGGTGTTCGGTTGACGAAGAATATATATATATATATATATATATATATATATATATATATATATATATATATATATATATATATATTATAAATATTTTTTTTCTTGAACGTTCTCGATATATATATGATTATGTGCTTTTTTTATTTCTTAGGATTTTGGTTCTACTTATTAAAACAACTTATTTTATTTTATTTAGTCTTTACTGACGTATAACGACCTGTGTATGAAAAATACTGAGTTTATTAGATACTTTGAGAATGCCCACAAAAAAAGTCAGTAAAGACTAAATAAAATAAGTTGTTTTAATAAGTAGAACCAAAATCTTAATAAAAAAAGCACACACACACATATATATATATATATATATATATATATATATATATATATATATATATATATATATATATATATATACTTTGTATGTATATATATATATATATATATATATATATATATATATATATATATATATATATATACATACATATACATATACATATACTAGCCGTTCCTGCGGCTTCAGTCTGCTTATTCCTTACATTACCTAACGTAACATAGAACATATGTATTTTATAAAAAAACACGTAAATTGGATAAGTGGTTTTTGAGTGCTACGCGCACGAATGGATAGACAGACAGAGAGACGCTGCGTTTTATATATATTATAGATTTTTTTTTGAAAAATATTGAGTTAAAATTTAAAAAAAAAACATGTAAATCGAATAAGTGGTTCTCGAATGATAAGCGCACTAATGGACAGACAGAGAGACGTTGCATTTTATATATATTGTTTTCTTTGTTACATGACATTGTTCCATATTTAATGGTTTAGGCAGCATATTGCAAGAAAGTGCGCTAGCGGCAAACCAGAGAACAAATGTATGAATTAAAAAAGAACACGTATATCGGATAAGTGCTCTCGAGTGATAAGCGCACCAACGGACAAACAGACAGACAGACAGACAAAGAGACGTTGTATTTTATATATATATTATATACGATTATAGATAACCTGGCCAGAGAACAAACGTATGAATTAAAAAAAAAACACGTAAATCGGATAAGTGGTACTCGAGTGGTAAACGCACTAACGGACAGACAGAGCGACATTGCATTATACTCGTATATATGTATATATATATATATATATATATATATATATATATATATATATATATATATATATATATATATATATATATATTATATATAGTAGAACCCCGATTAACTGAGTCGCGATTATCCGAGCTCCGGATTAACCGAGGTAACCGAACCTAAGAACCTGATTATCCGAGGTACGCGCGTCTATGCTGCGTATTAATGGAGCTTTTAAAATATGTATGTACATATTTCCATTTAAAATCGTCGGGGCCTTCGGGGAATCCCCCTGGCCCGTGTGAGGGGTTCCCCTATTTATGTTTTTGGACTCTTTCAGCATGTAAATTTGCGCAAATGCAGTGCGTTATAGCGTTTACTACGGAGAAGTACGAGTATACTCGCAAGTGCGTTGTAGACATGATCTGATCGATGTATCTGTTGGGAGATCTACCACTTTTTCTTCTACCATCGTCTTTCCCCTGGATCAGCAATTTTTCCATCCCGTTTTTCGTTATTATGTGATCAGAAATGATGCTCTCATTGTCTTTATTAAATACCAAGATAGGCAAAGCCTCTTTCTTACAATTTTGAAAGTATAAAAAATAATTTCTAATACTGAATGTATACTTATTCTATCTTAACCTAAGCTCTTACGAGTATACTAGTGTTCCTATATTAACTTAACCTAGGAAATGTGTTTATATATACATGAGTTTCTTAATGCTAGGACTTAAAACTAAGACTGAAAATACCTTAGTCTAAGAATTACGCTAACTTAAACGAGGACGTAACATTGACTTAAACTAGGACTAATTTAAACTTAACCTAGACGGACAATTTTCTTGTCACGGCAGGCGAGGGGGGTCATCGTCTTCGTCCGAGAGCAGCGGGTTGGACGGTCTCGGGAACTGGCGGCTGACGTGAGGTGGGAGTCGGAAGGCGTCCCTGATGCACGTGTTGGGGTGCTGGGACGCCTTCTCTAGGAACTCCTGTTGGATTTTCCTCATGTGTGCCTTTACGGTAGAAACACCGAGGTCCCTATGGAGTTGTCGATTTCCTCATGAACCATGGGGCTCCCGTGATCATCCTCAGGGCCTTGTTCTGTACTGCTTGAAGTTGAGCTCTCCTTGTTTTGAAGAGCTGCCACCAAGTGGGGCAAGCGTACGTGAGGCCTGCCTTTCCTATGGTGTTGTATACCAAAAGCTTGGTCCGTGGCAGCAACTTACTGGAGCGGTTCAAGATGGAATAAAGTTTGCCCAGTAGTTGCTTTGCCTTCTTGGTTGCAGTACAGACCTGGTCCTTCCAGACGAGTTGTCGGTGGAACTGGACGCCCACGTACTTGATGGACTTGGCCCATTGAATGCGGGAGCCTTGGAGCTGAAGATGTCCATGAGAAGTGCCGCTGCCCTTGGAGAAGATGATGGCTTAAGTCTTGGCGGGGTTGAGTTTGATCCTCCAGCGGTCAAACCAGAGAAATGATGCTATTTTTCTCTGAATCGATAGTAACAGCCGGTCATTATTTTGAATGTTAAGATCGCTCAGAAATATACTCTATAACAACTTTTAATTCCTCACACAAAGCTCACAGTCGATCACATATGGAATATTGGATCCAAGTTTGGAGATCTGCTCTAAGATTATATCCATTCTCTGATTGAGAACAGAGACAGAACTTATTAAAAACTTGGATTCTTTCGAACAGCGAAAAAAGGTCCGCAAACTTTTTGAGCTTTATTTATAAACAATTTCATCAAAAGTGTTCGACTATTTAGACCGCTTGATTCCTGTTGGAGAGATACATTCTAGAAATACAGTGCCACCTCGATAATCCGGATCTCCATTAAACCGGATTCTTTAATAATCCGGACAAACATTTCTATTGCATTGTGTACTTTATAATCCGGATTTGATAGTACTAGGTAATCCGGACCTGCGTTTTTAGACATCTACTTAATTTAAACTACATGGGAAAACTGAAATCTATAGTGAGGGGATTCCCCTAACTTCCAGTCTAATTCATCTGGGATTCACACAAACTGTAGGTGCCTTTGATTTGCCTACAACGCATCGCGTATCGCGTCTAAAGGTTAAGGACTTTGTAGTTGTTTATTTATTGTCACAAGTACAACATACCTACGCTCTATTTTACTTTATGTGGTTCATATAAGTATGTAAACGTTTTTTTTTACGTATATGTACCTACATATAAAAATGCCTTCTAAAAGAAAACATATTACACTAACAATAAAACAAAAGTCCGATATATTAGAAAGACTAGTTCTTGGTGAAAGCGGAAAAGTGTTGGCAAATGAATACGGAGTAGGAACATCCACAATTTCGGATATAAAAAAGAAGCAAGGGAAAATCAAAAGGTATGTATATATGATTTATTTTAAAGATAATTTTGGACACTCACTATGGACGTGTAACTTCATTTAGATTTATTTCCAAATGTGATTCCGGTCCTGGCGTCTGAAAAACCTTACGAAAAGCCGAATATCCAGAAATGGAAACTCGTTTGTATACATGGTTTTGTACGCAACGATCAAGGCACGTTCCAATTTTATCAGGCAAAGCAAAATAGTTTTACACTGAAACCTACGGGAATGATAATTTTAGAGCTAGCAGAGGCTGGATTTCTAACATCAAAAAAAGACATGGTCTGCGTGCTTTAAAAGTTTGTGGCGAAAAACTATCCAATGATGAAAGTGCCGTCGATCCTTTCCTAACTTTATTTGCAGATAAGATAAAAGAATTAAACCTTGGACCTACTCAAATATACAATGCAGATGAATCAGCTCTGTATTGGAAAATTTTGCCTGAAAAAACGCTGGCTCGTTCTCCGGAAAAGACCGCACCAGGTCGAAAAATAAACAAAGAACGCGTTACCTTTCTTGCATGTTGCAATGCTGATGGATCATAAAAATTAAAGTTGTTAGTGATGGGAAAGGAAAAAAATTCGAGGGCTTTTAAAAATGTGAATATACTTGTTGAGTAAAAATCATCTGCCAATGCATGGATGACTACAGCAATTTTCTTAGACTGGTTTCATCATTCTTTTATTCGTCAAGTTAAAAGTCATTTAAGAAGTCTTAACTTCCCTGAAAGAGCCCTGCTAATCGTTGATTACGCTTTGAGCCATGGAACTATAGAAGAGCTGACTAGTGAGGATGGACAGTTTACAACATTATTTCTTCCACCAAATTGTACTGCACTTTTGCAGCCTATGGACCAGACTGACAAAATTATTTTATCGGAAAAGTCTTTTAGCCCATGAAGAGAACCTTGTTAGGTTATTAAAAAGCATTAATCTAAAAGATGCTGTATGTCTACTATGCAATTCATGGGAAAAAGTCTCTCCCCTGAAGTCTTGAAAAAGTGCTGGCACAAAATTACGGCTTATGTGGCAGATACCAACCCAGACACTGAATATAATGCTGAAAATCTAATTCCTCTGAGTGAATTGCGGCACAATTTGCTTTCCACGAATGAAGAAATGAAAGGTGAAGCCTGAAATTCTTCTTTTGGTATTTTTTTGGTTAATTCGTAAATATTTAACAGATGTTTCAGATATGCTGAATGTTCTCACTGAGCAGAATCTCACGAACGTGAAAATATGTAATTGGCTTGAAAATGATGAAGATTTGTTACCACTGGAAGACATAGATGATACAGATGAACAACACGAGTGTGATAATGAAGGTTCATACTAATACAGACTGTTAAGAACACTGTAAAGAATGATGAGGCAGTTAAAAGTTTCAATGTGTGCATGAGATGGGCAGAAGAAAATGATATCCCTCTAAGTGATGTTCTTGTACTTCAAAGATTAAAAGACATTGCTTTTATGATGAACCAGAAAAGGGTCAAGCAAAGAAAAATTACAATTTTTTTTACAAAATAAGTTAAAACTTGATAAGATATGCTTCTATTTTAAATATTATTCTATGTATGTACTATTTTTTAGTTGTTTCGTATTAAATGATTCGTTTTTTAATATAAATAATGTCCTGCTTCAGTAATTCGAATTATTTACTAATTCGGATCACCGCGGTTTTAATTAGTCCGGATTATCGAGGTCGCACTGTACATGTAGCGCCCATTTATGTTTCAGCTTCTACTACCTATTGCATGGGGTGAAAAGTCCCGAGACTTTCCAAGAGGTGGCACCACAAACAAGAAAAACTATGTGATTTTTAGTTTGTGTCAACTCTCAGAAGATTCGGGTAAAATTTTCATGACATTTTGTCTATTAGTTTGCGAGTTACAGCTTTGAGTGACGCTACTTTTGATTTTTGCAAAACGATGGGACAAAAAGAATTTCGTGTATTTATTTTGGCGGGAAAAAATACAGCCGGAATCCAAGAATAGCTTGAGATGTGTTATGGTATATCTGCTTCGTCGTAAGCAAGTCTATGTCGATGGTTTAATGAACACAAAAAAAAACAACATATTGTTCTGAATAACCGCAAAATAAAAGTGAAAGAGATAACTGACATTGTGGGGGCAATATTTACATATGAAAAAGTTATGTGGGTGCCGCGCAATCTCACGATAAAGCAAAAACAGCAACGTGTCGAAGATTCAGAAAGCTGTTTGGCACTGTTTCGGCGTAACCCAGAGGACTTTTTGCGTCAATTCGTAAGAATGGACGATACATAGATCCACCACTATACGCCAGCAGGCAGTCCGAAAAGTGGCTGGAACCTCATGAAAGCCGACCGAAGGGTCCAAAAACACAAACATCAGCTAGAAAGGTTTTGGTGTTTGAATTATGAAATTAGTAATAGATTGTATGATAACCAACAGAAAATTGATGCCAGAAATAATAGTAGATGTACCAACGCTGAGTTTGGCTAATGTAGGTAGCGATTACAAATTGCTCCTATGTAAACTTAGACTTAAAATAAAAACTCCACCGAAACTAAAACCTATATACATTAACAAATATAACATCGAATCCTTGGATACCGAAAGCACAAAAAAATTATATGAGAACCGCTTGAGACACAAAATAATTGTACACCCAATTAACGATCAAGAAAGCATAGACCAACAGTGGACATCCATAAAACAAAACATTATTAACGCGGAAAAGGAAACCTTAGGCCAGAGACGAATAAACATCAACAAAACAAATAAAATACCGTGGTTCACGGCCGAAATAAAGGAGCTGGCAAAGAAGAAAAAGGTGGCATATATACATTATATACACAACAAAATCCAAGACATCTGGAACGCATATATCGCAGAAAGGAACTTAGTGAATATATATATATATATATATATATATATGTATATATATATATATATATATATATATATATATATATATATATATATATATATATATATATATATATACAGTGACTCACAACTTAAATGATGCAGTCGCTATAAGAAAAGACTAACTGGTCTCAGTGCCTCTTTATTTATTTGGAAAAAACAACTTATTGAATTTAAGTTAGTAAAGAGTCTTCTAAAAAAGTAGGAATTACTTTTTGTCTTAAATATGCCTTACTTAATCAACAATAAATAATTAATTAAATTATATGCGATTTTAACGTCACAGCTTAAATGATGCAAAATTCAATATACCAAAATTATTAGAGAAAACAAACTGTAGAATTTGAAATAAGCCCGCTAATATTTGGTCGGGCCTCCCTCATTATCAATAACGGCTTGTAATATTCTGGACATTGATTCAACTAACTTTCTAGTATACTCCGGGGCAATAGTGTTCCATGCTTTAGTAATTTTTACTTTTAATTCAGTTTTATTTGATATTGGGGCACTATTTACTTTATTTTTTAATGTCAGCCACAAATTTTCAATTACATTTAAGTCTGGTGACTGGGCTGGTGTTTTAATAACATTTGGACAGTTATAAAGCAACCAACTGCGGACTCGAAATGACGTGTGCTTTGGATGATTGTCGTGATAGAACCGATAATTGTTTTCAATATCTAATTTTTGGGCACTAGCGACGAGATGCTGCCTTAGTATATCCAAGTACACATATTGGTTCATATTCCCTTCGACGAAATGCATGTTACCTACTCCTGCAGATGACATACAGCCCATAACATCACTCCACCTCCACCGCGCTTTACCGTAGCTTTCATATTTTTCAATTTTAATTCTTCGTTAGGCTTTCTCCACACTGATATTTTTCCATCCGACCCAAATAAGTTTATTTGCAAATATTACTGAATTCCAGAAGTTCAAGTCTTTATTGATATGCTCTCTGGCAAATTCCAATCTCACGCGTCTATTTCTTTAGCTAATGAAAGGCTTATTTCTAGCAGTTCGACCATGTAAATTATTATTTCGCAAGATCCGTCGAACTGTTTCGGGGTTACACCTTTTTCTAAACTGTCTTTCCACCTCGGCGCACAACTTTGGCGCACTTTTTTTTTGGATTATTTGATACCTCTCTTAAAATCCATCTTTCTTCACGTTCATTGAAGATCTTATTTGGAGCCAACCTTGACTTATTCTCGACTCTATTTTCATTCCGGTAACGTTCAATGATATGCTGAACCAGTTGACCATTTGGCTATGTCTCTTTGGCTGTATCCATTCCTGTAATGAGTAATAATTAAATTTCTCTCAGAAATTGTAGTTCGACGACGCATTCTTAAACAATTTCGTTTTATTGAATGAAAAAATGTCAAACTAAACAAAAAAACAATTGCACTAAGAAATCAAAGCAACGCCGCCTTCGTAAGTTTCAAAATGCGATAAGTTTTGACCCTGTTGATATTTTGCATCATTTAAGCTGTGACGTTAAAATTGCATATGATTTGATTAATTATTTATTGTTAATTAAGTAAGGCATTTTTAAGACAAAAAGTAATTCCTACTTTTTTAGAAGACTCTTTACTAACTTAAATTCAATAAGTTGTTTTTTTCCAAATAAATAAAGAGGCACTGAGACCAGTTAGTCTTTTCTTATAGCGACTGCATCATTTAAGCTGTGAGTCACTGTATATATAATTTAGGAGCGTTTTTCCGAGGTAGTTTTCAGGGGACGTCTTTGACCCTTTTTTGAATATTGGGATTGTTATGCTAGTTTTTCAATCTGTAGGTATTTGTCCATTTTTTACTATGTTTTTAAATAGCTGTGCCAGTTGTTGATGTAGGTTTTTTCTTCCATATTTTAGCATTTCATTTGTAATGTCATCTGGTCTTGACGCTTTTCTATTTTTAAGACTTCTTATAATTCTTTCTGTCTGTTCTAAAGTTACTTCTAGATTTACTTCTTCCACTTCTTCAAGTGTGACTTTATTATTCTCTTCTTCTTTATATAATCTCTCAAAGTATGTTTGCCATTCTTGAATTGTAATTTTATTAGTTTGTACCATGTCTTTTATATCAAGTTTGTTCCGTCTTAACATTTTCCAGACATTTCTTTTTGGGTACCATACAGATCACTTTCCATCCCTTTAGTAAATGTCTCCCAATATTCTTCTTTAATTTGTTTTCCTCTTCTATTCACTAAGTTCCTTTCTGCGATATATGCGTTCCAGATGTCTTGGATTTTGTTGTGTATATAATGTATATATGCCACCTTTTTCTTCTTTGCCAGCTCCTTTATTTCGGCCGTGAACCACGGTATTTTATTTGTTTTGTTGATGTTTATTCGTCTCTGGCCTAAGGTTTCCTTTTCCGCGTTAATAATGTTTTGTTTTATGGATGTCCACTGTTGGTCTATGCTTTCTTGATCGTTAATTGGGTGTACAATTATTTTGTGTCTCAAGCGGTTCTCATATAATTTTTTTGTGCTTTCGGTATCCAAGGATTCGATGTTATATTTGTTAATGTATATAGGTTTTAGTTTCGGTGGAGTTTTTATTTTAAGTCTAAGTTTACATAGGAGCAATTTGTAATCGCTACCTACATTAGCCAAACTCAGCGTTGGTACATCTACTATTATTTCTGGCATCAATTTTCTGTTGGTTATCATACAATCTATTACTAATTTCATAATTCAAACACCAAAACCTTTCTAGCTGATGTTTGTGTTTTTGGACCCTTCGGTCGGCTTTCATGAGGTTCCAGCCACTTTTCGGACTGCCTGCTGGCGTATAGTGGTGGATCTATGTATCGTCCATTCTTACGAATTGACGCAAAAAGTCCTCTGGGTTACGCCGAAAAACAGTGCCAAACAGCTTTCTGAATCTTCGACTCGTTGCTGTTTTTGCTTAATCGTGAGATTGCGCAGCACCCACATAACTTTTTCATATGTAAATATTGCCCCCACAATGTCAGTTATCTCTCTCACTTTTATTTTGCGGTTATTCAGAACAATATGTTGTTTTTTTTTGTGTTCATTAAACCATCGACATAGACTTGCTTACGACGAACCAGATATACCATAACACATCTCAAGCTATTCTTGGATTCCGGCTGTATTTTTTCCCGCCAAAATAAACACACGAAATTCTTTTTGTCCCATCGTTTTGCAAAAATCAAAAGTAGCGTCACTCAAAGCTGTAACTCGCAAACTAATAGACAAAATGTCATGAAAATTTTACCCGAATCTTCTGAGAGTTGACACAAACTAAAAATCACATAGTTTTTCTTGTGTTTGTGGTGCCACCTCTTGGAAAGTCTCGGGACTTTTCACCCCATGCAATAGGTAGTAGAAGCTGAAACATAAATGGGCGCTACATGTACGGTGCGACCTCGATAATCCGGACTAATTAAAACCGCGGTGATCCGAATTAGTAAATAATTCGAATTACTGAAGCAGGACATTATTTATATTAAAAAACGAATCATTTAATACGAAACAACTAAAAAATAGTACATACATACATATATATAAATATAAATAATATATATATATATATATATATATATATATATATATATATATATATATATATATATATATATATATATATAAACAAAATTCATACTGGAAGAAATGAGTAAGGATATTCAAATAAGAGAGGAACAACAGGGATTTCGCAAAAATCGATCTACCGTAGATATCATATTTATAGTGGGGCAGATAACGGAAAAAAAAAAAGCTAAAGAATATAACAAACCTGCATATATGTGTTTCGTCGACATGATTTAAGCCTTCGATAGAGTGCAATTAACAGACATTATAAATGTATTACAAGAGAAGCAGACAAACCAGAAGCTAATAAAAATTATACATGACATTAACACGGAATGCAAAACAAATATAAAAGTGGAACATCTACTGAGCAAGGAAGTATAAATAAACGTCGGAATAAGATAAGGCCATTCCCTTAGTCCTTTTATCTTCAATCTCGTCATGGACAAAACAGTGGATAATCTTCTAAAAACTAGAAGATACAAAATGGGCAACATGCACTTCCACAGAATCTGTTACGCCGATGATACAGTCATCTCCGATACCCGGGAATAATGGTAACCAGCTACGGAGACTTAAACAGGGAAGTAAACCAACAGTCTATGAAGACATCACTAACAGCAGGTTGCTTGACGGATATAGTCTGGAAAAATAAATATCTCACAGTGGAAAGTAAAATAAGCATATACAAGGCAACAGTGAGACCGATCCTCACATATACCGTAGAAGCAAGAGTTGACACATGTAAAATGATGAGGACAGAAATGAAGGCGATTAAGGACATACATGGAAAAACTATCCACGACAAAATCCGCAACAAAGATTTATAAGAACAAAGTAAGATCCAAGAAATATCCAAATGGACCTTCACTAGAAGAAAACAATGGAATAAACACGTAGATCGAATGGACGACAATAGACTGATAAAAACGGCCAAACTCAATAAACCTTGCGGTAGAAGAACTAGGGTCAGACCTCCGAAAAGGTAGAAGGAATGCTGGACGTCCACATCGGAAGAGGTAGTATGCTTACTTATTTGACACAGCATACAAGAAAACAAATAAATCAGACAGACAAACACTAAAAGAAAACGTAGAACAATACCAAAAACAGATTACAGCCAACCTTAATAACAACACATTAACTACAGGAGGAAGTATAGACGAAAGAAACAGAAAAATAATTGAAACACTCAAGACCGCCGCAGAAAAAATAGCGCCCCAACCTACTAGGCGAAAGAATAACAAGCTCAGTGAAGAAACAAAAATAATGTTGAAACAACGAAGACAACTTATACACGAAGGAAAGAGATTAACTGTCGAATATGCAGAATTGAATAAGACAGTACGAAAAGCGGCTTAAGACGACATAAACAAATACAAAGAAAACATGGTTAAAGATCTTATAGAGAAAAACAAAGGATTAAAAGTTTTTAGAAGAGCAAACGCCTGTAAAAGTGAGATAATTAAATTGAAGGACCAAGAGGGAAACATAATCAATGACAAGAAAAATATCCAGAACAGAATTACCACTTTTTATCAAGACCTCTACAGTTCAAAAGTACAAAATGTCGTAGTTGAAAAGGACAGTTCATCAACAGACAAAAGAGTAATTAATGTCAACTCAGAAGAAATTCCTGACATAGAAATGGATGAAGTTAGGAAAGCCTTACAACAGATAAAAAGTAGAAAAGCGGCTGGAGAGGATGATGTTATACCTGAAATGCTAAAATGCGGAGGTGAAGCCCTATTGAATAAATTAAAAGATCTTTTTAATGAATGCCTCAAATGTGGAAATATACCAGAAGACTGGAAAAACGCCATAGTCATCTTAATATATAAAAAAGGTGACCCCGAAAACCTAGAAGACTACCGGCCAATTAGTTTACTTTCCCAAGTTTACAAGCTGTTCTCACGAATTATAACAAACAGACTGGAACACAAAATGGAATTATACCAACCGATAGAACAGGCTGGATTCAGATCAGGCTTCAGTACGATTGAACACTTGCACACATTGAGAATACTAATCGAGAAGGCCACCGAATATAATATACCAATGTGGCTCACTTTTGTAGATTTTCGCAAGGCTTTCGACACAGTGGAAAAATGGGCGCTTATAAGAGCTCTTAGAAATGCTCGTATAGACCACAAATACAGCGAACTGATAGCCAGAATATATGAACCAACAACACTCAAAGTTATGGTAAACCAAGAACTGACAAACAAGGTTCTAGTGAAGAGAGGAGTAAGGCAGGGCGATGTAATATCGCCTAAGTTATTTACAATGATCTTAGAAGATGTATTCAAAGAACTGAATTTGGACGAAAATGGCCTTCTGATAGTTGGCGATTGGCTAAACAACCTGAGATTCGCAGATGACATTGTAATTATAGCAAACAATAAGAATGAAACGATCCAGATGATCACAGATCTCCACCACCAAGCAAGAAAAGTGGGACTTGACATAAATTTCTCCAAGACAAAGTACATGAGTAAGGAAGACACCAATGATGAAAATATAGTGATTGAACATTCAACAATAGAAAAAGTAAACACATACATCTATCTGGACCAAATAATAACGATAGGAAAGGAAAACCAGCAGCTTGAAATAGAAAGAAGGATACGTATGGGATGGGCAGCATATGGAAAATTGAAATATATACTGAATATGAACATTCCTCAAAGATCAAAAACCCAAATTTATAATCAATGTATCTTACCAGCTACAACGTATGGAGCCGAGACATTGGTTTTAAACTAAAAGAACAATAGAAAAACTACAAATTCACCAACGATTAATGGAAAGGACGATGTTGAGTGTTAGACAACAAACAAAGGTAGATGATATCACCAAACGGATAACATCTCTGTTGGGCCGGCCATGTAGCGAGAGCGACGTATAAGTGGAGTGGCAAGATCACTAGGTGGAGACCATGGGGTGAAAAGCAAAGCATAGGAAGACCCCAACAGAGATGAAGCGACGATCTGAAGAGAATCGGAGGGCTTAAGTGGTATCAACGAGCATAACATAGAGAAAAATGGAAAGATTTGAGAGAGGCCTATACCCGACGGTGGGTAGAGAGCGGCTGAAGGAGGAAGAAGAAGACGATAAGAAAGAAGAAGAAAACAAATCGTGAAAGGTATCCAGATGTTGGAAAATCGCTGAAATAACTGTATCGCTCCTAAAGAATAAAATGGATTTTTGTCGAAAACATTATTTATTCTTCAAAAGTCTCGAGATTTTTCACCCCATATAGTACAGCTGCCACCTTAACGGCATTTTTGTATGCAGAACCTCATCTCTCTGAAATAAACTGTACGATCTGTAGAGATTCAAGACACAAAAAAAATCGTGGCACTAAATATATTATATAAAATCCATGTGTGATAACTTACCAATTATTGACAGCAGGAAAGTAAAAAGAATAGCAAATTTCATTGCGATAAATAAACGAAAATATGCTGCAAAATAAAAAAAATTATTCGGAACGTGTTGGTTTTTCTCTAATAACTTATCCTCTGTTCATTTCCTTATTTATATTATTTTCCCTGTTTACATTACTGAAATTGACGTAACGTTGCCACGAACAAGTTCAACTTTTGCGAGAAACTCTGGGTAGCTGGCGTTAATAATTTCTCTGTTATTAGCAATTATAGCAATTACACTTGGCAACATTTTATTTAAACAAGAACCAGGTAAGGTTTACCTAATGAAAAAGAGATTTTGCAACGCTTATTTTGGTAGGCCACCAGCTTTATCTTTATTTGAATCATGCGTCCACCGTTTGGAGCTTGCGCAGTAGTAAATTGAAAAAATGTCAATATAGGGACTTGGCTGTTATCGTTATTTAAAGCATGCGCCCACCATACGGAGCTTGCGCAGTATTGAAGCAAAATAAGAGAAACTTTTATTAAGGATAACGCTTTCCCTTATTTAGGAACTTGAAAGAGAGGAGGATGTTACTACAACGCATGCTTGAGATAACGATAAGGACAAAGACATGTGAAAAATAGGCGTTGCAAAATCTCTCTACAATATCCTTTAATAAATAATACTAGTATCCTTAAAAAACGGTATTTTACAAAATCCCATCTATGAGTTAAATTATTATTATGTAAGTATTATTTATTCTTAATTAGCACCAGTATAATTTATATGTGATCAAACTATTGTTGAGGATATTTTCAAGGTTGGTTTTGTACAGTATTTTCGGAATCATTTTACTGATCTTTTAACAATTACAAGAAAGAAATAAAAATTCTAAGATATATTCTGCACGGTTTTTTTCTATCTTTTTTGTACTGGACTAAATTCAACTGCTGACATTTTTCTACAGATGTACCTTCTAGAACGGCGGTTTCCAACCGGTGCACAGTGTCTCGACTAGTACAACCTAGCGGGACAATATTATTTCTTCACTTATTTCAATTGTTTATGTATATTCCAGGTATCTTAAGCTATTTTAAGAAAAAAAAGTTGAAAAATGTGTACTGTATGTGTATTAATCGAAATATGTAGCTGCAAGACGGAAGTGGTTTACTAATGTGTCTCATTTGTTCACTATTGTCACTAATTGTTCTTTAATTAGCTACATACGTCTACCTACTCATTATGTGTGAAAAGCACAATCATGTTTGTTTACAAAGAAATTTCTAGGAAAAAAATAAAAATCATAATGATAGTACCCACATTTATTAATTTACAAAATATTATTTCTTTTAAAATAAATTAGTACAATAACAGTATCTATATATCAATTATTTACAATAACAAGGTGTATAAGTAAAAGAAATGTAATATTAAATAACTTATATATTAAGGCATGAATTATAAGCAACTACAACACACAATAAAATAAGAGTAATAATTACAATAAAAAAATACTTAAACCTACCAATCACCATCAGATGAGTCGCCATCACCGCTCTCCCATTTCAGTAGAATATTCAGAGAGTAAATAATCCTCCTCATTTAATTCGTGATGATGACTTACTGATGGTGTTTCGGATGGCAATGAAGGTGGGATAATCAACTGCAGAACCTCCGATGGCAAAGAAGTAAATTTTCTTCGCGGTAATTCTCTATACGAGTTGATAACAGGATCACACGTAATTAAAAGCATTCTCAAAAGATCTGTATTTGTGGCAATACGTGACCGCTTCCTGGTGTGCCGTTCACGGAATCTACGACAGTCTTTATTTCTTGCCTCCTGGGCTTCTTCGGAGAGTTGTCCAATGGGAAGAAGAAAAGACTTTATAACTTCCGCGCTGTGTACAAGAATTTTATGCACAGTAACGGGCATGGAATACCACGAATACAGATCAAGGTATAATTTTTTAGTATCAACACAAAACTTTTCGAATTCTATATAATTTATGTCATATCCCGATGACAAAGTTCTTAAAATTACATGAAATCTACGAATAAGATTTACGTCTAATCCTGTAATTTCGCTGCTAAATTCAGCTTTGGAAAAAAATCTACGTGCTGTGTTTCCATCGTTTGTGTTACCATACCCAGGTTTTGGTTTATCTACAATGAGACCCATACGATCTTTAAACACTTTTTGTATCTCTTGTGAGCGTTGCTTCACAATAGCTTTGTCGTTATCTCCCCTGACTTGCCACTTTTTTATTTCTAAACGATAGCTGATGTGAAGCAAACATTCAAACGTGCGGATCCATGCATGTAAAGTAGATAAACCAAATGCAAGGCGTTCTTCGTTGCTGGGATATTTCTTTGACTCCTCGTTCATAGTAGACGGGGTGGCACCGCAAATATAACACTTTTGTGTTGAACTTGTGTCTGTTAAGGCATTGCACACTTTGCCATCAGTCATTGTCAACAACAAATCGTGTTTAACAGAGATTTGAGATCCAGCAACATTACATAATGTTGGAAGAAGCTGACTTACTTCATCTAAAATTTTAGAAGTTTCTTCTTTCGTAAACTCTTTTGTCTCCTTGGCAAAAATAAACTTAATAGGACGGCAATATAAAGTAGAGGAAGGTCTTGGATTTTGCCAGATCACAGTTTCGCCATCAAGCAGTCTCAAAGGGACAAATGAGTATACGAACAAAAATTCGTCTGTAGCGTTAGTGTTCTCAAATTTCTGCTTATACGTGCTATGCCCCGAACTCCCATCACAGCCCCATTTGCTTACCAACGTATAATATGAACGAGGTAACACACTTCTAATGACTTCCGTCTGAGCTTTAATTAATCGTTCAGCCGTTTTATCCAAAATCGCGTGAAGTTTAATTTCAGCTCGAGATTCAGTCACAGAAATATATTCGTCAGAAGGACAACAAGAAGCTTTGGACTTACCTAAACTATAAAACGACGGATACACTTGATGTCCCGCTTTCATTGACCATTTTCTTGTTTGTTTATATGAGTGAGAAGTCGATTTCGAGTCCACATAATAAGCTAAAGCTTCGTCTGGTGTTAACTGCCGACTTTGTTCAGAACACTTATTCTTTTCTCTAGTTTCACTGACCGCGACATTATGGATCTGTTTAGCAACACTTCGATGCCCTTCTTTTCGAGTAGCTAACTCAGCTGCTGTAATAAGCTCACTTGCACTTCGCGATTCCAAAAGATCTTCTACTCTCCGTCTCTTCGTTTTCGTTGATGAGTCTTCAAATGATTTTCTGGGTCGCCCTACGGAAAGAGCCGCTGATGATGTTGAAGTGCACGGCTGGTTAACACACATCTTTATTTCGATTCCGGATCCCTCTAACCAATCTTTATGTTTGATTAGAAACATTTCTTTGTTACACTTTAAAGAAGTCCACTTTTGATTGAATTTTGCTGAAAGGCTTGATATTTTCAGTTTGAGTCGTTTTAGAGAATCGTCAGAAACATCAGACATATTGAATTTTTCACTTATATAATACCACGGTTTCGTTCAGTTTTGTCATATTTTAACCATTCTTCAAAAAACTCCAT
Organism: Pachyrhynchus sulphureomaculatus; assembly: GCA_019049505.1. Lineage (NCBI taxonomy): Eukaryota > Metazoa > Arthropoda > Insecta > Coleoptera > Curculionidae > Pachyrhynchus > Pachyrhynchus sulphureomaculatus. The sequence continues at coordinate 74,222,494 of CM032451.1, read as the reverse complement.
TTTCGTGATAGTCACGACTCGTTCTGAAAAAAATAAAATAATTTTACTTTCGGGCCTTTTCGGGGTCTATAATATATATGAATCTGTGCCTGAATGTTGTAGGTATTACATATAGAAAAATCTAGGTGGATATATGTGGATAAAAAAAGTTGCTACTTTTAAAGTTTACAATTAATGTAAAATTTGCTGGATTTATCTATACATTTACAAATTGATATTACACCAAAAGTATACATATTTTTTATAAAAAATATAAGTCATAATAGAGTACATACCTTCAACAGAATATTCCATCACAAAAAACTCGTTTCACTTTGCTACCAATTTTAAAATATGTTATCACAAGTGTGCATAAAATGCAACTGATTTGCAAATGAAAATGACCTCTCTTATAAGGGTTACTTTGACCCCCTGATAAGATGCCTTTATGAGGTGATAAACAAATTAATTCTTGGAATTCGTTAAATGGGGGGTTGTTTACAAGTCGTTATCAGTGGTTCCTGGAAATTACGTCTTGAATATTGTCCCGCTAGCATGTTCTTGCCGAATCACTGTGCGGTGGGTCGCGACCCACAATTTTACCACCAAAATTAAATTTTAAAATTTAAAAGTAGGTGTTAAAATGTTAATAATCTATTTATGCTTGGCAACACAATATTCTTCTGTTGAAGGAACTATACAAGAACATGAACTCTGATCACGAGGTTTTTCTTTTCTATACTGCTCTTCGTTGGTTATCAAAAGGAAATGTTGTTGGCCGAGTCTTTGAAATGAAAAACGAAATAAAACAGTTCTTAGAAATGAAAGGAAAACATGACTTTATGACACACTTTAATGATGAGACCTGGATCCAAAGGGTAGCTTATTTCAGGACCGGCCCTAGCTTTTTTGCCGCCGTAAGCAAACTCAAAAAATGCCGCCGCACCCAAGCTTATAGAAAACTATGTTAACCAGGAAAACGACATATAATTGAATTAAGACGATAATACTAATACAGATTTACGAAAAATTGTTTTATTGAAAAACAGAGTTTATATTTTCAACGGGCTAACGACAACGAACTTACAAACTAAAACTAGTACCTGCTATTTTCAGAGATAATTTAAATATATTTTTAAAACATGGATAAAACTAGTACAATAATATACAAAGTCTAAACCTAAGTTAAAACAATTTTTTTTGGAGTTCATTTCTGCGAAATCGCGAATAATTTCTTTCGGATCTGATTTACTACTCAATTCGTGTTCAAAGGCCAACACTGCTAACCCATTAAGACGATTTTGTGTAGTCATAGTTCTTAAATAATTTTTTTTTATTTTTAATTTAGAAAAAGTTCTTTCGCCGGTAGCAACAGTTATGGGCAGCGTAAACAAGATTGTTAGAGCAATGCTCAAATTTGGCTCAATTTTAAGGGAAGTAATGAATTTAAGAACGTCAACTGGACCTTCTTTCTTAGATCTTTACAATGTGCCAGTAATTCATTTATACACATGTCTTTAAATTTATAAAATTCATATAAAAATTCGAAAGAGTCATTATGACTATTCAGTAGGTTGAATCTCAGCTCCAATGCACTGATAGCCTGTCCTATAGTAAAGAAAAAAAAATTCTATTTTATATTGGATCTTGTATCGGTTAGTCTAAACTTTCATATGAAAAATTTCGTTTTGTAGTCCGAACACGATGATGTGATATAGTCAATTCAAAGTTTTTTTCTACGTCGATTTTGCTGGCTAAATTTTCAGTTTCTAAGATAATGTTGTCAAAAGATTCATCCGATCTTAATTCTTTAAAAAAATTAGTGAGCTACTTAATAAATTAGTGGGATAAATCAAAATCTTTGGCTTGAAGTAACTTACTAATCGGATTAATACTATTCAAGATTTTATACCAAAAACGATTGAACATAAAAACTCAAATTGTTTTATTGTGGTAAATAAAGCGCTGGCCTCATCTCGAATTTCGGAATTCTCATAGATACTTAATAAAGCATCATGAATATCTCCTGTTTGAAAACGTAAACGTTTTAGGGAATCTATAGGACTTCCCCAACGAGTGTCACTCAATGGTTTCAATGTAAGAGTATTGAGGTGTTCTCTTAATAAGGCCCACCGAAGAGCCGATGAGGCAAAAAAATGTATATAGTTTTTGAACCATATTAAAAAATTCCGCTGCCTCCAAAGAAGATTTTGCCATATCGTTAATTACTAAGTTTAAGGAATGACTGCTGCAAGGTACGTAAAATGCTCTAGGGTTTAAAGTTTTAATTCTTGATTGTACTCTCGATTTGTCGCCCCTCATATTTGAACCATTGTCGTAACCTTGATCTGTCATATTTCCCACATTCAATCCATTTTTCCCTAACTCTTCCAATAAAACTTAAAATAATTCCTTACCAGTAGATCTCTCAACAGGAAAAAAAACCCAAAAAATGTTCATTAATTTATATTCAAATCTCGATTCTGATTGATCAATAGAAACATATCTTACTACAAATGTCATTTGTACAAACCTTACTCGCATCGGGAGTGCAGTCAAGAATAACCGAATAATATTTCGCGTTTTGAACTTGTTTTATTATATAAGACTTTATGTTATCATGGAATAATCCAATAATTTCATTCTTCCATTCCTCCATTATTGGGTCAAATTCAGCTAGCAATTGAGTTAACTTTGAGCTTGTCGTTTATACCCCGGAATGCTAGAGAACTTTCTCCGAGCCACAGTGTGTCGACTAGTACAAGTTAGCTGGACAAAATTATTTTTTCACTTATTTCAATTGTTTATGTATATTCTAGGCATATTAAGTTATTTTAAGAAAAAATTCATCGCGTTGGTTTTTTTTATGGGCGTGGCTAATTTTTTCCCCTAAATTAGTCAGCTACGCAGACATATTTAACGATAACTCGGGAATAACTTGTCAGATTTTTATAAATAAAACATTAAAAAATGTGTAACAAAATTTTATTAAAGTTGATTGAATATTATTTTATTCTATCTTTTATCGTTTTGGAGTTATTTAGAAATTAATGGAGAGAAAAAAATTTTTTTTCGTGTAAAATTCATTATTTTTTTCGGTAAAAAAGCGCAATAACAAAAGAAAAACAAAATATTATACATTTTTCTGACAGCTGGGTATCTGGAAAATAAAATAAGGTATTAATCATGAAAATCGGTTAATAAATGTGGGTTTTATTCACAATTTATCGCAGGTACTCAATATCGATAAAATTTGTGTAATACAGCCACTCTTGCATATCGCGGTAGGATTGCATCAGCTTAGCAGGTAGATAACGGAACTAAAGGGCAAGGGTATTTTGTATGGTTATTAGAATTAAAAATTATAATACAGTGTCTTTCATTTAGCTGCATTTCGCTTACCTGTATTTTTTGTCCAGCTGCACAAAACATTGTATAACAAAAACAAAATATTCTGCGTATGTGCACGAATTTTTCTACAAACTTGAATGTGCAACTAAATGAAAGACACTGTATTATTATTTTTGATAATAACCAGATGAAAAATCATTTATTGCATTTGTCAATTAAAAATAAAACAATTAATCCATATTACTTAGTTTTATTGACACAAAAAGGATAAACTCAAATAATACCTACCTTTCAGGTAGGTAACTTGTGCATTATACATACATAAGTAGTTGGTATTTTAAAATGTTTTTGATTTTTTTAAGGTACATATTTCTTGTTGTTCGGTTCACAAAAAAATTGTTTTTGAAAATTCCAGTCAAAAATTGTTTTTGTTTAATTTTAAAATAAATGTTATAAATGCTCTGTAATAAATTTAGCATAATGACACTGACTGTAATTATATGTAAAAATAAAAATACTCATTTACTGATAAAGAAAACTTTACAAGTCAAGGTTTACATGCTTAGTACAAGCACTACATAACTAAAAATAGTAGCTTAAACGACGATTCCTCGAAATCTTTGCGAGGTCTTCCTGCAGGAGTCACATTCTCACTTGATGTTGAAGGTTGTGGCGCAAAAGAACTCGCAGTAAACTGTATGTCTGCTTCATCCAACCAATTCTTATTTTTAATTAAAAAGCGCTCCTTCGACTTTCCTGAAGCCAACGATTTGGCACCAAACTTATTAGACAAGTTGGATATCTTCAACTTTATTTCTTTTTGGCTGCTTTCAGTAATGTCACCAAAGTGAAATTTTGAAGAAAGAAAGTCATATACACGCGAGTTTTTTTCATTCTTCGTGTGTTTCAACCACTCCTCAAAAAAGGCTACCCTTGAAATAGAGTAAACGTGTTCTGGAAAAAAAAGAAAAAAAAACATGTTGTACTGAAGTGTGCTAAACAATATGTGTATTTTTACGAAGAATAAAGTTATTTCTGTGTAATATCTAAAAACTAGCCCGGATAGAGGTGAATGTCTGTATATTCTGAACTTTCAAAGTTTTTTTTTTAAAACACGCTAAAATATATAGGCTATTTAAAAAAAAATACTAAAAATTCAAATTAATAGATTCTGATTAAAAAAATACATTAAAAAATAGTACTTACCGTCAGTATTAATATTCATCACAAAAACTTTCACAATATTACAATATGTCACTATAAGATGTGCACGAAAGTGTCGCTAAATTGCAACTGATTGATTGAAAGAGCTGCATTAAACTCATTACCTGACTTCTCACGCTTATGACTCGCCACTTGCAAATTTGATAAACAACCTTTTCTCGGAATTCGGGGTTTGGTGGTGTTGTTTACGTTTTGCAAATAAGATTTCCTGGAAATCATAACATGAATTTTGTCCACCTAGCATGTTCTACGCGACACACTGTGGAGCACTTTAATAACTGATATTATACGTAAAATCACTTCATGCCAATATTTAATTTCAGCATTAATAAATGTCTGTGTAGCAGAATCTACTGTCTGACAAGTTTCCAACTTTCGTTTTAGCTCTACCAGGTGTACAAGTATGAAATGCGGATTTTTTTTTTAAAAAAAACATGTTAAATTCGGAAAATTGATAAAAAGTGCTTTATTCAAAGTATGCTCCATCGCTTGTTATGCATTGTTCCCATCTTTTGGTCAATTTGGGAATACCACGCCAGTAAAAATCTTCCCGTTTTGCTGCGAACCATTCATCGAGCCATTTTTTCACATCTTCGTACGAACCAAAGCGCTGCTCAGCAAGTGCGTGACCCATCGATGCAAACAAGTGGTAATCGGAAGGAGCCAAGTCTGGTGAGTAAGCCACATGGGGTAGAATTTCCCAGCTGAGAGCTTCCAACGTGTCGCGAACTGGTTTTGCCGTATGTGATGGAGCATTGTCACGAAGAAAAATGACTTTGTGTTGCCTCTTTCGGTATTCTGGCCTTTTTTCAAGCAGCGAACGGTTCAAATCGGTCAATTGTTGTTGGTAACGTTTAGTATTAACCGTTTCCCCAGGTTTTAACAGCTCATAATAGACCACGCCCCTCTGGTCCCACCAAACACAGTGCATCGTCTTTCTGCCAAAGCGATTCGGTCTTGCGGCGATGTGGATGGTCCGCCTGGGCCTACCCTTGATTTTTTGCACTTGGGATTCTCAAAATAAATCCACTTTTGTACCGAGCGAGCAAAATATCTCACGTGTTTTTGCGCTTTTCCATTTGCCTGTTGTTCAACTCATGTGGTATCCATCTACCGGTCTTCTTAATCTTTCCCATCTCTCGTAGCCGATTGGAAACAGCTTGTTGACTAACGCCCAATTGCTCGGTGAGTTGTTTTTGTGTTTGCGAATCATCTTCGTCGAACATTGCGTGCAATTCTACATCTTCGTATTTTTTTTGGCGGTTTTCCACGTTCCTTGTCTGCAAGATCGAAGTCACCACTTTTGAAACGCCGAAATCATCGTTCACACGTATCTTGCCATAGAGTATGTTCACCATAAGCTTCTCAAAGTATTCGGTATGATTCAACAGCAGTTTTCTTCAAATGAAAATAAAAAATTATTGCTGTCCGCGAATGTTCTTTGTTCGGTATAAATTTCGACATATTGAACACAACAACACACACTTTTTCAATTTATCACTCGTGCGCGTCTGACACTTGTTGATGACACAACAAAATGGCGCAGCGTCAAATTTTTATAGCACAAACTGCATTGGTGCAGCATCTGTTGTCTGAAATTCGGATTTCATACTTGTACATCTGGTATTCATGATTTCAAATTATCTACATGAGTTTTTGAATCTTCATGCTTTCTTAATTCCTCACCAATCTATCGCGACTTGTTCTCCATTTTTTAAAATCCTATGATAGTGTTTTTCATTAATTCTTCGATTTGGATTTTGACTGTCAAACGGGAAATCGTAATGGAATAAAAGAAATAATGGACCTTTTCTAACTAAAAATATTCGATCTGACTTGCTTATACGATTGGGCCATAATTCTGGGTCTGATGATAGAGTTAGGTTGAGACTTCCTTCATTTCCCGTGGTAGTATCCATTGTCTCAAAACTTATTGAATTCTATTCCTGGCTGTGATAACTCGCAATTTCATCGTTATTATTGGTGTCGTCTTGATAATCCAAATCCAAATCAGAATTGACGATGGTGTTCAGATCCTGGTAACCGCTTGGCTCTTTGTTTTGTTTGGAACTACTTGCATCTTTTAAGAAGCTATGCAACGCTCTTGCTTGCTTTTGAAGCTGGGTTTGCTTCTCCGATCTCTTTTTTTTATATTGACTACCAAATAGCCTTTTTTTTTTTTTTTTTCCGTCGGACATTCTAAAAAAAATTACCTTTCGATGTAACATAACCTCAAATATGTTGACAAACCATGATTTTCGCACTTTTAGGTTAGAATATCTCGAAAACCGGAACCATCAGAGAAATTCTGTCCTCGGATTCGAATTCAACGCGTCAAAAACCTTCGGAAAAGTATATTCTGGTTTCCGGATAAAAGGTTTGGCCAAATTTTGTCGGCCATTAATTATCACATTCCAAAAGCACATCGTAAATGTAAGTCTCATTTTTACTATGATAACGAAAAATCCAAAGCGCGCGGAATACGTAATTTCATGCGTTCCGATACGGCATGACTTTCTTGTGTACAGTATAAAACGATTTCTATTATATTTTTGAGATGCTAAAGCATCGGTTAAGCCAGGAGTTCCCAATCTTTTTTTTACTGCGACTTCCTTTACAGGTTGCAATTTTTATGCGGCGCCCTTCTAAAAGAGGATACCTGTGTGGCGCTCTAGCAGATAATAAAATTACTTTATTATTCAAAAACCCCAAAGAATAAAAAGTCTTAATTATTATTTATTAGAAAACATAAAAAAAAACTACAAACAATACAATTAATGAGAAGGACGACACGCTTTTCTGAGCATAACTTCTCAAATAGGGGCTGAAGTTTGCTACTCTCATTTCTTTTTCTAAATTTATTTGTGACCTGTACTTGGATTTGATCATTGCAACTGCAGAAAAGCCAGTTTCACCCAAGTACGACGTAGCAAATGGTAAAAGAAGCCTCAAAGCCGTAGTATTGATAGTAGGATATTCTTGGGATGCATTGCTCCAAAATTGAAACAGTTTGTCTTTATCGAATCGTAGTTTTAGGCTTGTATCACAAGATAGTTCTGACAGTTGTTCTTTCTCGACTGTTAGAGAGAAGTATAGATGGTGGTGGGGTCGATTGGAATATGTTTCTAATCCAGTCGTATTGATTCAGATTCTCTGGAAAATATTTATTAAAATGGATGCTTAATGTTGATAAGTGTTGGATAAATATCCATTGCAAACTTGGCTCCAGATTTTGAATAGATTTTTCTTTTAGAAAGCCTTTCAAAACAGGAAAACAGTCAGTATTTCCTTGTTCCTCTACTATATTTCTTTTCCACAATAGCAACTTCTTTTGAAACGCTGCAATTTTTATTAAGGAGTCAGTATTTTTAAACTTTTCTGCGTCACGATGTGATTCTGTCCTTAAATACGTGGACAACTCATTTTTTAATTCGTGTACACATGAGAGTACGTTACCTCTCGACAACCAACGACAGTAATAAAGTAAAGATGTAAGGTCGGCACCCAAATCTTATGGAAAAATCTTTCCTTCGCGGGTCTTGTTTTTATGAAGTTCACCATTTTGATAATTATATCCAGTGCCTCCGTATGTGTAACGCAATATGTCCATTTTACATTTGGAGCCTTGGTTTTATTGAGAGCTTGAAGTCTTCCATACTGCCCTGATATCGCGCGAGCTCCATCCGTACACACACCGACACGCTTCTCCCATTGGATGTTAATATCCTCCATGTAAGAATCTGTGACCTCAAACAAATCACTAGCCTTACTGGTATCAGTCATTATTTTGCAAAATAACAAATCCTCACGTTCATTTGTTTCTTCCATGTACCGCACGTAACATATTAATTGAGCGTCGTTATTACTGTCTGTCGCTTCATCCAGTTGAATGGCAAATAAACCAGAAAGATTTTCCACAATTTGCTCATTAATGTCTTCAGCTATGTCATGAATGCGATGACTAATCGTATTGTTAGAAAAAGGAATATGTGGTTTCTTACATTTGGTGAGCGACCTTGTAAGAGGCGATCAGTGATTTGAAAGGAATAGATCAAGGGTCGGCAACCTTTTAACTAAGGGGTGCCAGTTTTCATCCATACAACATTTTGCGTGCCGACATAGGTACTTACTACAACTAAAATTAACAAAAATTAACTTAAATTAACTTAAAATATTGCTTTTAGAAGGTTTAATTACAAAAAAATTTTAACGTTTAACAAGTAATTTTATTATACTAGTCCTAGGACCTAGTGTGAACCCTGTGCTTGAAATTCTTTAGAGAGTTTTCTTATATCCGGTTCATGTCTGGTTATTTTCAGTGTCACACATGCTTCCGATTTGTCTGTTGTCAGCCTGCTTCGGTACGGGTTTAAAATCACTCTCATATGGGAAAAAAAGTTGTTCACAGGTATAGGATGATCCGAAAGCTGTAAACATGGCAAACGCTACTTTCTTAAGACAAATAAATTTCTCTGGTAAACTCATCCAACAACTGAGTATCTCGTTTGAATGGTTCTGGCCCTTCTAATACCCTTCTTAATTCTACAAATTTCGTGTTCCATAACTCGGAGCTTTTAAATTCAATGTATTGAAGATCAAAATCATTAATGTCCATCCATGAGAAAAGAGATATGTCAAAGCAACTGCTGGAAAAATTCATTAAATCTGGTTTGATTAAAAAAGCGAACATAGGACCATGTTTATCAAAATCCTGACCCCTCTCGATAAACTCCTCTTTTAAATTAGTCATATATTTAAGAATTTCGTCTATTAGTGCACCATCGTCGACACTGGATATATAAGTTTTTAAATTTGGAAGATATGTGTTTGTAGTAATATCGCTGATAAATAAATCTATTTTTAATTTGAATGATTTCCAGGATTCGTATAAATACAGAACTGTTTGAATATCAGTAAGAAACATTAACATACAGATCTAGTTTTTACCTTCTAGTTCAGGATAAGCATCCACTTGATTTTTTTTTAACAAGAACGATTTAATTTCGCCCAGACATTGCACAAATCTAGAGAGCACTTTACCACGGCTAAGCCAGCGCACATTATTGTGCAGTGGTATATCTGAATATGCACTTTCTAATTCCTGCAGAAACGCCTTAAATTGTCTATGGGTCAGTGAAGAACCACCGACAATGTAACTATTCTAACCATCCTATCCATCACGGATTTTAAACTTCCAGCGGAGATTTTAGCGCACAAACTCTCTTGGTGAATTATGCAATGAAAATTCAAAACTGATCGACCCATGCGTTCAATAAGAAGGGAAACAAATCCTTTATGTCTCCCAATCATAGCAGGAGCGTCATCTGTCGTTACGCAAAACATTTTATTTAAATCAATGTTCCGCTTTTCAAAATGTTTAACAAATTCTGAGAATATATCCTCTCCTCTTGTAGTTCCCTGTAATGGAAGCAGACAAATCAGCTCTTCATACACACTGCCATCATTGAAGTATCGCGCAACGATTGCCAGACGGGCAATGTCGTTAATATCGACACTTTCATCCAATGCTACACTAAATACAAAACTCCGTTTGATAGCGTCTCTCTGCTATTTTTGGACAGTTTGTGTCATTTCGGTAATTCTTCTCTCGCGCTGATGCCGGTATATTCCTAATCCTGGCCAATCCTTATTGGGCAAGTCGTCGAATAAAATATCGCCAGTACTCTCCGTCAGTGAACGGCCTACCCTTTTGTGCCAACGACTGTGCAATTTTGAAACTGCATTCAGTTACCTGATTTTTTCCTTGGAAAACTTTGCTAAAGAATGTTGACTGTTTCTCGTAGTGTTTACTTGCTCTTTGTATTGCCTCCCTTTTATCAGCGTTATCTTTAAATGACGATTCATGTTTTATCTGGAAATGTCGTTGAACACTAGATGTCCGGAAAACTACGCTTTCCCGACATAGGACACAAATGGCCCGATCGTTTTGCTGTACAAAACCGTAATCTGTTGTCCATGAAATTTGAAATGATCGAACGTCTACCTTCTGTTTCTTCGCGGCCATAACGCAACGTAATTTTAATTTTTAAACTTTTCGACGACTATTGACTGGAACGGATGTTACTTCTATACTAAATGATCCAAACGTGTAGCCGCTTGCTATATATAGAAAAATGATGTTTCCAGAAAATTCCAATAATTACGTTTATTAAATTTCTTAGAACAAAAATTATTATCTACAACGCGCCCATTGCAATCAAAGGGCCGCCTAGAAGTTAAATCTAACAAAAACTAAAGTTCGGCAATATAAAAAGAGTTGCAGCGCGCGTCGGAACGATTGACGTCAAGTCAAACAAAAACCTCCTTATAGCGGCTCTTTTGATCTGAATTGAGGACGTTTTTTTGTGTTTTTGCCTAGACTTATATTTTGAGGCTTGCCGTTTTTAATACTTGCCGAAATTAAAGCCAAACCAATGCATTCAGTAAAATTATAAATTACATTTGTAGTGTTTTGTAATAATACCTAGTGATCTATATAATATATATCGTTTTTGTTTGTATCGTTAAAGTAATACTGTCTTCGATTATTTACTTAATTTCGGAACATGTCACAGATTACAGAATTAATGTGTAAACTTTGAATAGGTACGCGTGCCATTCAAAATTGCTTGGCGTGCCAGAGATGGCACGCGTGCCAGAGATGGCACGCGTGCCATAGGTTGCCGACCCCTGGAATAGATGCTCTGGAGAACAAGGATGTTGACTGATATTTCAGTTCTCGCAATTTTCTTGCAAAAAATCTCCGACTGACGTTTCACTTTATTAGGAAGCATACTTTCAAACACCGCACTGACTTAGCCGTTACTTGATGGAGATCCATAATAACTAGGAATAAAAATTTAAACAACTGTTTAAGACACGACACACTGTGTCTTCTTCTGGAGCACGATGTAAATTAACTAACAAAGTATGTTACAGAATATATAATTTACCTAGTACTAAATTAATTAACAATATTTACCTTAATACCTAGAACAAGTTTAATAAAGGAAACCCTCCCCCGTCAAATTGATCGTTGAGTAATAAACCTGAGGATTTTTTCTGGTTAATTTCTACCTCTTCTAAACAATTCAGTAATTTCCCTTTCTTTCCATTATGCAAAATTCTGAAAGCTTCATTGAACGTATGATTTTCTTCTGTTAAATGTTTAGCGTAATGAGATCTGTTATTTTTCATTCTATAGCTTTGTTTATGATCCTTTATTCTTTTGTAAAAAGATCTGCCTGTTTGCCCTATATAGGTTTTATTGAAAGTACCACAGCATAATTCGTTTTATTTTCTAGTATTTTTTTTTGTTCCATCGTTTTGCAAAAGCCAAACGTAGCGTCACTCAGACATCTGTAGCTCACAAACTAATAGACAAGATGTCATGAACATTTTACACGAATCTTCTGAGAGTTGATATTAACTAAAAATCATATTTCTTTGTTTGTGCTGCTAACTCTCGAAAAATCTCGAGGCTTTTCCGGCCATGTAGAGTACTGTAGTTGAAATTATAAATTAAATAATAACTATTGTTTTCCGAAATCAAAAGTACCTAAATATTTTTTAAAATATCATTGTCTGATTTGATATTGTTTTTATGAAAATGACCCAATTAATCCGTACCACGTATTTACAACTAGGAATGTTGCGCAAATCTGCAATTTAAGACAAAAAAATAGGTATATATTTTCTGCAGTAGAGGAAGTACCCTTTTCTAAAACGTAAATGCCTATATTTACTGCTACAGATAGTCTAAATTATGTGCAGTATTATGATCTGAAATGGTATATGGTATATTTAACATTGGAGTGAAAATATTGTGTTTTATTTGGTTTCGTAAAATTTTACCATAATTTATACCCAAGAGACAAGTGAGACTGCAGAAACAAGAAGCAAAATGGGAGCTCTTGTTGAAGGAAATATAGTTACAGGTTTGTTAACAGAAACTATTACTATCTTTTGTTTGTTTTTTCTTAAATACTAGTTGTAAATCCTTCTGGAGATCTTCAATATCTAAAAAATGTTAACTTCATCGTCCTCGTTATTCTACCCCTCATTTTTAGATAGACACGGCGCATATACCTCTGGAAATTCCGTATAACATACCTCTGCAGTAGGTAGCAGGGCGTGTGCAGAAGTAACTATTCAGATTGGGCTTAAATATTTGCACAACGTACTCATTGTTAAACTCAACTTTAAATAGTTCGTTTCATAGGAAAGATGTTGTTCCTATGAAACAATTTCTTGAAGTACCTCTAGTTCTTGAACTTGAACCTTTATCGCTCTCTCCCCTACTTTCGACCCTCTTTCTTCAACCCCTACTAATCTTACCTTTACGATTCTTGTTTCTATCCCTATTCTTTTCTATCCTTTCCCCCGTCGTCACTTATGTACGTAAATTAAAATGTTTTATTATATTAAGGCACCGAACGGATTTTAATGTGGTTTCAATACTGTCATGCCCTGTTTACTCGGAGAGGCAGGAGATCTGTAATTGGGCGTATAACGGCTCAATTTTGAGATTGAAAAAAATATTGCGGGGTCCTAGATATGAAAGTGTTTTCTTAATTTATCAATCAAGTAAGAACGTGTCCGCAATAATTCATTTTTGGTAGATGCGATTCTAGCCATTCAACAAAAAATCTGTAGAGGGACTCTTTATCTACGGCGCATTTTAGTAAAAGTATCAGTCAATTCCGAACTTGCGTCAAAATCCCGTAAAATCCAAAATGAGTCACTTGTTTGCGCCTCGGTTCAAGGCTGTTTTTCTTTATTCTCATTCAAAGGGGCCTAAAATGACACATTCCACGACTGCTAAATATATTAAAAAGTCAGTGTCATTTTAAGGAGGCGAAAAATGTCGTTGACATGCTAAAACGTGGCTCGGTAGGCAAGGTCACTCCGAAAGTCAAAAAACGATTCGTGTCTTTGTTTTTACGGGATCTGAAATTGACGCTACGTCAAGGGGCGGCAAAATTAAGAAAATCGGGTTTAAATATGTGACCATTCGACAACATCTTCTTGCTCATGATGTCAAATTCAGAAGCATGTTGAAGAAATCTTTGCTAGAGGAAAATCACGATAAGATACTAGCCCTTAGAATCGCCGGACGTCAACCATATTGAAAACGTTTGGTCCCTTGTAGAAAGCTCAGAGAAAAGGCTCTGAGAACTTTAACTCAGTTGTCTCGCGAGATTCGAAAAATTTGAAGATCATTGCGGAAAATCTCGTCGACAGCATGCCTTGAAGATGCCAGGCGGTTATTGATGCAGGAGGCGATGAGAAAACTTACACCAGCACACCAAAGAATACATTGATGGAAAAAAATGTTCTCGAAACACTTCTACTTCTCTCGTTCAAAGCATTCCGGACAATGTCGCAATATTCATCAATGAATACTTGATTTAGAGATGTTAAGCTTTTCTGTCATCAATCTCCATGAACCCTGATGGTCGGTTTGCAGAAGTTGACGAATTGTCGCAATGTTTGCGTCTGCCGAACTGGTGCTGGGACGCCCTGACCTTGCATTATCCTCAAACGACTCGCGCCCTTTTCTTAAAGCATTTAAACAACTTAAGCACTTGTGAAGACGATAAACAATCATCCCTGTAATCTTTTTTTAAAGATTCAAATATCTCCGTAGCCATCACACTTCTGTGACACGACTACGACATATACAGTTCGCCCGTTGAATACAATGTGTTGTTACAGATGTGCGTTCATGCTTTTACGGTTGTTTACGAGATGGCGCTGCTTAAAGGCCTGGGCAAAATCAGTGTGGAAATTTTTTGGACAGACGATGTATATATTTGCAGTTTTTTTCAAAAGCCACCCTGTACATGCTGAGGTTCAATTTTAACTTAACAAACAAGTACTTAACAAGTAATTTTAATATATCAATTATTATTATTTCAAAACAATAGATACTTATCTCAAGTCATGATCAAATCTCTAAATGCGAAATTAAAATTATTTAATACGTAATATTATAAAGATTTTACTAAGAATCGTGAATTATATACGTGGCCAAAGATAACTGAACAACTTTTGGGCATGTATGTACTTCCTTTGTAAATACTGACGTGTACTAGGAATGTATGATCAGTAGATTCATGGTGTCCAAAAAAACTTACCGACTTCAATATTTGGCCGAGGGTCGATTTTCCCGGCTCCCCCAGAGGCACCACATACTCTCCGCATATTTTTTTAAACTCTAGTGGATACGAATTAAATGATATCGTACTGATTCCGTGTCAGAAAAAACAATTAGAGTAAAAGCCACAGGAGTGTGTTAATAAACTAAGGTATGCCGACGATACAAGTATAACTTAACGAAGACCGAGAAGAATTCTACCTTGGGATGACAGTAACCAAGTAGAACTCAGCGCTGCGAAAACCTAGGCGGCAGTTTTTTCGAAAGACGTTAACATTGCGGAACCCGACTTAGTTATGTCGGGACACTCAATTTCTCTAACCTCGTCACTCAAGTTGCTGGAGGTTCTCTCAGGAGAAAATATGTCTGGGCATGAACATGTCGCATGCATAGCAACGCGAGCTTCTCAAAAGCTGGGAATACTATTCCTAACTAGAAAGCTTTTCACTCCGCAACAGCTATTAATTCTGTACAAAGCTCAGATTCGACCAACGATGGATACTCCTCCCATGTTTGGGGTTCTGCTCCCAAGCATGCCCTGCATTTGCTGGATTATATTCAAAAGAGAGCTGTTCGCCTGCTTGGAGACCCAAAATTCACCAGCAACCTTGATTCCTTGGAAGATCGAAAAACGGTTGGTGACTTAAGTCTATTTTCCTGTAGCGCTTTGGAAATTTCTCTGTATCACGTGTAGTACGCTCATAAAAAAACGTGAACGCATAATACTAACCAGAAAGTTTACAAATAACATGACACTCAGATACCCTTCAGAAATAAGCTGAGTATCGTTATTGACACAAGATTAAGATTTCACTCACGTGTAAGCCACATATTAAAAAAAGCATTCGTGGTAATGCAGTATCTATATGCATTTATATCGCTGAACTCACACATGGATCCAAAAAAAAAAAAAAATTATGATCTATAAACAAATAATAAAACCAGTATCAGATATGCCGCACCTGCCTGGTGCAGCATATCTGATGCCCAAACGAAACGACTACAACGCACATAAAACAGAATACTAAGATGCGTAACATCAACGACGTACGTAAGAATCAACCAACCACATGAAATGATTAACATTCAAACCATAAGACAACACAAAGAAGAAATATCTAACAAATTTTAAAAATTATCATATTACACAAGCTAGACAACTAGACCATCCCAAACATAAACCATTATACCACAGATTACCAATTTATTTCGAGGGTCCATAACATGTAAATACAAATATAAACATCTAAATAAAATTAATAAATGGTCAGCAACTATCACATAAATTGAATAATTCATCAAGGTAAAATTAGGTTTAAATTTAAACATAGTTTGTTGTAAATTGTTAATAATTGGTTAAGTGTTAAATAGATTCTAAATTAAATAAATAGTGAAGTGCAGTAAACAGTAAATAATAGTAAATCAAAATAACAATAATAATAATAAATAAATAATGCCTCTGTCTCAATCCATTCTCAAATATATTAAACAGAACAGACCATGGCTTCTGCATTAGACAACAAAAAGTGAACCAACATAAAATAAGCCACCTCCTATATATGGATAACATAAAACTCTACGCTGCCACAGACACACAGCTGAAGGAACTCCTCAAAAACACAGAAACATTCACCTTAGATATCAATATGGAATTTGGAAAAAGTAAATGTAAAGTGCTTCACATCAACAAAGGGCAATGGAAAGGCCATCATGAGATAGAAACCATCAAAAATGAAATACTCGATAACATGTTCGACAAAGAAACATACAAATATCTAGGCTTTCATCAAAGCACCAAACTCAACCACACTCACATCAAAACAGAGCTCAGAACCGAATTCAAAAACAGACTCACGGAACTTATACAAACAAAACTCAACTCCAAATATCTCACTAAAGTCATCAACATGTTCGCTATACTATACTATATAGCTATACTCATCAAATGGTTACACACGGACATGGAAAACATTCACATCCTTATACGTTCTCAATTCATCAAATACGGGTTATTACACCCCTGCTGCAAAGAAAGACTTACCATCGAGAGTAAACCAGGAGAAAGAGGAATCATAGATATAAGATCACTACACACAAAAAAATACAAGCACTTAGGAAATTCTTTCACACCAAGCAAACCAGCCTCCACACAGCAATAGTTAAAGCAGATAAAAACTACACACCTCTCGACCTATCCCGGGCAGACCATCCAGCAGACACACCTAATTACAACAGGAAAAGATGAAACCGTGGTTAAAAAAAACACTCCACGGAAAACACAGATACCACATAGAACAAGACTACGTAAATAAAAAATGATCATACACCTGGTGACAGGATGGGCAGCTATTCCTTGAAACAGAAGGTTTCTTACTTGCCATCCAAGATAAAGTCATATTAACCAGAAACTATCAAAGACCGAACTATTACAGAAGACAGATGCAGGAAATACCACCAGCATAAAGAAACGATCGAACACATAACACGCGGATGTAAAATATTAGCCGGAACGGAATACACCGCTAGACATGACTCAACGGCAAAAGTAGTTCACCAAGCACTAGCCACAACATGCAAACTCTTAGAAAGCACAGATTCCTACTACAAATACACATCAACATCCATACTTGATAATAAAGATTACAAGCTTTACTGGGACATCAATATCCATACAGATAAAACAGTCTCCGCCAATAGATCCGATATTACTTTTCAGTACAAAAAAGGAAAAGTCATCTATCTAATTGACATAGCTGCCTCCAACGACACAAACATCCAAACGAAATACACAGAAAAAATCTCCAAATATACAGACCTTGCATCAGAAATAAAAAGGCTATGGAAACAAGAAAGTCATCATTGTTCCCTCGTCATATCAGCCACCGACCTTACACCAACAACATTCACCCCATACTTAGTACAATTAAGACTCAACACAAACATACACAGAAACATTCAGAAGTCAGTGATTTTGAAAACGTGTAACATTGTCAGGTCGTTCCTTAATGCACAATGGTAATAGCGTTTGTGCTGACTTGGCTTAGGTCGGTCAGCCAAACATGGAACCACATTAACCAAATGTGGGAAGGAAGAACAAAAGTATAATAATAATAATAAAAAATAAATGAAATAATAATAATAATAACTAAACAATCAAATAAAGTAAAATTACAAATAATCCACATACAAAATATAAATTTTCTTTAGAAGTTGAGTTAAAAATGGCTGTGGTAGTGATAATTGTTCTATAGTGTCATTGCACCAAAGGTTCCAAAATCTTAACGTGGTGGTAGATGTGTAGAAAATTAATATTTTGTAAGCTCACTGGGAAGATAACATAAAAATAACCTCGTATGGTCTATTAGAAGCAAAGTCCTCTTACCCCTTCTGCCACAGCTTGACACGTATGACTATAAATTCTTGTACTTAAAGAACCTACATTAGAGCAAGCAAAAACATTGATAAGTTCTCTTAAAACAGTTAAAACGAAAAACAAAGTTTATCGATCGCCAATCCTTTTATCTCCTTCCCTAAATCGCTGACCTATCTAAATTCAAAAACCAAGAAGAAATTCAGTCAACTATATATGCACTACAATGTACTAAAGTATTTTTTTTTTAGAAAATGAAAAAGACATCAAAGAACCCGTTGAAAAGAAGCCTCCATATGAAGCACCAAAAGATAAGTTCTTTTTATGTCAAATAATATTCTTTTTCATGGGAATTTGTCATATATTACCAATGTCATTTTTTGGTACAGCCAACAACGTAAGTATAGCATTATTGGTGTTGTTTTTAGTTAAGTTTCATTAAAAATAAAGAAAAACTGATAATTTCTTATTAAATACTCTCGTTATTTCCATAATCTTGGAAAAATTGAAGAGAGCCAAATATGTCAAAGGGACTAGTGCCAAATTACTGGTGTGACCGAATACATCTAGAGCCCAAACCGGCGTTTCTAAAAATCCTAATCTTTAACATCGGTAGCGTGTAAGACTCTACACTCTATTTAAAAGTGTTAGCAATAAATTATCTAGAATTATGTAAATTAGCATGAACCAGTAGTAAGGGCGCCAGAGTTTTCCCTACATTTTACCTGTAATGCAGCAGTTCCACAACTTTATTGGAATACCATCTGGCATCGAATTAATATTCGCAATCTCTTTTTTTGTTATTTGGGGCTAAATAGTCTGAAATATTTGTGGCCAGTGGTGGTGCGCCTGGGCGTATACGTATTATTTGAAAATAGCGTTTCATAATAAAACATTATTAATTAAAAAATATACATATGAGGAAGTCAAACAACAATGAAAAAAGTATTACCAATCTTCTATCTCCGACATGCTTGAAAAACTATCAGTAAATCATTTAAATTTACATGTATAACACTGGTCAACACTGAAATTTTTTCCTGAAATTTTACATGTATTATAGGGTATAACGTGAGGCACTGATTACGGAAAAAAATACTGGTTTAATGCTATTAGATCTACTTTTTTTATTTATATGAAATTACAATTTTCTTCAAAAATGGAACAAAAACACAACATTTTTTCTATGTTTGATATAATTACACATCATGAAACACTCTTTTATACGATTTTCTTGAATGTACGGTTTGAGGATCATCTCTTTGAAACTCCAGCAGTAATCGGCCATCATATGAATGTCCCACCTTCCTTGATAACGCTCTGCCATTGTGCGTATATCTCCCACCTTGCTCTTCACTGGAATCGCCAAGATTTTCTGGGAATCGATCTAAATGAGAATGTAAGTAATGAATCTTGATACTCATGTTGCAGCCCAGATCTTTCAGATTGGATAACATGCACTCAAACTAACCAATTTTTAATCACCACAACAAACGCTTTCCAAGCTTTAGACTCGACTTCAGTTATTGAATTCACAAAGTTTGGGTCTTTCACAAGTTGTCTGATTTGTGATCCATCAAAAATACCCTTTCTCAATTTTTCTGTGCTTAATTCTGGAAACTAGCGTGAAACAAAAGCAAAACATTCTGCGTTTTACTCAAGGGCTTTTACAAACTGTTTCACAATGTCCATTATCCCAATTTATTTAATTTACAGGCCTGATCATTCGGATACTCACATCTTCATCTACCAAATTACCTTATTATATGTAAGAGTCATCACATTCTGCATTATTTTTAATAGAGTCACATGATTAGATAAACACGTTAACACAACACTCATTGAAACAACATCAATCTTTTGAATAAATTATCATTTATTTCAATGTTAACTCAATGTTAATGAAATTGTTAGTAAATTTATTTGACTTCTTAAAACTAACGAATGACTTACTTTAATGTCCTTACTTTTAATGTTAGGTGTTTTGTGATGAGAGGTTAGCCACACAAAAAAGAAGGCAGGGATATATACAACTGAATATATTTTTACAGTTTCCAAAACAGTGCACCAAGGAAAAAAGCAACTTAATACTTAATTAATTGGTATATATATATATATATATATATATATATATATATATATATATATATATATATATATATATATATATATATACCATATATGAAGTGGTGGCAGTATAATGCGATCTCGATTTACTAAGGGCAAATTAATAACATTTTTAGTATCAACCATCAGTTTCTCTCGTACTGGCCACTTTTTTTTTGTATTTTTCCGAGCTTAAAGATATTGTTAATAAAGATTAATAAGGTATTCATTGCTACATTCCTATGTCCTCGTATCTCCAAGAACCTGTTTTTCCTTTATATTTTCGAACAAAGATTAGACTTCAATTTATAAACAGAATGATAAATTATTAAGAATATATTTCTTTAAATAAGTTAAATAAACCCTTATACTGGGAAATACATACATATCGCCTTGTCCTCGTTAAATGGGCATTTAATAAAAGAAAATATGCAACATTTGGCGAACCTGATTTAGACGACCGTCTGTATAGACTTGATCAAAGTAATTTACTAAGAATGTGTTCGAAATGGTCAACTTAGTTTATCCACTACTATACAAAATATTGCGAAACAAAATTGAACTATTGACATGAAGCATACAGTTTCTTTTAATAAAAAATTATATTTCAGTTTTGGATGTACAGTTTTCGAAATCTCTCAGATCCTAATATGGAGGTGCAATATAGAACTGCATTGCAGAAACATTTTGCCGCAACTACCACTGTTGTTAATACTATTCCGGGAGTTCTAAGTGCTGTTTTAAAACTTTACTATATGGACATAAGATTAAAATTACAAACAGAATCATTTATACCCTTGTGATTGAAGTGTTGATCTACTACATAGTGACAGCGTTTGTTAAAATCAACACAGATAATTGTAAGTATATATATATATATATATATATATATATATATATATATATATATATATATATATATATATATATAGCCAATATAACCTTATGAAATCATGATTCCTAGGATTAGATCGTATGAAACAAGATATTTACTATTCCTAATTCTTCTTTATAAGCCACTGCCTCTCCACTGGAGAGAGGCCTCTTCAAGTTTCTTCCAATTGTCTCTATCCTGTGCAAGATGGAGCCATCTACGGCCTGCTATCAACCTGGTATCATCAGTCCATCTTGGTATTTCCGCTGTTTGATTGTCCTTATCCAATCTAATCTTATGTCCCAAGTATACAGTGTGTCCCAAAAAGTTTTACACAAATGGAGAAAAAGTTTATCTTACGTATTACAAAAACATAAAAAGTTCTGCACCACATGGGAATCCATAATCAAGCACCAAAAGCAATAAATAATCCAACAATTACTGACGTGTTCACTGTTTTTTTTTTTGAATTTTTAACTAGGAAGGCCACAAATCGAAAAGCGAGCATAATTTTTTAGTTCATATTAACATTTTTAATTAATATTTTGCTCTGTATTTAAATTTAAACACACTTTACTCTTCATTATAAATCATTATTTTTTATTTTACCTGTATACCAAGAAATATTTCAAACTTTTGATGCTTGATTATAGATTTCCATGTGATGTAGAACTTTTTATCAAGAATAAATTTTTTTGTAGTATGTAAGATAAACTTTTCTCTATTTGTATAAAACTTTTTTGGGACATATTGTATATACTCTTCCACTCTGTCGATCTCCTCCGTGCCGATCTTAATTCTTGTGTTTTGTGGGCTTAGAAGTTTTGTTTTCTTGATGTTCATCTCGGATCCTGCATAATTGCCCAATGTTCCAGGGAGTCAAAAGCCTTCTTATAAACGATGACAGCTAGGTGCATTTTAATATTATATACGGTCGCTTTTTCTATTAAAAGATGGAGCCTCTGGATATGATTTGGTGTTCCAAAAACAAAACTCAAAGTATCATGATACTGGCTCAAAGGATCAGTAAGATACAATTTACATCTCAAGCTGCTATAGGTCCAATTTTGAAGGCGCTCCTGCCATCTATCGGGGGTGGTTTGAGGTCATATACTGATATAGGAATTATTTAGAAGGTTTCTAACAGATACATCTAGGCAGCGGGATTGTTATGGCATTTGAGAGCATTTAGGGTTAAACCATTTTGTTCACAATAAGTCCATATGTGGCGGCTCTGGAAAGCTTCCACATACTTTCAGCACAGATTTCAATATTCATATCATCTGTAAACTAGGAAACACCATAATTCTCAAAATGTAATATCAAGTCATCGAAAAAGAAAGGATAAACAATATAGAATTTAGTGGACTTCCCCGAGGGATACATAAATCATCTGAGAGTGGGTTTGATTTTACAATTCTACCCTTAGAACACTAAATAGGGATTGTAAAAAGTATTATTGTCGTTTAACCAAAGCCGCAAAATCTTCCATTCTAGATCCACATCATTTCGACTGTTAAACATTACCACCCGTTTTTAAACTAAATAACTGAAGATATTTACCAGTCGAAAATAAATAAAATTCGTCTGATTTAAACCAAGAAAGACAATATTATTTTTAAATAATTTTTTCTTTCTCTTTTGTAGTTCAGGTTGGCTTTTTTGTAATGTTAATGATGTGTTGGGGAATACTAACCGGTAAGTCATTTTCTAAAAAAGATCTAATCATTTAAATAACACTAGAGTATCCTAAGATACACCTTTTATAAATAAAGCCATAATCTCCATAGGTTTTCAGTTTTCTCAGAATAGTATTGAAAACATGACGTTTTCATCTCACTTTCACCCTTAAAATAAGATATGCACCTTAAGACAGCGTTTCTCAACCTGTGGGGCGCGCCTCACTAGGGGGGGGGGCGTGATTACACTATTGGGGGGGCCCGAGCGTATCGAAAAGAAATTATTATTAAAAACATTCATTAAAAACATTTAATATAATTTATTGAAAGAAACGCAAAACAAAATACATTCTGACATAATAAAAAATAAAATATACATTTACACTGATATAATACACCTATAAATAGGATTGTATTAGTACTGCACAATGTATTTACCTAATAATTAACATATAAATACCAAATTAAAAAAAAAAACCGGTCAAGTGCAAATTGAACTTGCACAATTAGTGTTCCGTACGTAGATAGTTTTTAAAATAAAAATTTTTGTTAGGGTGGTATAAAATGATCAGTGACTTCACAAAACACACCCCAAATGAGTTTTCAACAAAGTTTGTTTCCAATCTTTACTGAAAACTGGTTACTTTGAAATTTTGTTTTTTTTTTTATATACCAAATAAATTAGTAAAGGTAATGCACTCGTGATAAATTTCGTTCAATCTATACCCCGTGGAGAATATTCCAGAATTTTTTCAAAATTTTTTGATCAGTACTTTTCGAGATAAGGTAGGGGACAGCGATTTTTTAAAAGTAATACGAAGAAACGTGTGCGCAAGTATTACATTATATATATATTTTTTACTCGTGTTTTCACAAGCTTTCATTTGACACCACACTCGATGACCTAGTAAAAAAAATTTTTTCACTTCCGATTTCACCCCTCAAAACGAACCCCTTAAGTCAAAATTTATGTTACGGTGGTATAAAATGATCAGTGACTTCACAAAACACACCCCAAATGAGTTTTTAACAAAGTTTGTCTCCAATCTTTACTGAAATCTGATGACCTTGAAATTTTTGTTTTTTTTATGTACCATATAAATTATTAAAGGTAATGCACTCGTGATAATTTTCGTTCAATCTACACCCCGTGGAGAATATTCCAGAATTTTTTCGAAATTTTTTGGTAAGTACTTTTCGAGATAAGGCCCGGGACAGCGATTTTTCGCGAATTTTTAAAAATAATACAAAGAAAAGTGCGCGCAAGTATAATGTTATATATATATTTTTTACTCGTGTTTTCACAAGCTTTCATTTGACACCACACTCGATGACCTAGTAAAAAAAATGTTTTTTCACTTCCGACTTCACCCCCCAAAACTAACCCCTTAAGTCAAAATTTAATTCTCAAAACTACATGGCTCTGATGAGGCCATCAATTCCTATGTTATTACCAAATTTCACCTTTCTATGTCAAATAGTTTCGGAGAAAATCGGGTGTGACAGACAGACAGACACCGAAGTGATCTTATAAGTGTTCCGTACGGAACACTAACAAGTTTAATAGTTATTAGTGACTCCCTTGGGCCTGTTTTACAGAGCAAGGATTTTCAAAGGATGGTTTAATATTAGAAATAGACACTCTGAGTTCTTTTTCTATATTTAGTTGAGATCTATATTTTGTTTTCTAAGCAGCCACCGCAGAAAATCCGGTTTCGCAAAGGTAGGATGTTGAAAATGGTAATAGTATACGAAATTCTCTTGTTTTCAGAGCAGAAAACTCATCATTCACCCCTGCCCAAAATTCAATGAGTGATTTATTATTAAATTGTCTTTTGATTTCGCCACTTGCCGTGAAGTCTTCGGAAGAGCCCTTCGGGAGTATTTTGAAATGGATCCCTAACCCACTCGTAACTTGCTACCAAGTTGTCATCAGTAAGAAAATACTTTTTAAAATTCTTTGTCAACATGGCTAGATGATTTTCAATGGTTACTAAAACAACTTTCACATGTTGTTCTTCAACCTTGTAGGTTTTAACACATTCATCCACATTTGCAAATATTTCTAGGTTTTTTTTGCTTTACGTTTTTGCTCCACACATATTTGTGTATTTGTTCCTTAGAGTTGAAGATTTAAGGTATTTAGTTTCTCGAATATATCGACCAAGTAGCTCAATTTCATCACAAATAAACTAGTTCGAAACTTCTCGGCTTCCGGTCGGTTTTCCTCTTCTAGAAAAATGGCGATTTCATTTCTTAATTCATAAACGCGTTGTAAAGATTTCCCACGTGATGACCATTTTGCCTCACAAAAAAATAGTAACGCTGAATGTTCGGCACCCATGTCTTTACAAAGTGCAGAAAAAATTCTAGATTTTAGGGGTTTCATTTTAATATAATTTACTAAGGTTAAAACTGTAGTGAGCACAATATTCAGAGCAGGACTCATTTCTTTGTAAGCCAGAGCTTCTTTGTGGATCATACATTGTGTCGACACACACAGTGGAGATTTTTGTTTCACAAGTGCTTGTACACTTTAAAATCTTCCAGACATGGAATGAGCACCATCAATTTTTCCATTCCATATTTGCCTCGTTTATAAAATTATTTATGATAGCAAATAATGCGAGTGATGTTGTTTTGAGTTCTATTGGTTTGCAGAAAAATAGTTCTACTGCTGACATACCATTACAAAATTGAACATAGGCAATGAAATGAGCATCTGTTGCCTCATCAAGCTCAATTGAAAACAACTTCCCGAAAAGCTGATGCTGGAGATCTTCAGCCACATCACCAATTCGACGGGCAACAGTATCATTTGATAACCTGTGAACTTGCCCGCTTTTTGAGGCGTTATTTTGTACCGTGTATATTAATTGGTCGCTTTTTGCGGCGTCATTTCGTACCCTGTGAAAATTGTTTTTTTTTTTTTTTCCCACGCTTGGGCACAATTTTCTTGCGACCTCTTTTTAATTTCTGAGAATGAATTGAGTGAATAATGATTTTAAAAGAACTAAAGAAATTAAACAAACACTAGCTCAGTTTTCCTTGGTAGAGATATATGGGTAAGAGATAATTGTTATACGTCTTTTTGGAATTATTTTCTATTTTTTAAAAAAACTTCAGTCGTACAAATTTTGGCACCATTCATTTTAAAATAGAAAGGATCTAACTTCAGTTAAAAAAATGAAAAAATACTGAAGTGTTTTATGGATATTACTAAAAAGAATTATACTAGTACAACTTTCCTTATCCTGAAAGGAAAATAGGTATTCAGTGAGACACTAGCTTTAATCAACAAAAAAAGAAAATTTATTCATGATTTAAAATAAAAGTTCCAACCTTTGCTGTTATAAAAATTATAAAAGTTCTAGCCTAAATGTAGTTTTTATAAATTAGAGTCCCTAAATCAGAGATTTTACTTCTAATTTTTGACTACACCCGAAATCGAAGAGTCGTGATTTTCACTTCGCGATCTTTCAGTTCAAATTGCTGTTGAAACACTTATTTACGGGGAATATATTTATTGATGTAGTTCTGGTAACTTACGGTCTTCCTATGGGCTTCTAGGCCTTTAATGCTACACAAAACCGATTTCACACTTTTGAGGAGAGCCTACTTTAGCCACTCCATTTAGAAAACACACAACGCCCACTACGGCTTTATGATAAAAAAACTCGTGCTTAACTTGGCTCTCGTAGGTATTGTCGTATGCCTCTACTGCGGCTCGGTGGAAATTAGCCTGCTGCGGCTTGATGTTACTGCCTGGCGGCGGCTCGGTGTTCTCAGCCTGGCTGCGGCTTGATGGTACTAACCACTCGGCGGCTTGGTGGAAAATTAGCCTCGATTCGTGTCCTCCGGACGCTTAAATAAGTCGTGGGCACTCTGTCTGTAATATGGCGACGCCGGAACCAAAACTCCGGATACAAACATTTGACCAATCCCGGCGTATCGATAGATTCGGTCGAAAACCCGCACTGCACATCGTACGACGAGCGGCTAGAAAATTCCAGTGTAATACACTGCTCGATACAAAGATGAAAAGAAGTACAATATAAAACGAAAAATCAGTAACATTACATGGTCTTAAAATCTAGGAAAAAATGAATGTTACATTACCCCCTTCCAAAAAGAAATAGACTACACTAGTCTATTAAACTAAGGCTACTTATGAAAAGGTACAAAGTGGTACACTATCACTTAATACTAAGGTCAGAACTTAAAACAAAATTACAAACTTCGGACCTTACTACTGGACTTAATTCAATTAAGCACTAATATTAAGTACAATGAAAACCAAATGAAAATCTTTGCATGTACACAAGAATCTTATAACTAGACTTAACTTAATTAAGCACTAAAGTTAAGTACATCAAAAAGTAAATAAAAATCCTTGCATGAACATAAGAAATACCTGTTCAAAGTAACAATCGCGGTATTCTTATATAAAAGAATCAGCTCTGTTATTGTTACCAAAACAAAAAAAAATTTAACTTTGTCTAGACTCTTGTCTAAATCAAAAAAAATGAACTGAAACAAAGTATGAACACCCCCCTTAAAATATTTTAAGGATTGTCTGAAAATTTTCTATTTCAGCAAAAGAAATTTATAAAAATTCTTAAATAAAGAAAACAAAAAAAATAAGTGATTCTAGTGCAAACACTAACACTAAAAGGAGAAAGTCTTGTAAGACCATTTAGCACAAAGCTAAGAAAAACACCTGGATAAAAATCCAGACAAACGCTCGAAAAAAAATCGCCATCAATGCTCTAGCTCACCGCTAAGAGAACATTCTAAATCTAGTATCACTACTAGTCGCATCAGAAAATAATCGCACTCTATCGCGCAATGTCGACGTCCTAAGACATCTAGACATGCTAAAATCGCCAGGAAAATCGCTACATCACGCAATGTCGACGTCCTGAGACATCCAGACATGCAAAAAAACGCCAGGGAAAACGCTCTGGTTGATCGCCAGAAAACACGTCAGCTCATCGCCAACAAAACACTCTGGTATATCGCCAGAAAAAAGGCCTCGGCTCCTCGCCAAGAAAACACTCTGGTATCTCGCCAGAAAAAACCTCGGCTCCTCGCCAAGAAAACACTCTGGTATATCGCCAGGAAAAACCTCGGCTCCTCGCCAAGAAAACACTCTGGTACATCGCCAGAAAAAAGCCTCGGCTCCTCGCCGAGAAAACATTCTGGTACATCGCCAGAAAAAAAGCCTCGGCTCCTCGCCAAGAAAACACTCTGGTACATCGCCAGAAAAAACCTCGGCTCCTCGCCAAGAAAACACTCTGTAAATAGTCCTCGACTACACAAAGTCTGCGTTCTAAAAGAACAATCTCGCCATTAACATAGTGAGCAGCTATAAAAGCTAACAATATCACTATAGGCGCAGTGAATAGCTACAAAAGCTAAAATTCACCAAACTGAATGATCCTGCTTCAAAAAGCAATGTTCACAAAGAACAGAATGATTAGTCCACGCGCAACTAACATTCAAGGAAACATTCCTAGCATAACTATATGAGACAGCTAGTCTCTAAATAGGACCTCCCTAAAGTCATAATCCTATATATAGGAGTCCATAAGCAAAACGACTCAAAATCACACATTTTGAGCACATGCCCTCAGGCAACCAACATACACTGAAATATATACAGAAATATATACAGAAATATATACAGAAATACATACAGAAATATATACAGAAATACATACAGGAGTTCAAATCCCAAACTCTTGGTTATGATAACTCCATACTGAGCTTGGTGAAAGCTCTTAGCAAAAGCTAATCAAATCTTCGGCACATCGCATCAAAGTGACAAATCTGCCTAGAAACATGAGCCAGAAAAAACGCCCTCCGTCATTCTTCAGGGTGGCTACACTGAGATATAAAACTTAACCAGCATTGCGCCTCTTCAAGTTGCATGAAGAACCCTCGTGTACTGGTCTCGCCCTAGAACAACAACGAAAAACATTTAATCCATCCCACATAACAGGAGACAAACACCTCACCACGATATACTGAAAGGTGGAGACAATAGAATACGGAAATGGTGACCCTGGTGTCCACCAACAAAAGGGAGTAGATTATAGCATCCACTAAACTAAAACGGTGTCTACCACACCACCATAAGTCAAAAAAAAATTAATCAATAGGGTGTTCCGAAACACACTACTGCCAACAGCCTGTCACCACTAATAGGCTAATTGGAGCTGAGGTCGACTACAGTAGCTAGGCTCTCTTTTGGCTCAAATAGAAATAACCATTGAGTAACAAAACCTTTAAAAGGTCCCAAAGGTCAAACGTTTGCCCCCCATAGACTACCCTTCCAATCAGTCTGTTCCTCAGGAAGACTAACTCCCTGCCAAACGTCGCAACGGCATCTGTTAGCACCCGGTGCATCACAGCCTGTAAAAACAGATAACTCATGGGATACAACCTAAAAGGTTTACAAGGTTGACTTAACCAAGCTTCTAACGGAAATTTCCAAACTACTAAAATGAGCTTAAAAAGCTACATGAAGCAAAAATTTCTCAATTTTTCGGTGGCAACCAACAAAACTTTTGAAGACGACAAGAGCTTTTCCCAGCTTAATCAGAAACAAGAAGAAAAAACATCGTTGACAGCTAAAATATTCGATCATGGTGTTAATCGTCTTCCTAGACAATAGCCTCTAGAAGAAACTGCTACAGGTATCAGGCATAACCGTTTTCTGTCAGCCCAAACTTCTAGATTACCTCTTGGAAATCTAAAAATTCGGTTAGGAATCTTCCTTCACTGCGCTTAGCCACTCTTGACAAGGTTCTCATCTCGGTATCAGATTTTGATCATTTCTTTGTGAAACGACTGTCTTACTTTGCTCTCATCTCCTGTAAATGATCAGCCTTTAGTTCTCCTGCAGGACTTCAATTTCCTATCAATCTGATAGTAGACCGAAAAAACTCATCAGACGCCTATGAGTCTATGCAAAAAAAATTTTTAAAAAATTTGTGACTCAAAGGTAACGTTTAAACGGCCCTGAGAAGAATAGAAAGTACCCTCAGTTTGTCAATTCAGAAGAAGATCTAAATCAAAATAATCCAAGTCTTAGACTTACTGGATAAACCAAAATCAATTTACTCTTAATTGCACCCTACATATACCACTAAGGTAATAGAAATCCACCCACTCGGGTAACAAACTTTGAAATTGCTCATAAAAATTTTGACTCCACATCATACCACACGAGCTCCATCTTGCGCTTGTCCAAACTCAAGATCACTTTGGATTGCCTCTAATCAAAATTTCGCTTCCAAGTGTCAAGAACTGGATATTATTTGGGGTCATAAGCAAATCAAATCCCGCGACCACCGACATACCAGTCTTATAATATATCCTGAGTGTGACTCTTTCGCAAGCTCGCAACAGCTGAGTCGATGCTAAACATCAACTACAATCAACCTAAGTTTGGATATGATCAGTACCCAAAACCTTAGCAATAAACAATAAAAGTAAGCTATTCTCTGCTCAACTTTTATAACAGTCAAAAAAACGAGGTCGTCACCTCTACAGAGCAACATCAAAAAAAATAAAGTAAAGCAATTAAGATAATGTAAATATAAATTATTCTTCTTCTGACAAACTTTCACTAGGGTTAGGTCCGTTGAATGGTTTTAAGTCTTTAATATGCCATTGTCCTACTTTAGTCCCATCTAAATTAACTAAACCATAAACTAAATCTGAAATCTTTTCTCTAATCACGCAATGCACATACCTAGGTACCAACTTAGATGTGAATTTATCAGCTGCACTGGAAAGAATTTTATTTTTTCGCCAAACGTGATCACCTATATTAAAGGCAAAATCCCTTTTTCTAAGGTTGTAAGACTTACTGTTCCGTTCATAAGCCTTATGTATCCTACTACGCACGTCGGTGAAAATATCTTTTAAACCCTTTAAATTTTCGGCGTACGCACCCCTGTTACCCGGAATTATTTCGCTGTCAACATTGACATCCAAATCTAAATTTTTATAATACGATCCAGATAGAGGTATATGTCTGCCGTAAACTAAGAAAGACGGTGTAAACCCGGTTACTTCGTGTCTTGCGGTGTACACGGGATTAAAACGGATGTTAAAACCATAAGTTTCACTTAAGCTCTTAAAACTCTTAGAGGTAAACTGAGTACCGTTATCGCATATCAAGAGCGATGGAACACCGTGGATTAGAAAGACATTATTTTCCAAAATTCTCTCTATATATTCTGCTTTAGAGCTTTTCAAAGGAAATAGCATGGTATACTTTGTAAACCAGCAAGAAACCACGAGAAGCCATTTATTTCCCTTTTTTTGAACGTGGAAATGGGCCTACTAGATCGGCTGCTATGACTTGAAAAGGGTAATTAACCGTTTTCTCTTTTCCCATCAGTCCCATAGGTAGTGTATTTGGAGATTTCTGCGCTCCACATACTTCACAAGTCCTCACAAACTTTAAGATATCAAAACGCATTTTTGGCCAATAATACTGTTCCTGAACCCTGTGAAGAGTTTTATAAAAACCAAAATGACCAGAAGTAGGAGGAGTGTGACACATGTCTATAATTTCCTCTCTCTGTGGTTTAGGAACTAGTATTTTCCACTCGGGTACATTAACTTTTAAAGGCAACTTGTTTGGGATAAACTTGTACACGAAATCATTTTCCACCTTCCACTGCGGAAAATTTTGAGGAAATTCTTTAATTTGCTGCCGTAAATTATCGTACCATGGATCTATACGTTCTATGTCTACTGTATCAATTCTTACGCCAATCTGTGCATTAAGACTGTTTTCGTCCACTGTATGATCTGGGATTCTTGACAAAGCGTCAGGAATAACATTGTGGACTCCTTTTCTATGAATTAAATTAAACGTATGTTGTCTCAGCCTAATCGCCCAACGCGCTAGTTTGCCACTAGGGTTTTTAATAGAATTAAGCCACAATAAACTACAATGATCTGTTATGACCGTGAAAGGAACACCTTCTATGTAAGGTCTAAACTTTTCGATGTTAAAGAGTACTGCTAAACATTCTTTTTCAACAACCGAATAGTTACGTTCAGCCTTTGATAAAGTTCTACTGGCATACGCTATCACTCTTTCCTCACCATTGATTTTCTGTGTTAGGACGCCCCCTAAACCGGTATTAGAAGCATCACTAGAAATATAAAACTGTTGGGAAAAATCTGGTTGGGATAAAATTGGAGCTGAAACCAATAGCTCTTTAATCTTGATAAAAGATTCTTCGGCTGCCTTTGTCCAATCTATCGATTGTCCTTTTTTTCGTCCTTTCAAAAGATCATTAATAGGCGACAACAGGGTAGAAAAATTCTCAATAAAACGTCTATACCATGAACACGTTCCTACGAAGCGCTTAACTTCCGTAGTATTAGTGGGTCTCGCATAATTAACCATGCTTGCTACTTTATCCGGATCGGTACGCAAGGAATTTGAGCCTACAATATAGCCTAAAGACTTTAGAGAAGTTTTGAAAAAATCACACTTGCTCAAATTTATCGTCAGTCCGGCCTCTTTCAATTTATTTTTTACTTCTTTAAGTAAGCGTACATGCGATTCGAAGTCTTCCGATGTTACTAAAATATCATCGAGATAGGTAAAAATATGTGGCTCATATTTCGGGCCAAATATAGCGTCCACTAAACGTTGCTGAGTTTGAGCAGCGTTCTTTAGACCAAACGGCATAGTGACGAACTGAAATAGACCTCGGCCTACTACTGCAAAAGCGGTCTTTTCCTTAGAGGATTTGTCCAAAGGAATTTGCCAGAAAGCCTTTCTAAGATCTATCGAGGATACATACTTAGCATTCCTGAGTAATGTCAAAATTCTGTCGATGTTCGGTAATGGATAGTTATCAAATTTGCTGACCTCGTTGAGCTTTCTTCCGTCAAAGCATAGACGGTATCACTCCGAGTTTCAACATTTCGTCTAACTCCTTATTTAATACTTTTGACATGTACGGAGACATGGCGAAGGGCCTTGTCTTTACAGGACTGGCATCGGCCGTATCTATAGACATGGTGATTTTATTCGTTCGGCCTAACCTATCTTTACTACTTATTTCCTTGAAAGAGCTTATTACTTTTTCTGCCTTTAAGCGTTCCGTCCGCGAGAGATCATCTACGGTACATAGACGCGAGAAAAGGTTTTCTAAAGAACTTTCTGAATAACAATCTTTAAAACTTGTATGAGAATTGACTTCTAGGGACTGTGGATACCACGAATTATCTTTAAAATTTACTAAAATTCCGAATTTTTGTGCAAAATCACATCCTAAAAAACCAAAGTATGTGATAGAGAAGGTACTACTAGAGCAGAGATTACTAAACAATGACTATTGTAGACTAGCGGCAACTCAACCGTACCTAAAACTTTTAGACGGCTGCCATCTGCAGTGGTAACACTTCTATTTTCGACATGGCATATTTTTATACTTAAACGACTTAAAATTTTAATACCATTCTGACCTATTGAGGTATTTGCACGAGAGTCAAATAAAGCCGAGAAATGGACACTTAATGGATTTATCTTTATATGCGGTCTATTATCTAAATATTTATGCACGAATAAAGGAGATATGTGACCATTTGGAGAAGCAGGAGTTTTAACTTGAGAAGGAGGATTTTTATTAGACTTAAAAAAAAATCAGAAACTTTTGTAACTATTTAGTCCAATCTGATCTATTGGATTATTTCTTTACTTAAGATCCTCGTTGGAATCTTTCTTTTATCCGCGACCGGACGTTCTGAGAAAATACGACGGATTTTCATTTCATAGTCTAACTCATATTCCAGTGGGTGATTGACTTTAAAATTGAAAGCTTCCATGATAAATGTATAAAATTTAAAAAAATTGTTTAAAGAGTCGTGAAAATATTTCTCCTGTGCTCCTAATAGTCAAAATAAAAAATATGTAAAGGCACTTAAAATATGTAAACTTCTTTACCAAACTTTTAAAAAAATCTTCAACAATTTCAAAAAAAATTTCTAAGTATTGCCTTGTATTAAAATTCTTTTACCAAATATGTTAAGAATTTTCAACAAAAAAATCTCCAAATATCGTTTCGTATCAGCAAAGTATTTTTAATATTCATGCAAAACATCGGTGAGAAAAAAAGTACAGTTTTTTCTTCGGTTTACCGCAAAATAAATCTAACACTGCAAAAATTAAAGTAAACCAGCACATCTGCTAATCTGAACTATAAAAGTAGCTTTTAAGAAAAAAGTAGGAATCTCTTATCTTAGAGTCGATTAACAAAATTCAAATATCTAAACCACCATCAGATAAATTGAAATAAATAATTCTACAAATTTCCTGCTTTTGTCTTATTGCTATAGTGTAGTTTCGTTTAATTAAATATTATGAAATAAAAATATCTGAAAAGTTAGAGCTTTTACTTTGTTCGAAAGCTAGTACACTGAACCCTTTAAAAAAATAAAATTCCAAAAGCCCCGCGTTGACAGCGCTATTTTGTAGGCTGTTCTTTCCCTCTTTTATATGGGTACGAGTTAATTGTTATACGTCTTTTTGGAATTATTTTCTATTTTTTAAAAAAACTTCAGTCGTACAAATTTTGGGCACCATTCATTTTAAAATAGAAAGGATCTAACTTCAGTTAAAAAAAATGAAAAAATACTGAAGTGTTTTATGGATATTACTAAAAAGAATTATACTAGTACAACTTTCCTTATCCTGAAAGGAAAATAGGTATTCAGTGAGACACTAGCTTTAATCAACAAAAAAAAGAAAATTTATTCATGATTTAAAATAAAAGTTCCAACCTTTGCTGTTATAAAAATTATAAAAGTTCTAGCCTAAATGTAGTTTTTATAAATTAGAGTCCCTAAATCAGAGATTTTACTTCTAATTTTTGACTACACCCGAAATCGAAGAGTCGTGATTTTCACTTCGCGATCTTTCAGTTCAAATTGCTGTTGAAACACTTATTTGCGGGGAATATATTTTATTGATGTAGTTCTGGTAACTTACGGTCTTCCTATGGGCTTCTAGGCCTTCAATGCTACACAAAACCGATTTCACACTTTTGAGGAGAGCGTACTTTAGCTACTCCATTTAGAAAACACACAACGCCCACTACGGCTTTATGATAAAAAAAACTCGTGCTTAACTTGGCTCTCGTAGGTATTGTCGTATGCCTCTACTGCGGCTCGGTGGAAATTAGCCTGCTGCGGCTTGATGTTACTGCCTGGCGGCGGCTCGGTGTTCTCAGCCTGGCTGCGGCTTGATGGTACTAACCACTCGGCGGGCTTGGTGGAAAATTAGCCTCGATTCGTGTCCTCCGGACGCTTAAATAAGCCGTGGGCACTCTGTCTGTAATATGGCGACGCCGGAACCAAAACTCCGGATACAAACATTTGACCAATCCCGGCGTATCGATAGATTCGGTCGAAAACCCGCACTGCACATCGTACGACGAGCGGCTAGAAAATTCCAGTGTAATACACTGCTCGATACAAAGATGAAAAGAAGTACAATATAAAACGAAAAATCAGTAACATTACATGGTCTTAAAATCTAGGAAAAAATGAATGTTACAATATATATATATATATATATATATATATATATATATATATATATATATATATATATATATATATATATATATATATATATATATATATATATATATATATAGATAGCAATTGTTTGGCAAAATTATCTCCAAACATAGTTTCTACAATCTCAATTGCCGCTGGCAAAACAAGGTCTTCACCAATGGTGTGAGGCTTTTTACACATGGCTATTTTATATGAAAGTTTGTAAGAGGCAAGTAAAGCTTTTTCATTCACAGACAAAGTTTTTTTAAAAAATGATTTCTGCTTTATGATTTTAATTTTAATTCGAAGAATTCTCGGGGTGTGTTAAGGTACTCACTATGAAGCGTTTCCAAATGTCGTTTAATTTTATTTGGTTTCATGCTGTCTGCTGCCAAGATTTTTGAGCAAATAACACACAGGGGGTTTTTCTTCTTCATTTACTTCAGTACTGGTAAGCCCTAAATTTCAGTATTCTTGGGAATATTTTCTTGATTTGATTTTCGGAACCGCGCTCGTCTGTGCAGTTGTTAATACTTCACTATCATCTAATGCTCGCTTACTCCCACTTAAAAATTTATCCATGATTCTGTCGTGAATACTTAATACCTTGAATTTCAATTAACACGTAAATTACAACATAGACATTCACGATAAATCCGATAGCAGTAGAAGGATCAACTCGACTGAGACGGACTGTAATTGAACGAGGTACAGCATTTATACACCTTTGGGCAGACTTTCCGAATGTTCGAGACAACTCGGAACTTCTCGCGAAGCCGCTACCGATATGATGGAGGTGACAGAAAGCAATAGAGAGGCATCGATTATAGTTTTGTCAACGCAGCAGATATGTGTTGCAAAATATGAATAAATTTACTTATTCTTGGTAGTTTGTAAGGATTAAGGTTTAATGTTTAGGTGTAGCTTTAGCATCAAAATACTGAAAATACATTATTATTGCATGCATTGTTATTTTATGAGAGGGAGGGGAAGCGCGATGAAAATTATGATTGAAAATTGGTTGAGAAACGCTGCCTTAAGAGTACTTTAGTGCTGGGTGGAATTACCTCTTGGGTGATATTACTCGTAATTTCTCAAAAAGTTGTTTAATTTTTTAGGTGTTAATACGGTGAATATGATGAGCACGTCACTACTCTACTCAAGATTTCCTCATAGATATATGCAAACGATATTAACTGGAGAGAGTACTGCCGGGCTAATCGGTGACAGTTTAAATATTGTTTCCGTGGCAGTCAGCGGTGATGTAATTGATTCAACTTTAATGTACTTCATTTTTGGTAGTTGCACGGTAACTGGAACTCTTATATTGACTGTTATTACGTCAAGGACTGATTTTTATAAGTAAGTAATGTATTTATGGTCATAACAACCCTTTTTGCTCCTATCTCAGCTCCACTTTTCCCCTACCTTCCTGTATTTGCTTCCATCGCCTCTATATAAAATTTCAGTCAATCGGTTTCAAGCATCACAAGAAACCCACAGTACTTTTGATTTTGAGGTCGTGAAATAATGTCTTCTTGCCTTCAGTTGTTCTTGCTCTACTGGACAGTGGAAATCAAATTCTGTAAGTTTTCTTTCATAGCTATGTAGACCACCTAAAAAACGTACTTGTAGAAGTTTACTGAATATTTTCGTTACGAAACTGGAATTGAATGAAGAGGGAAACTGAATTTACACGGGTAATTATTCTGGCATTAATTACCTTGCACTAATCTATCGTAAGTTGGCCATATGTCCAGGTAGCTTAGGTCAGATTTAACTTAATAATGCTTATTATATTTAATGCGCCTACTACAATATTTATGTTAGGAGAACAGAAATTTGAAAAGGTCTTGTGTCAGTTTACTATCGCGAGATGAGAGACCAATTTCATTATGTATGTATATATATATATATATATATATATATATATATATATATATATATATATATATATATATATATATATATATATATATATATATATATATATATATATATATATATATATATATATATATATATATATATACAGTGAAATCTCCCTTGGGCGGACACCAACGCAACCGACCGAAAATGTCCGTTCAAGAGGAGTGTCCGCTTAAAAGAAATACAAAAAAATCACCTTTTTAATGAAAACTGTAATTAAAGAATTTGGGCATTTACAAACGTATACTTATGTATGTACATATTTTTAAAATAAACAAAAAACTTAAAACTTAAGGAAAAAACATACATATAAAATATAATAGGATAGAGTTATACATATGAAATGAAAGGTCACTTTAATGACGCAAAAATTCATATATTGTTGTTTGTCTCCTCTTTTTCTTTAAAAAGGCGTCCACAAATCGTATTTCTAATTTGGAAAGAAGCTCTAAAGACTCTGCATCTCCGTGATCTTCGGCAAAACTTTTAAGCTGCTTGGTTAGGGTAATAGCCTCACCATAATTTGGAATAGCATCTGTTGGTACTGGAACCTCATCGACATCAAAATCTTCGAAAAGTCCTTGTATTTTAACTGAATTTTCAATTTCTTGTTTTGAATTTGGACTTTCGACATACAAATTTCAAAAAATTATTAAGGTTTTCATTATCAGTCAACAAATTCTTATTTTTGAGGATA
Source organism: Pachyrhynchus sulphureomaculatus (assembly GCA_019049505.1). NCBI lineage: Eukaryota > Metazoa > Arthropoda > Insecta > Coleoptera > Curculionidae > Pachyrhynchus > Pachyrhynchus sulphureomaculatus. Next base: position 74,184,523 of record CM032451.1, on the reverse strand, counting down.
TCTGCATGTACGTTAAGTGGTAAGTCATCTTCTGGATCAGATGTAACAGCCTTAGTTAACTGGCCTTCACTTGGCATATTTTCATGCTTAAATCCGGCTTTACGAAAGCAATTTTTAACTGTTTCCTTGGTTACTTGTTCCCAAGCGGTTTTTGCAAAGTAAACTGCATCCAGTGGCGTAATTTTCTTAATTAACTCTGTACCAACAGTTTTAATGGTTACTATCAGGTGTTTTAGTATTAAACTTCGGTAATAAATTTTAAAATTTCTTATAATTCCGTGGTCAAGTGGTTGACAAGCTGATGTACAGTTAGGGGACAGAAACAAGATTTTTTATATTTTTTAAGCGGACGTCTTTTTGATGAGATCCTGCATTGTCTAAATATAACAAAATGTTTCTTTTTTCTTTTGTCATTTTCCAATCAAGATCTTACAACCACTCTGTCATAATTTCTTCTATCATCCAAGCTTTCTTATTATGTTTCCAAGTTACAGGGAGGTTGTTTATGTTAATATTTTTAAAGGCTCTGGGTTTAGCTGCCTTACCAATAATTAAGAATTTTTTTTCTCCCGCCATATTTGCACAATGCAAAAATTATAAACCTCTCTTTGGAATATTTACCACCAACACATTTTTCTTTTTTAATGTTAGCGTTTTGTTGGGTAGAGCCCTAAAATACAGGCCTGCCTCATCGGCATTATATATGTCCCTCGGTGAATATCCCTTAATTAAAGAAGGGCATTTTTCCAGATTGATGAAACATCTTCAACAATAACCGAAACTCCTTCTCCTGAAATCGCTTTAAAACTTATGTTATGGCGGATTCTAAATTTATTAAGCCAACTGGAAGAAGCACTGAAGGTAGAATGTCCCAGAGACCCGGCTATTTCTTTTGCTTTGCATCGTATTAGCGGACCTGAAAAAAACATTAACAATAAGTTTTTTGCATTTTTGTCACGATACGCCTACGATACTGTCACCCCTTTTATCCATTCTTTGAACTGATATGAAAAGAAAATCAACGCACTAATTCCAGAAAACCTTATCTAAAAAAAAATAATTTATGTGCATACCTGTCAAAGGAAACCCCATATGGCGAGCTGCTATAAACCAGTTATAACAAAACTTGTAAATTTTGGTACCATCACCAGTCAAAAAGCTTCTTTTTTCATTCAAATTGCTGTTCGACCTCCACTTGTTTAGAAGGATTTCTTTATGTTTAATTATATGAGCATCTTGTGTTTTTCCGATATTAAAACGCTTGAATAAGTCCCTTACACTTAACTTTTCCTTATTGTGAACTTAAACAATCTCAATTTTTTGTTTAAGCGTTAGAATTTTTCTATTTGGAGCCATTTCTACAATGAATGTGTCGCCCACTGTGTCTCTTTTTCGTATAGGTGTCAGACTAATATTAAATCCCCGCGTGTACCGAAAAATTGATATCGGTAAAATCCCCGGTTTACAGGAAGTCCCTCAGTGAAGGCAGACAGCGACGTTGGCGCGCGTTGCGATTGGGAAACGCAACAGCGATACTCGCCACAGAAAAATGAGAAAAGGCGTTTATTTTTTTATTGTTTTCTTGTCCGGTTAAGATAATTTTTTGCGTCCGCGTCCGTTCAAGTAAATCTCCGTCCAAGAGGGAGTTAACACAATGCCAATTATATGAGAGTCGGTCGAGAAACTGTCCGTTCAAGGGAGATGTTCGTATAAGAAGGGTGTCCGCGAAGGGGAATTTCATTTTATATATATAAAATAAAAATAAACTTCACCAAAACCAAATATTTGAACAAGGAAAGTAAAGGTAACAGCCAGAAATTAGTAATAAAAATATCAAAAAATAATTTAATGACTTGGATAGAAGAGTCTCGTTAGCTTGGTCTGCGTTCGGAAAGTTACAATCTACATTTAAATTGAACATCCCAAATACAATAAAAGCCAACGTATTTGATCAATATATACACCGGTATTAATATATGGCACTGAATCGTGGGCTTTAAATAAAAGTATAATAAATAAACTCCAGATAATCCAAAGAGCAATGGAGAGGAAAATGCTAAATATTAGTCTTCAAGATCGTATTCCTAACATCGAGATTAGAAGAAGATCAAAAGTGACAGATATAATACAACGAATATATATATATATATATATATATATATATATAATATATATATATATATATATATATATATATATATATATACGAGGCTGGTTTGAAAAGTCCGTGCAAAGTCCGAGAGATGGCACCACCGGCGCGTATCGAGGTCATGTTTAGTTAGTAGCATCTCTTGAATGAACGCACACCAAGTTTCAGCCATATTGGTCTATTTCTTTGTGTTTGACATTCGTGTGAATCAAGGAAGTCGAGTGATTTTTCAAGAAATGGACGAAAAAGAATTTCGTGTGGTGATTAAACATTACTTTATGAAAGGCAATACGCCTCAGGAGACTAAAGAGAAGCTTGATAAACATTATGGTGACTCTGCACCTTCGATTAGAACAGTTTATAAGTGGTTTCAAAATTTTCGGACTGGCCATATGGGCACAAGTGACGCTGAACGTTCTGGGCGGCCTGTGGAGGTTACGACTCCAGAAATCATTGATCAAATCCATGGTATGGTGATGGATGACAGAAGAGTTAAGGTGAGTGAGATTGCTAGTGGTGTGGGCATCTCGACAAAACGGGTACATAATATTTTGCATAAATATTTGGACATGAGAAAGCTATCCGCAGGATGGGTGCCGCGATTGCTCACGCTTGACCAAAAACGGAATAGTGTGAAGTGTTGCAAGGATGGTTTGCAGCTGTTCCAGAAGAATCCGGAGGACTTTAAGCGTCGTTTCGTCACTGTAGATGAAACATGGATACATTACTATACTCCTGAGACCAAACAACAATCTAAACAATGGGTTACCAAGGGGGAATCTGCACCAAAAAAGGCGAAGACCGTTCCTTCGGCCGGAAAGGTTATGGCGACTGTCTTTTGGGATTCGCAAGGGGTAATCCTCATCGACTATCTGGAAAAGGGTAAAACTATTACAGGTGAATATTATTTATCGTTATTGGACCGTTTGAAAACCGAGCTGCAAGAAAAACGCCCGCGATTGGCCCACAAGAAAGTCCTTTTCCATCACGACAACGCACCAGCACACACCTCAGCAGTTGTGGTCGCAAAATTAATGGAAATAGGATTCCAACTCGTTTCACATCCCCCTATTCTCCAGACTTGGCTCCCTCGGACTACTATTTGTTCCCCAATTTGAAGAAATGGCTGGCGGGACAAAGATTTATTCAAACGAGGAGGTGATTGCAGACACTAATGGATATTTTGCAGACTTGGACAAATCCTATTATTCGGAAGGGATCAACAAACTAGAACATCGTTGGACGAAGTGTATAAGCCTAAAAGGAGACTATGTCGAAAAAATAAAAAAGGTTTACCCCAAACACATAAGTAGTTTTTATTTTTGCACGGACTTTTCAAACCAGCCTCGTATATATACATATATATATATATATATATATATATATATATATATATATATATATATATATATATTAAGGTGGAATTGGGCAGGGCATTTCGCAAGGCTGAAGATAACAGACGGACACGCCGTATAATTGAATGGAGGCCTAGAGAATACAAAAGATGCAGAGGTAGACCACAGACAAGATGGATGGACGACACAAAAAGATTAGCAGGACACGACTGAATGCAAAAAGCAAACAACAAAGTTCATTGGAGGCATGGGGAGGCTTACATCCGATTATGAATGGAATAAGCTAATGATGATTATATATATATATATATATATATATATATATATATATATATATATATGTATATATATATATATATATATATATATATATATATATAAGCGAGGATCCTACAGTTTTTGCCGCATCTCGCATTTCGACCGTCATGTCCCTCTATCTCTTCAATCATTCTCGTGGATAGCTGTCTCTCATTATGTCCAGTATTCCGTTTATCTTCTTGTATTTGGTGGAATATATTCAAATATTCTTTTTGGCCATCTAGTATCGGGCATTCTTTTTACGTGTCCGTACCAAATTAACGGTTTGGTTTCTATTCTTTCTGCTATTGTACGTATTCTTTCTGTCCGTCTTCTGATTTCTTCCTTTTTGGACGTGCTCATGTATAGATATTAAATACACACACACACACACACACACACACACACACACACACACACACACACATATATATATATATATATATATATATATATATATATATATATATATATATATATATATATATATATATATATATATATATATATATATATATATATATATGTATATATAATGGTTTTGGTTTTGAACTTCCCGGACCCAAAATGTATTAACTGTTGAATAATAATGCATGTTATGGCTGTTAACTGCTCCATCACTGCGAAAAGTAGCTTTATCAGAAAACGTTATTTTGGATAAAAAATTTGAATCGGTCTCTATTGCTCCATTCATGGTGGTACAAAAGTTTACTCGTCTTTCAAAATCACGGTCTTGAAGTTCTTGGTGTAGTTCCATATGAAAGGGATGATACTTGTATTTTCTCGTGGTGCGATTATCCGTACATTCGGATGTGTCAGATAAGTCAGCTAGTTGACGGCTGCTGACCTGGGGATTGATTATCTTCAACATGAAGTAAAATCTCCATTTCTTTTTCCTCATTGGTAGCATTCTGGTTTGTTACTTTCCGTTTCGTATATTCAACGCTACCACTACCATCAAACCGTTCCATTACGCACTGCAAAGATTTTGTAGATGGTACACGTCTATTAGGGTACTTCGCTCCGTAAAACCTACTGCCAAAAGACAATTTTTTCCCGCCTCGCCCAGTATATAAACCATACCAATTAATTCATTTTTAGGAAAATCCATATTACCTTTATACGTCACTTACTACAACAAATTAAACTATTTTTACTTGCTTAATATACATGTTAAAATTTGACAATGCCTACATTTTTATTTTGTCTTGGCAACTATGATTTTATAGCGTAAGTGTATTAAAAACAACAACAAACTATTAGAAATAGGTATATGACATACTAAATAAAAGTTGGAGGGTTTTGTAAAAATCTATCAGAAAAAATAATAATATACAGGGTGTGCCAATTAAAAAATTCGAGATTTTTTAAATTTAAAATTGTCGAAACGCATAAATTTATTTTGAACACCCTGTAGCATCCAACTAAAATTTCTTTACATATATCTTTTTTTTATCCCTATAGAACACTCGTACCAATTATGAGTATTCCACCTTGAGAAACAATGTCGCTACTATCAATTTTTTACAAAACTGAAAACTAGTTTTTTTTTTTTTTAAATTGAAATATTAGAAAAACTACTAGTTTTAGGTATATAACATTATTAATAAAAAAGTTATAAAATTTACGCAGAATTTAAAAAAAAATTAGAAAATAGGATGTTCCATTAAAAAAAACATATGTTATATCGGCCACACTTTTTTTTAAGTATCCTGTATACTCAAAAATAATGTTAAACTGTGCACCTTAATATTCCCTAGAACTATTGTATTTAACATTTTTTCGTCATTGCCGAAACAAATGACTTAATGAACTTTACTCTATTGTCAACTCACCCTGTAGTTTTATTGAATATTAATAAAAATTAAAAACCATTTTTAATTTAGCGGTTGCAAATGTCTATTTTAAACAGCATTTTGCTACGTAGCTTAGTTAAATGTGGTGTGTGCGTGTTTTTTTTGTTAAACATGGACACTAAAACCTAATATTTTTAAGTTTTTATGATAAATGTAGATTCAGAAACATTTAAAGATGTCCGAAATAATAGTTTTATTCCATAATTTTAATGATTATACAGTTTTACATTATTTATTAAAATGTATTTTTTTCAATTTAATAGTTTTCTGGCAACTTTAAGTGTGCTTTCTGAAAAAAACCTCACGGTGGATGTCTTTTTTTATGATTTTTTTGGGTTCAGCATAAAAAAATACTTAAGAAAATACGTGTCTCACTAAAAAGACAGAGCAAATTTTGTGTATACCTGTGTAATTGATATTCAGGTTAGTTCAGCAAGTACTCAAGTGACTCTAGTATTTATTACATTATAGTTGAAATAATTGGCGGCTTTATTATGTTATTTTTAGATATTATTTAAACACTATTCCAGAAAATTTCCTAAAGGATACGCCAACGAAGAAGGAAGTCTTTAGAATTGGGTCCAAAATACGTCTGACAATATTTATATACTTTATGGCTATCTTAGGAATATCAGCATGTCATACAGCTGTCACATCCCTTGTAGTTTCAGAGAATTATTCCAAAGACACTGTTTGGGCAAGTAAGTCATCTTCTGAAGACTGCCTCGATAAACAAACCTTATTTTCGTTCATTCGTTATCTAAATAGATAGTGCATTTCACCGCGAATTAATATAAGTAATGTGTTCGTCCTAAGGATGATGTTTTTGCGACACAGAGCGCATAAAAGTTGTAATATAGTCGTCCAGAGTGGGTGATCGCCTGGCATCTTCGGGACATAGTTTCGACGACGAGATTTTCGGCGTATTCTTGGGGAATGATTTCCAAATTGTCCGAATTTGTCGTGATAGCTGCTTTACTGTACACACCTTTTTACTACGAAGCTTCTGCTTAATGTTACACGTGGCTGAAAAGTTTTTTGGTCTAGCTACTTACACATTTTCTTTGCAAAATTCGACTTTATTCATCAATATAGTTTACTTCAAGAGCGATACAATCAGTCCAACGCTTCTCTAACATTTCTATACCTTTCTTGTAGCAGGATTTGTCTTTGCCTTGCATGTTTCAGTTTCGGCGATAACTTCTTTATTGGAGCCAAAACTCTATCCCGCCAGCATTTTTTTGAGGTCTGATAACAGTCGCTGGGGGCCAAATCTGGAGAATACGGTGGATGAGGAAGCAATTCGAACTTTAATTTATGCAATTTTGCCATATAACCACTGACTTGTGACACGGTGCATTGTCTTGATGAAAGAGCACTTTTTTCTTGTTCATTTGGGGACGTTTTTTCGATTTCTGCCGTCAAACGCACCTATAACTTTATATAATATTCGCTATTGATGGTTTTTCCCTTCTCAGTATAGTCGATGAAAATTATTCCGTGCGTATCCCAAAATATAGAGGCCAAAACCTTCCCAGCCGACTGTTGTGTCTTTGGTCGCTTCAGGCGGCTTTCACCGGCTGCTGTCCACTCAGCTGACTGCCGATTTGATCCATGTTTCATCCATTGTCACATATCGCTTGAAAAAATCCTGAATCATCAACACGTTGTTGTTTTTGGTCCACTGTGAGCAAACGCGGTACCCATTTCGAACAGAGCTTTCTCATGCTCAAATGTTCATGCCAAATATGACTAACACGTTCTTTTGATATCTCTAAGGTGTCAGCTATCTCACGCAATTTCATTTCATCATCATCCGAAACCATTTTGTGGATTTTTTTTATGTTTTCCGATGTAACCACCTCATTTGGGCGTTCAGCATCATTTGTATCTGTACGATTGCGTTTAAATTCAGCATACCAGTAAATGATGAGTGATTTTCCAGGGGCAGAATCCCCGTAACACTTATCAAGCCATTAATTTTCTTAACGGTATTTTTTCCCATCAAAAAACAGTGTTTAATCAACACACAAAATTCTATTTTTTCCATCGTTTTGAAAATATCAACAGTAGCGTCACTAAAACCACTGTAACTTGTAAACTAATCGTCGAAATGTCATGAAATGTTGACACGTATCGTTTGAAGGTTGGTACTTCCTAAAAATCGGGTTTTTTGAAAAAGGCGACATCTATGTGTCAGACCAAAAACTTTTCAGCCTACCTGTTAATTGAGGATTTCTGGAAAACATGTTAATAATAATCTTTTTAGTCCTTGTTCGACACTTTTTCTCTCGAGCCACGTTCTGGTAGATTATCAACTTTTTGTAACGGAGTGTATCGTCTCACCCACTAACAAATGTCCATATATTTAGCAGCCGCTGTAGGCATCATTTTTGGATCTTTTGGATGATTAGGAACACGGTTGAAGCCAGAAGCGTTTCTTTTACCAACTACAAGTTATAGCCGACGCGTTCTTACCTGGCCTTACTGTAACCACCCGAGAAAGGGGTTTGTCGATTTAGGCAAAGCCGAGAACAATAACTGATTGCAGACTCTAAACACTTATCTCATTCAGAAGTTGATATCTTTGTGTTTTCAGGTAAATATTTTTCTCCCGTTATGACTTTTTTTCTGCCTGACGTCTGTGGATTACTTGGTAGATTTGTAGCTATGCATCCGTTTTCACAGGTAATTATATATTTTTCTTTATTATGTCGTATGAAGGTATTTTGTTTGGCACCTTAAAATACGACGCTATAATGGTTTTTTACTCACCATTTAAGGAAAATCTTCTTCGTCTGAGATCTTTCAGATGTTTGGACAAAAAGAAGTCGCAAGACTCTAAACTAGGGTTATAGGGTGGATGTAACTCGGTAAATTGACAGTTTTCGATAGTGATTTCAACTATGGAAACCATGAATTCGAGCATGTTTGTATAAAAATGTACGGCTGCAGATTTTGGCGCGTTATTCCGTAAACCCCTGCAATATACTCAATAAGCAAAATTTCTTCGCTGTCCCAGGAGACGGAAGTTTTCACCTTCTTTGAAGTCGAAAAACCGCCTGAAATTGCCCTTTTTGAATATCCGTCAACGTTGTCCAAGTTCCGAAACATTCATTTGTGTTTCACGTTTCCGGGTCCTCAGACCACGAAAAAGATACTCACTCATTTTCGTAAGTCAATCGGTCTGTTGGCACAATAACTTACGAACGAAACGAGATATTAAGTTCAAATTGGCTACACATATAGTACTTAACGTAGGGATGAAATCTGTCGCTTTTGAGTAATCTCGCGGGGGGTAAAGGAGGTGAAGGTGGAAAAATTGTGTTTATTTTCCAAACGATTATGTGAATTTTTCTGGGTTATTATTGATAACAATAAATCTTATTGAGTATATAGAAGAAGGATCACAATTAAGGAAGAGGTAGTAGTATGTCTATAAAGAAAAATATCCAAATTCATGGAGGACCTAAACTTCTCGGTTACACGACAGCTGAAGAGCCTTCAAGGCTCGCACAGTTCAATTCGTTCCTAACGCACGCGCTTATAACATCCACCTGATTTAGCCCCCCTGCGACTTATTTTTGTTCAAACATATGAAGAAAGACCTCATAGACGGAAAAAAAAGGATCACGATTAAGGAAGAGGTAGTAGTATGTCTATAAAGAAAAATATCTGAATTCATGGAGGACCTAAACTTCTCGGTTACCCGACAACTGAAGAGCCTCCAAGGCTCGCACAGTTCAATTCGTTCCTAAAGCACGCGCTTATAACATCCACCTGATTTAACTCCCCTGCGACTTCTTTTTGTTCAAACATATGAAGAAAGACCTCATAGACGGAAAAAAAACGATCACGATTAAGGAAGAGATAGTAGTATGTCTATAAAGAAAAATATCTGAATTCGCGGAGGACCAAAACTTCTCGGTTACACGACAACTGAAGAGCCTCCAAGGCTCGCATAGTTCAATTCGTTCCTAATGCACGCACTTATAACATCCACCTGATTTAGCCCCCCTGCGACTTCTTTTTGTTCAAACATATGAAGAAAGACCTCATAGACGGAAAAAAAGGATCACGATTAAGGAAGAAGTAGTAGTATGTCTATAAAGAAAAATATCTGAATTCATGGAGGACCTAAACTTCTTGGTTACACGACAACTGAAGAGCCTCCGAGGCTCGCACAGGTCAATTCGTTCCTAAAGCACGCGCTTATTACATCCACCTGATTTAGCCCCCCTGCGACTTCTTTTTGTTCAAACATATGAAAAAAGACCTCATAGACGGAAAAAAAAAGATCACGATTAAGGAAGAGGTAGTAGTATGTCTATAAAGAAAAATATCTGAATTCATGGAGGACCTAAACTTCTCTGTTACACGATAACTAAAGAGCCTCCAAGGCTCGCACAGTTCAATTCGTTCCTAAAGCACGCGCTTATAACATCCACCTGATTTAGCTCCCCTGCGACTTCTTTTTGTTCAAACATATGAAGAAAGACCTCATAGACGGAAAAAAAAAGGATCACGATTAAGGAAGAGGTAGTAGTATGTCTATAAAGAAAAATATCTGAATTCACTGAGGACCAAAACTTCTCGGTTACACGACAACTGAAGAGCCTCCAAGGCTCGCATAGTTCAATTCGTTCCTAATGCACTCACTTATAACATCCACCTGATTTACCCCCCCTGCGACTTCTTTTTGTTCAAACATATGAAGAAACACCTCATAGACGGAAAAAAAAAGGGATCACGATTAAGGAAGAGGTAGTAGTATGTCTATAAAGAAAAATATCTAAATTCATGGAGGACCTAAACTTCTTGGTTACACGACAACTGAAGAGCCTCCGAGGCTCGCACAGTTCAATTCGTTCCTAAAGCACGCGCTTATAACATCCACCTGATTTAGCCCCCTTGCGACTTCTTTTTGTTCAAACATATGAAGAAAGACCTCATAGACGGAAAAAAAAGATCAGGATTAAGGAAGAGGTAGTAGTATGTCTATAAAGAAAAATGTCTGAATTCATGGAGGACCTAAACTTCTCGGTTACACGACAACTGAAGAGCCTCCAAGGCTCGCATAGTTCAATTCGTCCCTAATGCACGCACTTATAACATCCACCTGATTTAGCCCCCCTGCGACTTCTTTTTGTTCAAACATATGAAGAAAGACCTCATAGACGGAAAAAAAGGATCACGATTAAGGAAGAAGTAGTAGTATGTCTATAAAGAAAAATATCTGTATTCATGGAGGACCTAAACTTCTCGGTTACACGACAACTCAAGAGCCTCCGAGGCTCGCACAGTTCAATTCGTTCCTAACGCACGCGCTTATGACATCCACCCTGATTTAGCCCCCCTGCAACTTATTTTTGTTCAAACATATGAAGATAGACCTCATAGACGAAAAAAAAACGGATCACGATTAAGGAAGAGGTAGTAGTATACCTATAAAGAAAAATATCTGAATTCATGGAGGACCTAAACTTCTCGGTTACACGACAATTCAATTCGTTCCTAACGCACGCGCTTATAACATCCACCTGATTTAGCCCCCCTGCGACTTCTTTTTGTTCAAACATATGAAGAAAGACCTCATTGACGGAAAATGTTTCTCCGTTAATGAGCTGAGAGCCTTTGTAGCGTCATTTCTCGAAGATGATGATATTGGATGAAATGAAACAACTCGAGAGGCGCTAGGCTGAGTTTATTAGTGATAGTAGTGTAATCATGTACAGGATATAAAAAATTTGTTATTTTTTATTTTTTACTCATTTAGAAACTGCCAGACTGTACTCTCTACATGTTTGCTTTTATAACAATGGTGGTTATGGTTCCTTTTAATATGGTTTTGTAACGCCCAACCTAGAGAACACTTACCAGTATTGTTTCATCATGATTACCAGTACGTCATCATTTTGGGATTGTTCTCGTTCATATTTGTATATCTTACGAATACGGCAGTTTTGTTGGTTCCAAGGTTTGTATTTTTTTGCATTATTATTATTCTATTATTAGTAAATATTCATCATCACCACCATTAGCGTATTCCATACATAGTAAGATGTAAGCCTCCCCAAATTATCTTCAATGAGGCGACTCGATATCTCCAATGTTCTTCACGTTGACTCTAAAAGATATGTTCAAATCGTTAAAGTGGGAAAATAAAGGAATAATCACTTAAGGTTCGCAGATGATGTCAGTCTGATTGCTAACACAGAAGAACACAGAAGAATTACAAATAATGCTGATGGAATTAAATAACAAATCTCGAGAAATAGGTCTAAAAATAAACTTTACCAAAACCAAATATTTGAACTACGAAAGTGAAGATAACAGCCAGGAACCATTAACAGAAAATGAAAGACTAGGAAAGGTACAAACATACATATATTTCGGAAGGTTACAATCTACGATTAAATTAGACATCCCAAATACAATAAAAGCCACAGTATTCGATAAATAAGTACTGCCGTTATTAACATATAGAACAAACAAACTCCAGGTAGCCCAAAGAGCAATGGAGAGGCGGATGCTAAATGTTAGACTCCAAGATCTTATTTATAACATCGAGATATGAAGAAGATTAAAAGTGACAGATGTAATATAATGAATATGTGTAAAATGATAACAGATGGTCACGCCCTATAGTTGAATGTAGGCTCAGAGACATAAAAGATTCAGAGGTAGACCACAGACAAGATGGACGGACGACAGCAATGAAACAAATTAGCAATTTGATACAAGAATGAGTGAAAATTCGAGTACGAAAATAGATCATCTATACACAGATATAAACAACGTAACAAGTACTAAACTAGAAAACGATCAAATATCAGATCATGAAACAATATTATTTAAAATACCAATCGTGAAAAAGTACAAAATGAGATTAACGAAAAAAATTATTTTCTGAGAAAACTATGACTGTGATAAACTTATCGAAATGTTACGAATGATAAATTTTGGTGATATGATAAACCGTGATATAGATTTTAAGGTGTTTTTCATAGGCCGCTCATTGAAGGATATTATGTTATCGTTAACTGAAGGAAAAACCGTAAATATAAAGTTGATGAACAAATGGTATGATTGGGAACTGACAGAAATACATAGAATAAAGTATGAAAAATACTAAATAGCTAAAATAACTAATGATTGGGAAGATTACAAGACAGTGAAAAAATTATATAAAAATATGATTAAACAGAAGAAAGTACAATATGTAAAGAATAAAATTGAAAATAATTAAAGAAACAGCAAAGAGATGTGGAGAGTTTTAAAAGAAGAAATTTGTATGTCAAAAGGTACCAGTGCAATAAACAGAATCGTTATGAATGGTAAAATAATTGAAAACGAAAAAGAAATTGCTGAACTTTTAAATAATTTCTTTGTACAGAGTGTCATTGACATTAAAAATGGTATAGACGTTGTGCAGAATACTATGGGAAATACAAATATAATTAATCACTAATTTAAATTTCAAACAGTAGATAGTAACGAAATAGTTAAAAAATTTAAAAATAAAATTGGCGGTAAGAATATTTTATCTGAAGGTGTAATTAAACATTCTATAACATACACGGCTTTTTTTTATACGCCGATATCAACAATAACAGCATGCTGCAAGGAAAAGTGCCTAACGAATGGAAAATTTCCAAAATTGCGCCAATTGAAAATATAAAATATACTATAAAACTTGAAGAGATTAGGACAATAAATACGCTTCCAAGTGACGAAAAAATCCTTGAAACAGTGATAAAAAATCAGTTACTGCAATATTTGAATGATAACAATATTATTATTCGGGAGCAATCGGGTTTTAGAAGCAAACACTCATGTGAAACTGCAATTAATTATGTTATAAGTGAATGGCGTGAAGATTTGATGAACAAAAAATACATTGTATCAACTTTCATAGATTTAAGAAGAGCATTTGAAACTTAGACAGAAAATTATTGCTTACGAAACTACACAAAATTGGAGTGCGTGATATAGAATTAAAATGGTTTGAAGATTATCTACCGAATAGAAAGCAACAAACAAAAATGGGAAACACGACATCATCAGCGATACCAGTGAATATTGGTCTACCGCAAGGCTCTGTCCTTGCGCCGGTACTGTTTCTCATATACATAAACGACATTAAAGATGGTTTAAAGTACGGGGATGTTAGACTATTTGCAGACGATGCACTGATTACAATTAGTGATGTTAATTTGGATGTGGCTATTAATAAAATGCAGTCTGATATGATATTCTTTACAAGTGGATGTGTATAAATATGTTAAAACTAAATACAGATAAAACTAAATATATGATAATATCACACAATAATTATAATAATAATCATAAATTATACATAAATAATCGTGAAATAGAAAAAGTAAACGAAATTAAATACTTGGGTATAATAATAGATTGTAAACTTAAATTTGATGCACACTTTCAATATTTAGTGAATAAAATAAAACAAAAACTTTATCTCATGTATAGAACTTGCCACATCATAAGTGAATACCATAAAATATTAATATACAGAAGCATAATTGAGCCACATTTTATTTATTGTCCTTCGGAATTATTTCTTGCTAAGGATATACAAATAGAACTACTGCAAAAACTTCAAAACAAGGCAATGAGATTTATGTTGCGGAAGCCTAGAGATACGCACATAAAAGATATGTTAGATCGATTAAATTGGCTGAGTGTAAAGCAGAGCTTGTTTTATTACGCAATGAAATTCATCTATAATATAAAGATAGAAAATTGTCCCGCATATTTAACCGAGAAAATTAGATACATTCATCAGATACACAACTATAACACCAGAGGATGAAATGACTTCCGAATATTGGGAATTACAAATGAAGCTGATCGAGCAAATCTATATTATAAAGGACTTATACATTTTAATGACCTACCAAATAATATTAAAAATTGTGAAACCATAAATAAGTTTAAGCAACTATTGTATCAACATTGTAAGAATATGCCTATCCGATAGTTAAATTAGGTTCTAATGAACCGTAAATAAATAAATAAATAAAAAGATTAGCGGGACACGATTGGATGCCAAAAGCAAGCTACAGAGCTCATTGGAAACAACTTAGAGAGGCTTACATCCGACTATGGATCGAATAAGCTAATGAAGATGACGATGATTGGTAAAAAAGTACGGGCTTATAACCTCACCATTTTTCTAAAAATTAATAACCTATTTTTTTTTAGGAAAATAACCAAAGAAGAATCTGAGATGGCCTTCAATCTAATTGGTGTAATTTTCGGCGTGATAAACATGGCAACGTGTACTGTGGGCCTATTTATTGTAAATATTTTATAAATATTTTTTAAAAAATGCAGTATATTTTCCTTTTTTTTGTACTATTTTCGATAAACGAAAAACAGAGCAAAAGAGGTTACAGAAATTCCGAGTTAGGACGATGATGAATATAGTGATTTTTGACGTCAAATTTTGGTTGCTACAAACATGTTTTCGATATTCTGTATATAATCCAACTGCAATTCGTTCCCGAATTTCAGACCTATCGGTAAAATCATATATTTTTAAAACTAAAAGGCGTCAGCAAATTAGAGCCAATGCTCCGCTTGTTAATATCTAAACGCGATCCAAGATTAACAGTGGCTTGGTTTGGTGAATGTTGTCAGATTTCTAAAATTTTAAATATTCCATGATTTACCGGCTTTCGCAATATTATTAAAAGTCTAATTTAATGAAATAAAATTATCATGTATGGTTTTAGCTGATACGAGGGTCGCCTTTTAGGTTTTTACAAACGACTGCTAGATGGCGGTATTGAGATGTGACATTACTATTGTTGTAAAATTTGACATTCGTTATTATTAAAACAGTGGCAGTTCAGAAATTGGAAGAGCACTTTGTTTACAGTGAACGTTTAAAAAAAAAAAAAAACGGTTTTGTGAACAAATGGAAATTTGACGTGAAGGTATTCGTTGGATGATTTTTTACGATTTTAGTGAAGGCCTAACTGAATTACAATTAACACATAGGCACAATTATCACATAGGCTGAAAAGTTCAACTTTATTCATCAACAAGTTTCCTTCAAGAACGATACAATCAGTCCAACGCTTTTCTAACATTTCTATAGCTTTCTTGTAGAAGGATTTGTCTTTTCCTTCAAAATAGGCCTCAGTTTTGGCGATAACTTCTTCACTGGAGCCAAATCTCTTTCCCGCGAGCATTTTTTTGAGATTTGCGAATAGATAATAGTCGCTGGAGGGCAAATCTGGAGAATACGGTGGCTGAGGAAGCAATTCGAACTTCAATTGATGCAATTTTGCCATCGTAACCATTATTCCATACGCATCCCAAAATACACAGGCCGACATCTTTCCAGCCGACTGTTGTGTCTTTGGTCATTTCGGGCGGCTTTCACCGGCTGCTGCCCACTCAGCTGACTGCCAATTTGATTCCGATGTATAGTGGTGAATCCACGTTTCATCCATTGTCACATATTGCATGAAAAAATCCTTTTTATTGCGCTTGAACAGGTCCAAACACCTCACAGAATCACCAACACGTTGTTGTTTTTGGCCCACTGTGAGCAAACGCGGTACCCCTTTCGAACAGAATTTTCTCATGCCCAAATGTTCATACAAAATGTGACCAACACGTTCTTTTGATATCTTTAGGGCGTCAGCTATCTCACGAATTTCACTTTACGGTCATCCAAAACAATTTTGTGGATTTTTTTTGTTGTTTTCCGGTGTAATCACCTCATTTGGGTGTCCAGTACGTTCAGCATCATTTGTATTGGTACGACCGCGTTTAAATTCAGCATACCAGTAAAGGATGAGTGATTTTTCAGGGACAGAGTCCCCGTAACAGTTATCAAGTCATTGCTTTGCTTAAACGGTAGTTTTTCCCATCAACACACGCAATTCGATTTTTTCCATTGTTTTGAAAATATCAAAAATAGCGTCACTAAAACCACTTTAACTTGTAAACTAATCGTCAAAATGTCATGAAATTTTGACACAAATCATTTGAAAGCTGGTATTTCCTAATAATCATATGGATTTTTTGAAAAGGGCAACATCTATGTGTCAGACCAAAAACTTTCCAGCCTACGTGTTAACATGCTATTAAAATTAACAAATATAAGCGACAACACCGATAGGCATTCCCAACTAGTTTAACCACCAGATACTGGATATGATCATTTTCTTGCATAAGACAACATTGTTATTTTGTCCCGTGTTTTTGTTGTCCATCTGTCATCATTCGTTCTAGGCACTTGTCCCGCCCATTGTCACTTTTTTTTTACACTCTTTCACCTTTTACCTAATAGTTTTTCTAATATTTCAATTTAAAAAAAAAAATACTAGTTTTCAGTTTTGTAAAAAATTGCAGTAGCGCCATTGTTTCTGAAGGTGGAATACTCATAATTCTCGTACCAGTCACAAAACCCTCCAACTTTTATTAAGTATGTCATATACCTATTTCTAATAATTTTCGATTTATTTTAAATTTTTCAATTTTGACCCTTGTTTTTAACACTTACGCTATTGTGAAAACATAAACAAATAGTTAATATATATATATATATATATATATATATATATATATATATATATATATATATATGTATATATATATATATATATATATATATATATATATATATATATATATATATATATATATATATATATATATATATATGGTGTAACTGTACATAGACACAAGCAATATATAACAATTATACAACTAAGTGTTGTGTTCCCATTCGTATTCTCCAAACCTCTCTGTCGTCCGCCATCTCTTCATCCATTCCTTGTGACCTCATGGTTTGTCTCATATCTTCATTCCAGGATCTACGTGGTCGTCCTTTTTTATTTCTTCCCGGTGGTTTCCATGTCAAGAGCCTTTTGGGCCATCTTGTATCGTTGATTCTGAGTAGGTGTCCAAACCATTTTAATCCTCTATTTTCTATTCTTTGTATAATTGTTTCTGTTGCTGCTGTTCTGTTGCGTATTTCTTGGTTTGTTATGTATTGGAATTTTGACACTCCGGCGCTTCTTCTCAGGTAATCCATCTCTATCGTCGTTATTTTTCTTTTATCCTCTTCTTTCATTACCCACAGTTCACTACCATAATTTAAAACCGATTCTACTATTGTTCTTTCAATTTTCTTTTTGTTTTGTGTAGTTATGTTTTGATCCCACCATATAGAGTTAAGAGCTCCTATGATTCTCCTGGCTTTTTGTATTTTATTCTGTATTTCCTTCCTACCTATACCATTTTTATTGTCAATCAGTACTCCTAGATATTTAAATTCCTTGACTTGTTTGACATGTGTATCGTTGTTAATTAAGACGTCAAATTCTATTTCCGAGTTCATAACCATATACTTAGTCTTTTCAAGGCTCACCTCTAGTCCCCATTCCTTGTAGTCTGTGTATAATCTCTTCAATACATATTCCATATCGAATGCATCTTGTGTTATTATTACTTGGTCGTCTGCAAAGTTTAACGATAATAGGTGTTTATCACTAATGGGGATGCCCATGCTTTGGCAAGTGCGGTTCCATTTCTTTAGAGCGTTGTCTACAAATATATTAAATAAGACTGGTGAAAGACAACATCTTTGTCTTAGACCTTTTGTAATGTGGATAGCTTCAGAGAGAACGCTATCTCCTGTTTCACATATCCTATATTTTCATTATATAACTCTTTTATTGTTGTTATCATCGCTTCTTTTATCCCTACTGTTCTCAAAACATGCCCAAGTTTATTTCTCGGTACACTATCGTATGCCTTTTTAAGATCTATAAAGGTCATATATATTTCGTCATCTTTTTGGATCTTCTTTTCTATCAATTGTTGTAAAGTAAACAAATTGTCTATACACGACCGGCCCGTAGTAAATCCGCTTTGGTTTTCGGATATCTTTCCTTTAATTGTTTATCTTATTCTATTCTGCAATATTTTACCATACAATCTGCTCATAGTGCTTGTAACGCATATACCTCTATAATTATTAGGGTCTTTTCTATTTCCTTTCTTATAGATTAATGAAATGAAACTTTTTTTCCATTCGGTAGGTGTTCTTCCTTGTGATATACAATTATTGATTAATTGATTAATTATTAAAACAAATAGTTAATACTAATTTTAATATAGTTTAGTTTATCTAATGATTAATTATTATGACTTAATAAATGTTCAAAAATATGCCCGTCTAGTTGAATACACATGTTTAGTCGTTTTACTGTATTTTCCTTCACTTTCCTTAGCATAAAGGGCGTTATTGTCCTGTACTCATCCCGTATTCTATTTTCCATATCTACTGGTGTTGTAGGGGATTCACTTAAACACGATCTGTAATGTAGCCCCACAAAAAGAAGTCTAAAAGTGTTAAGTCACATGATCGAGGGGGCACTGAATGAATCCATCCCTACCGATCCATTTTTGTGGGTAACGATCGTTTAAAAATTCCCCAACTTCCCGGTGGTAATGAGCAGGAGCTCCGTCTTGATGAATCTACATTTGTTCCCTTTCAAAATTATTAATTTCTTCAAGAAGCTGGGGTAATTCGTTTTGCACAAAATTTAGATATCTAGGCCCCTTAAGCAGTTCGTGGAAAAAATATGGACCAATAATTCGAGAATTTAATATTCCACACCATACATTAAGCGACCACTGCGTTTGGTTTTGAACTTCCCGGACCCAAAATGGATTAACTGTTGAATAATAATGCATATTATGGCTGTTAACTGCTGCATTACTGCGAAAAGTAGCTTCATCATAAAACATTATTTTGGATAAAAAATTTAGATCTATCAGCTAGTTGACGGCTGCTGACCTGGGGATTATCTTTAACATTAAGTAAAATCTCCGTTTCTTTTTCCTCATTGGTAGCAATATGGTTTGCTACTTTCCGTTTCATATACTCAGTGTTACCACTACCACCCAAACCGTTCCATTAAGCATTGAAAAGATTTTCTAGATGGTACATGTCTGTTAAGGTACTTCGCTCCGTAAAGCCTTACTGCCAAAAGACAATTTTTTCCCGCCTCGCCCAGTATATAAACCATACCAATTAATTCATTTTTAGGAAAATCCATAACTATTACCTTTATACGTCACTTACTACAACAAATTAAACTATTTTTACTTGGTTAATAGACATGTCAAAATTTGACAATGCCTACATTTTTATTTTGTCATTGCAACTATGATGTTATATCGTAAATGTATTAAAAACAAGGATAAAAATTGATAAATTCAAAATAAATCGAAAACCATTAGAAACAGGTATATAACTTAATAAAACTTGGAGGGTTTTGTAAATTCTATCAGAAAAAATAATAATATACAGGATGTGCCATTTAGAAAATTTTGAGGTTTTTCAATTTAAAATAGTCCAAATGTATAAATTTATTTTGAACACCCTGTACCATCTAACTCAAATTTCTTTACATATATCTTTATTTTTATCTCTACAGAATGCTCGTACCAATTATGAGTATTCCACCTTCAGAAACAATGGCGCTACTGGCAATTTTTTACCAAACTGAAAACTAATATTTTCTTAAAAAAATTAAAATATTCGAAAAACTACTAGGTTTAGGTACCTAATATCATTAATAAAAAAGTTATAAAATTTTACGCAGAATTTAAAAATAAATTAGAAAATAGGATGATCCATTTAAAAAAAATCTATGTTATGTTATATCGGCCACACTTGTTTGAAGTACCCGAAAATAATTTTTTAACTGTGCACCTTAACATTCCCTAAAACTATTTTATTTAACATTTTTTCGTCATTCCCGAAACAAATGACATAATGAACTTTACTCTATCGTTGACTCACCCTGTATATATATATATATATATATATATATATATATATATATATATATATATATATATATACGAATTAGTAAATGATTCGAATTACTGAAGCAGGACATTATTTATATTAAAAAACGAATCATTTAATACCAAACAACTAAAAAATAGTACATACATAGAATAATATTTAAAATAGAAGCATATCTTATTAGGTTTTGTCTTATTTTGTAAAAAAATTTGTAATTTTTGTTTGCTTGACCCTTCTCTAGTTCATCATAAAAGCAATTTCTTTTAATCTTTAAAGTACAAGAACATCACTTAGAGGGATATCATTTTCTTCTGACCATCTCATGCACACATTGAAACTTTTAACTGCCTCATCATTCTTCACAGTGTTCTTAACAGTCTAGTTTGTATTAGTATTTAACTCTGAACCTTTATTATCATTCTCGTGTTGTTCATCTGTATCATCTATGTCTTAAAGTGCTAACAAATCTTCATCATTTTCAAGCCAATTACATATTTCCACGTTCGTGAGATTCGGCTCAGTGAGAACATTCAGCATATCTGAGACATCTGTTAAATATTTACGAATTAACCAAAAAAGTACTAAAGGAAAAATTTCAGACTTTACCTTTCATTTCTTCATTCATGGAAAGCAAATTGTGCCGTAATTCACTCAGAGGAATCAGATCTTCAGCATCATATTCAGTGTCTGGGTTGGTATCTGCCACATAATCCATAATTTTGTGCCAGCACTTTTTCAAGACTTCAGGGGAGTCTTTTTCCAATGCATTGCATAGTAGACATACAGCATCTTTTAGGTTAATGCTTTTTAATAACCTAACAAGGTTCTCTTCATTATTTGATAAAATATGGGCTATAAGACGTTTCCGATAAAATAATTTTGTCAGTCTGATTGCATTTTGGTCCATAGGCTGCAACAGTGCAGTACAGTTTGGTGGAAGAAATAATGTTGTAAACTGTCCATCCTCACTAGTCTATAGTTCCATGGCTCAAAGCGTTATCAACGATTAGCAGGGCTCCTTCAGGCAAGTTGAGACTTCTTAAATGACTTTTGACTTGACGAATAAAAGAATGATAAAACCAGTCTAAGAAAATTGCTGTAGTCATTCAAGCATTGGCAGATGATTTGTACTCAACAGGTATGTTCACATTTTTAAAAGCCCTCGGATTTTTTGCCTTTCCTATCACTAACAACTTTAATTTTTGTGATCCATCAGCATTGCAACATGCTAGAAAGGTAACGCGTTCTTTGTTTATTTTTCGACCTGGTGCGGTCTTTTCCTGAGAACGAACCAACGTTTTTTCAGGTAACATTTTCCAATACAGAGCTGATTCATCTATATTGTATATTTGAGTAGGTCCAAGGTTTAATTCTTTTATCTTATCTGCGAATAAAGTTAGGAAAGGATCGACGGCACTTTCATCATTGGATAGTTTTTCGCCACAAACTTTTAAAGCACGCAGACCATGTCTTTTTCCGAAGTTAGAAATCCAGCCTCTGCTAGCTCTAAAATTATCATTCCCGTAGGTTTCAGTGTAAAATTGTTTTGCTTTGCCTGATAAAATTTCGTAGGAAATTGGGACGTGTCTTGATCGTTGCGTACAAAACCATGTATACAAACGAGTTTCCATTTCTGGATATTCGGCTTTTCGTAAGGTTTTTCTGACACCTGGACCGGAATCACATTTGGAAATAAATCTAAAAGAAGTTACACGTCCATAGTGAGTGTCCAAAATTATCTTTAAAATAAATCGTATATACATACCTTTTGATTTTCCCTTGCTTCTTTTTTATATCCGAAATTGTGGTTGTTCCTACTCTGTAATCATTTGCCAACACTTTTCCGCTTTCACCAAGAACTAGTCTTTCTAATATATCGGACTTTTGTTTTATTGTTAGTGTAATATGTTGTCTTTTAGAAGGCATTTTAATATGTAGGTACGTGTACGTTAAAAAAGAACGTTTACATGCTTATATGAACCACATAAAGTAAAATAGAACGTAGGTATGTTGTACTTCTGACAATAAACAAACAACTACAAAGTCCTTAACCTTTAGACGCGATGCGTTGAATCCCAGATGTATTAGACTGGAAGTTAGGGGAATCACCTCACTATCGATTTCAGTTTTCCCATGTAGTTTAAATTAAGTAGATGTCTAAAAACGCAGGTCTGGTTTAACTAGTATTATTAAATCCGGATCATAAAGTACACAATGCAATAGAAATGTTTGTTGGGATTATTAAAGAATCCGGTTTAATGGAGATTCGGATTATCGAGATGGTACTGTATATATATATATATATATATATATATATATATATATATATATATATATATATATATATATATATAAATATATATATATATATATATATATATATATATATATATATAAATATATATATATATATATATATATATATATATATATATATATATATATATATATATATATATATATATATATATATAAATATATATATATATATATATATATATATATATATATATACATATATATATATATATATATATATATATATATATATATATATATATATATATATATATATGTATATATATATATATATATATATATATATATATATATATATATATATATGTATATATATATATATATATATATATATATATATATATATATATATATATATACATATATATATATATATATATATATATATATATATATATATATATGTATATATATGTTATATATATATATATATATATATATATATATATATATATATATTTACAGGGTGACAATTTAAGTCTGCATCATATGGGATTTTTTTTAAATAATCGCTTTAGCCCAGATCTCGTTATTGCATCCATTTGTGCTTCAAATAATATCAGAAATAAAGTATAGTAAGTCATTTATACGCATGACATCACCTGTCAAAAATGACATTTTTGTAAAAATTTTTGAAAAAAAATGTATAATTTGGTCAAATTTTAAAAAAAGTTATTAGACAAAATGGTTTATTATTGTCAAATTTCAACGACCTACTGCGATTTTGAATTTTTGGCAGTTTTTTTGACATTTCAGCAATTATTTTTCATCTTGATTTATTGCAACCTTATTTAAATCATGTAATTTGTCAAAAACTAGGCACGTATAATCTATTTAAGAACAAAATGAAGTCATGTCCATAATTTTTTTATAGAATATTAAAATTCACACATTATCATGAATCATATTTGATGCAAAGTTCGATTAGCTTTTGTTTTTTAAATAGAAAAATGTTCCAAATTATATGTTTTTTTCAAACATGTTTACGAAAATGTAATTTTCGACAGGTGGCGTCATGCGTAAAAATGACTTACTATACTTTATTTCTGATATTATTTGAAGCACAAATGGATGCCATAACCAGATTTGGGCTAAAGTGATTATTTAAAAAAATCCCATATGATGCGGACTTAAATTGTCACACTGTATATATATATATATACATATATATATATATAATATATATATATATATATATATATATATATATATACTCAAATATGCAAAGCGCATATATTGCATATTTTGCATATTATATGCATTTTTCTAATATTTGCATAAATGCTTTAAAAATAGCATATATGTGCATATTTGAAGGAATTTATAATAATATAGGTCTTTGGCAGGCGTTTGCATTCATTTTTTCGGAATAAGGATCAATGTTTAGGCCGCCGCCGCCGAGCCGGTGGTTTTCCCCAAATAAATTTTATTATGTTATGGTCAGTAAAAACCAGTCAGTAAACCCCAGGCGGCCATCAGAGCATACTTGTATTATTAATTTATCAGATTTCATTTTTGGTTATGCTTTTAAAGTGGTTACGTCGATTTATCCTTTTTATCTTGTGAGTCGTATTTTACTACAGTGAAATGCCCAAAGCCAGTAGTGTGTCAGTGTGGATTAAACCATACAAAGAACTAAGAATAGATATGGGAAAAATCTACTGTTCTGCATGTGTTAAAATTGTAAGTATAATTTTTGAATACCTATTGAATATACAGGGTATTTCATTTTCGTTTAATATTTAAACATAACGAAATTTTTGTCAAGATTTTGCCGTTGATGCTATTTTCAATGTTATTTAAGTTATTTGTGTTCCATTTAACGAACAAAATTTCTATTTAAAGAAACTACGAAATAGAAATACATACGTAAACGTATGTATTTCTAGGTAATCCAATAAAAAAGGTACAAAGCAGAATTTTAATTTTTGCCTGCTCGAATTTTTTCCTTGTGATTTTAATTACATTTTCTTTTTTTTTATTGCAGATACCATGCGACAAAAAATTTTAAATAGAGCAACTGCTTGCTATATTGCCAAATTGAGTAAGACGAAACCTGGAGATAGGCCACAACACACATTAATGCAGTGTTTCCAACCAACGTACAAAAATAAAAGCTAAATGAACAAGACATCTTTAACCGAGATCTATGCCGTGCAATGATGACATCAAGCATTCCGTTATCGTTATTTGTTTTTATAACTAGCGGCGACCCTGTCTTTTGCAATATTTGCATATTTCCGCTCACTTAGTTGCATGTATCAAATTTAAAATGTATGTTTTATTATGCTATTTACTACGTATATAAATTTTTCTAATATGTACCTACATTATTATTATTATTATTATATGTTCATCTTTAGGTAAAGTAATAAAATACATTATTATTTTTTACTTTGTATAATATTATATTTGGATTTAGTTCATTCGCCCTGTATGTTGAAAATTTAAAATGGGTTTTTTATTGCTACATTTGTATAGTACTTGTATCATGTAATGTGAAATAAATTTATATTTTTCAAGTGTATTTCGATTTTTTTACTGCATATTTTGAGGGAATTATTTGCATATTTATGCGCATATTTTAAAGTTTTTTACTTGCATATTTGGGTTTCCTTATATATATATATATATATATATATATATATATATATATATATATATATATATATATATATATATATATATATATATATGATATATATATGATATATATATATATCATATATATGGTATATATGATATATATGACATATATGGTATATATGATATATATGATATATATATATATATATATATATATATATATATATATATATATATATATATATATATATATGTAGTTCCAACATCCACCCTAGAGTAATGATTTGGCGAATTGCCTTTTCTTTCCAAATTTGAGAGAGCACTATTTTTAAAGAAACTGATTAAGGTGCTGCAACAGGAACAATAAAAGAGAAAGGCAGTTAGATTTCAAATTTGTTCTAGAAACTGGTTTCAGTTTTACGTTCGTTCCTAAATACCAGATTCTGTAAAGTGGCTATACAAAAAAAGATTGTATCCGGTGTAGAAGCCAGTGACGCATTAAAAAGGGATCACCGAACAACAAGCACAATCACGTTGAAACTATTAGAGTAGAGGTTTTTGATAGCCCCATCCCACTATGGAATAAAAACAAAACGAAAAAAATTAATATTCAAAGCAATTTCCGTTAAATATTGAAGCGGAAGGTATCATTTAAACGGTAATTGAATACAGATTATGAAGAGTACGATAAAAAAAAGTCTGCAGTTAAACATTTAATCATTTTAACTCTATACAGCTGAAGTAAGTATTTTCTTCATTATTTATGAAATTCTTATCAGGTTTGGTCATGTAAGCTCAAAATCTTAGAAGCTTTTAATAAAATAAAAGAAAAACTAACCTGAACTAACCTTTATTGAACTATTTTAACCCTTAAGTAGTAAATTTAGAGTCGAGTTTCAGATCGCGAAGTGTGTGCATGTGAATCGAACGCCCAGCAATAGTCAACTCGTTCAACGAGCATTATTACGGGAGTGTTTTCGATCCATTTAATTATTTTGGCGATTGCAGACGAGAGGGACTAGAAATAAAGCAGAGTGTAGTGTTAAAATTGAGACAATAGGTAAAAAAATGTAAAGGTTTATGAGAATAATTCTGTGAAATTTTATGAAGCTAACGAAACTATAAGCGACGACCTTGATCGTTTTACTGCGTATAAGGTGAGCGAACCACCGGAGAACGGTGACAAGAAGTATAAACAACAGTTTTTTTTTTTTCCTTTTCTCCCGTGTTTGAAAATGGAATATACGAGGAGCACAGGTAAAGTTTTTATAACAGAAAGAACAATGGATAGCGATGATTATACATCAGGAGACTCGAAAAGATGATAATGTTGATGTTTGGGGGATGGGGCGCGTCGACATCTTAGGTCATTTGGAGCTCTAATTTTCTTTTAAATTCTTATTTCCAGTTCTTTGAGATAGTTTCGAATTTTATTCTTGTTTAATTGATATGTGTTTATTATTTGCGTTAGTGTGGAAGGAACATTGTGCTTTATTCTTATGTTTGCTATATGTTCTGCTTCAAAAATATGTTTAACTGTTAGCGTAGAGTTACATCTTGTACATAAAGGCTTTGGTTCGTTTTTTAAAAGGTAGGAGTGTATCTGGTATATGTGACCTTCTTAGCGTGGTGTTCTCAACTCTGTTCAGATTTTGAATGTGGAGTGGGGGGTACACTAGTGGTTTTATTTCCCAGAGCTTGTTATTGTTTTCTTCTAGATGTCATTCCACTTGGAACAAATTTCTGTTTATAATAATTAGACGTTTTGGAAGTCGCTAGAGTGATTTTCCCCTCTTATGGTAATACCGTTATTAATGGCTTTCTTAGCTTCTTGATCAGCGTTGTTACCCTTTATCCCCATGTAGCTAGGGATCCAGATGTAGGCAATTGTTATATTTCTTGATTTTGCAATATATAAAAGATCTGTGATTTGCCTTAGATATGCATGGCTAGGATTATTTGTTATAACTGCTTTCAGCGCACTTAGTGAATCTGACACTATCTACTGTCGATTTCCAAGGAAAAACACCACCTACTATTCCCATAGTGCAGTCAAGGATGCCCGATGTTGTCTTCAGACAGCGTATTATAAAGCGTATTCTGATGAAGCTAGACACCAAAAAGGCTTCTGGCGCTGACGGAATACCTGCCATAGTTCTTAAAATCTGTGCGAGGGAACTAACACCAGTTTTCTGTAGACTTTTCAACCTATCCTACAGAAAGGGAATATTTCCTTCCTGCTGGAAATGCGCTACAGTTCAGCCGATACCTAAAAAAGGCAAGAAGACCTCGCCAAATAACTACCGACCAATCGCACTGCTTTCAATAATATCGAAAGTCATGGAAAAGGCTATCAATCAGCATCTTCTAAAATATCTTGAAGGATTCAACATTATTAGCGATCACCAATATGGCTTTCGTAAAAATAGATCAACAGGAGATCTTCTGACTTATGTAACACATGTTTGTAGTGTGGATATGTAAAACTTCATTAGAGATAGTTGTCTGTCTGGATGCAGTGATGGAATGGATGATGTGCATTGGAGACTAGGGATTGGTGTCGTTCTAAATTATCCCGTTGCCAATTTCAAGGCCCGATTTTGGATGGTGTTTAATGACTTTTTGTCACTTGGACTAGCGTTATATATGAGGTCTCCGTACCTTAGTTTTGAGAGTATCAATGATTTGTACAGTTTAATTAGTGAGAGGAAGTCTGCTTCCCATTGTGTACTAGCAATGGTTCTGAGCATGTTTGAGTCTTGGGTAGTACGAATTTTAAGTTGCTTAATGTGTAGGAGCCAATTTAGTTTATTGTCAAATGTCAATCCTAGGATGTTGACTGTAGTAGTGGTTGGGATGGTTTTGTTTTCTGTCGTTAATGGGTTGACTTTAGGACAGGTTCTGATTTTACAGAAATGTATGGCACTAGATTTTGTTAGACCAATGCTTTTGGCCCATTCATTTAGAGCAGAGAGAGAGGCATGTAGTTTGTTGGAATTTTCATTAAAAGAGGGGTTTAAGCTCTAAATAATCAAGTCATCGCCAAATAATTTAAACTTTATGGGGCTTTATTTGGCTAATCTTGGTTAACGATAGCATTTTGTCAGAAGCGACCTCTCTTGTCAACGAGAAGAAGCTCTGGAGCCCCCCAAACTTTGATGTTATGTGGTTAAAAATAACGACTCAACAAACCACAAGGTTCATCTGTATCCTGTATCGACCACCAAGTGATACCAATTTTCGACCACTTTTCGCTTCTCTTGCAGACACCATCGATCATTTACAAAGTAACTATCCAAGTGCCGAAATTGCCATCCTGGGCGACTTTAATGTCCACAATATCAACTGGCTCAAATATTCAAATACTACCGACGAACAAGGACGTGAAGCTGAATCATTCTCAATCAGTTATGGCTTAACTCAGCTTATTGACGAACCAACACGGATCCCTGATCGAGACGGGGAGTTCGCCAGTCTTCTTGATCTGTTTTTAACCACCAATCCGGAGATTTACACGGTCACCGTAAATCCGCCGTTAGATTCTTCTGACCATAAACTGCTTTCGACATCGAGTATCCTGCCAATCAGTGACAGAGAGGCGCCTAGGCCGCGCAAGATTTGGCACTACAAATCTGCTAAATGGGAAGATCTCATGGAATACTTTCGAACTTTCCCTTGGATGGACGTTTGTTTTCGATCTGATAACCCATCTGACTGCGCCAGGGAGGTCTCCGATGTTATTTTGGCTGGTATGGAAGCTTACATCCCTTTTTCGAAGAAATGCTCCTCCAACGGCAAGCCTTGGTTCGACCGAAAATGCAAAGAAGCTGTTGCTTCTAAACATATTGCCTACCGACAATGGCGTGAAAATCCACCTTAAATCGAAACATCTTTGTTCATGCCCGGAACAGATGCAAGGGAATTATCGACGAAACCAAGGAGGCACACAATCAACGAATTAGAAACAAACTTCTCGCTTGTCCCAACAATTCCAGGTCCTTTTAGGCAGTCGCTAAGGCAGTTAGTCAAAACTTTACCAAATCCACGATACCACCACTCACACGGCCAGATAATTCCATTGCAACCACACCTGTTGAGAGAGCGAACTTGTTGGCTGAACTCTTTGCTTCACATTCTACTGTCGATTTTCAAGGAAAAACACCACCTACTATTCCCATATTGCAGTCAAGGATGCCCGATGTTGTCTTCAGACAGCGCATCATAAAGCGTATTTTAATGAAGCTAGACACCAAGAAGGCTTCTGGCGCTGACGGAATACCTGCCATAGTTCTCAAAAACTGTGCAAGGGAACTAACACCAGTTTTCTGTAGACTTTTTAACCTATCCTACAGAAAGGGAATATTTCCGTCCTGCTGGAAATGTGCCACGGTTCAGCCGATACCTAAAAAAGGTAAGAAGACCTTGCCAAATAACTACCGACCAGTTGCACTGCTTTCAATAATATCGAAAGTCATGGAAAAGGTTATCAATGAGCATCTTCTAAAATATCTTGAACGATTCAATATTATTAGCGATCACCAATATGGTTTTCGTAAACATAGATCAACAGGAGATCTTCTGACTTATGTAACACATGTTTGGAACAACGCAATTGAACACTTTGGAGAATCTCGAGCGGTTGCTCTTGACATATCCAAGTCATTCGACCGTGTTTTGGCACGATGGACTGTTGGCTAAGTTGCGCTCTTATGGTATGTCTGAAAGGTTCTGTTTGTGGCTCTCATGTTTCCTCAGAGAGCGTTCTTTACGAGTGGCGGTCGACGGATTTCTTTCTAACACCCTCACTATCAACGCCGGTGTGCCCCAGGGCTCCATACTGTCTCCTACTCTCTGTCTCATTTACATTAACGATCTGCTGGAAAAGACCGGGAATCCAATCTATAGCTTTGCAGATGACAGTACGCTTGTCTCTTCATTCACCTTGAACGCTCGGACATCGGCTGCTCAGGCGAATATCCGCAGACAGCAGGAGGTCGTTCAACTTAACAAAGACCTGGAAGAAATTCTATCTTAGTTATGTCGGGGCACTCCATTCCCCTAGCATCGTCGCTCAATTTGTTGGCGTTGGTTTGGGAGCAAATATGTCTTGGCATGAACATGTTGCAGGTATAGCAAGGAGAGCTTCTCAAAAATTGGGAATATTATTTAGAACCAGAAAGCTTTACACCCCACAGCAACTGTTAATTCTTTACAAAGCCCAAATTCGACCAACTATGGAATACTGCTCCCACGTTTGGGGCTCCGCTCCCAAACATACACTGCATTTGTTGGATTCTGTTCAGAGAAGAGCGGTCCGTCTGATTGGGGACCCGGAATTGACCGGCGGCCTTGATTCGCTGGAACATCGAAGAACGGTTGGCGACATGAGTCTGTTCTACAAGTATTTTCATGGAAAGTGTTCGAAGGATGTAGCCCTCTTAATTCCTCCCAAAGCGGTGCATGTTAGAAATACACGTCGCGCTGGTGCTTCGCATCCGTATGAGGTTCAGCTTGTTACTCCGCGTACGACGCTTTTCAAGCAATCTTTTATATGGAGAACGTCATCCCTTTGGAATAATTTGCCCAGCGCTGTGTTTCCCACCGAGTACAATTTACAGCGATTCAAGAACAACGTGAATCGCTTTTTCCGCACTCGTGCCGCTCCTGGAGCGCTTTAGGGACTTCCCTGCAGCACGTGTGCTAGACCAATAAAAAAAAAAAAATTGCTATATTAAACAGTGTAGGGCTTAGAACTGATCCCTGTGGTATACCAAGGATCAGTTGATGAGGGTCTGATAATAAATTGTTTGATCTAACTTGAAATGTGCTAGGGGCTAAAATGTGTTGTAAGAATTTGGGTAGAGCCCCCGTAAAACCCAGCTCCTTCATCTGTTTCTATATGATAGTTCCATTTATTGAATCAAAGGCTTTTTGCAGATCTAGGGATACAAGGCTAGTATGTTGTCTTTTGTGTATTGCAATTCTGATGTCTGTATCGAGTGATGCCAGATAAGACAATTTGACAGAAATGATCCGAGAGCTAATGTCAGATATAAAGGAAATAAAACAAGATCAGAAGAAATACCAACAAGAGTTGACGGAACTAAGAAAGGAGAATGAAGTATTGAAAGAGGAAAATAAGATAATTAGAGAAAACATGAGAAGTATGGATTTGAAGATGAGTAGACTGGAAAAAGACGACGTAAGGAGTAATATTGTAATATGGGGAATAAGATTTGAAGCGAATAGCCAACCAGATCTGGTTGATCTGGAGATGGGTGTAGAACATTTTATGAAGAAGAGTATGGACACAAAAGTACATATTAAAGATGTGATAAAATTAGGGGCGAGTATATACAAGATAGAATACGGGAGATAAGAAGCTGTGATGAAAAATAAAAACAAACTGAGAAATCTAAGAGAGAAAGAGTTTACATAAACAACGATTTAACAAAAGATGAACAGGAAATTCAAAAGAAATTGACGCATATAGCAGAGAACGAGAGAAAGAATGGAAAAAGAGTGAAAATAGGATATCAAAAAATCATAGTCGAAGGAAGAGAATATAAATGGGACATTGAGGAAGAAAAACTGAAAGAACAAACAAAGAACACTACGACCATCAAGTCAAAAAACTGAGAAAAAGGAGAGAGATAGGTAGATTGACGACGACTCTGGCAAAGATAAAGGATGCACAAGAGAGAACTGATGAAAGGAATACAAACAAGAACATAATCAAAGAAATAGATAGGAAGAAAGAAGTGGGAAATAATTATCGAGTCATTAGATTGAGAACACGGAATATTAGGAGCAAAAAATTAGAAGGAAAAGTCATAAAAGAAGAAGAAAAAATTATGGAAAGATGGAGAGAATACTATAAAGAACTATCAGATGGGAATGACATAGCATACAAAAATCAACAGAAAGTCATAATACCGGAACAAGATACAGAACTCACACAAACAGAAGAAACTAATACAGAAGAAACAAAAGAGGCAATCGGCAATTTAAACAGGCTAGAAAGATATAGAAGGAAATATGGAAAAAACAAATATAGAATAACTCAACTCCACGGGTATTACACTTCTAAAAAAATGGGTAAAAAAGCATAAGGATTAAGTAAGTAAGTAGTAAATTTAATCTTCAATAAACCATTTTAACCCTTAAATCCCTAAAAATGAATAATAGAAGACTTTTAACTATATTTTTTGTTATTTCACATGGTTGACTTTATCACTTCTGCCATCCAAGAACAAACTTTCAAAAGTGGCTATATAATAGAATTTAACCTTAATTTAACCGTTTTAAAACCCTTAAAAATGGTAAAAATGACTTATAGAACTATGACCAAAACAGAAGAACTTCATAAATAATGAAGTAAATACTTATTTCAGCTATATAGTGGTTAAAATCGTTAAATGTTTAACTGTAGACTTTTCTTGTCATACTTTTCATAATCAGCATTCACTTATCTTTAAAATGACACCTTCGTCTTCAATATTCATCGGAAAATGCTTTGATTATTAATTTTTTCTGTTTTTTTTTTTCGTAGATACCGAGTTGCGGTCCGCCTAATGGCCTTTAAAAGGTTGTAAATATTTTGACCCGACTTTCATCCGAGTTGGGGTAATCGACAAATCGGCAGGTGGGTAGGGTTAAATTATTAAATATTATTACATTAAATTAGGGTTAACCTAAATTAGATAAAAGCATAAAATATAAGGAACTTTTTATTGCATTTGACCGACCCTTCCCGCAACTCGGTATCAATCTTTTTTTTAGTCGTGCGTCCTTCCGTCGAAGGACGCACATACCTACGCCTATGGTTTGTAATTGCCATTATTATTTCCAAAAATAATAGTTATTTTTAGAAGTCAAGAGTAGCTAAAAATTTTCCAGTAGATGTATATCTGCACATATTGTTTTAATATATTTATATATAAAAATGACTTGATTACTCAGTAGTCATAACTAGTAATGCTAGAAAGAATTACGAATATATTTCCTACATTATCCTAAAACGTAATTTTCTACTACTGCAAAAAATCTAAATTATGTACAGTATTGTTCGTCGAAAAGTTAATTTTGTATTTTTGTCGGTGTATTGAAAAAATTTGCACTTTTTATAGTTTAAAAGGATTTCCAAAAAAAAGTGAAGTTGCTGAACTCTCAAAGATGGAAAAAAATATGGAAGTTATCTTTCAAGAACATATAATCACAGGTTTGTTAAAAAGAATTGGGTGATGTGTCTCCGTTAGTAATGAGCCAAGGGGAGGGATTGGTGGGCATATGCTCCTCTACCACTTCTATAGCCCTAGAAAATAGTTCCTTCCAAGCAATAGGCCTTTGTTATTGGAGGAATGGTTTAAGTTTATAAAGTTCCATTTCATGGAAGAGTCCTTTTTGTGGAAAGTTTCCTCCTCCCCTCATCAAAGTCGTGTAGTTTTGAAAGTCAAATTTTTTTAGTATATCATCGAGTGTGGTGTCAAATGAAAGCTTGTGAAAACATACATATATATATATATATATATATATATATATATATATATATATATATATATATATATATATATATATATATATATATATATATATACACACACAATGTAATACTTGCGCACACTTTTCTTTGTATTATTTTTAAGAAATCGCGAAAAATCGCTGTCCCCCCACCTTATCTCGAAAAGTACTGATCAAAAAATTTTGAAAAAATTCTGGAATATTCTCCAGGGGGTATAGATTGAACGAAAATTATCATGAGTGCATTACCTTTAATAATTTATCTGGTATATAAAAAAAACAAAAATTTTAAAGTCATCAATTTTCAGTAAAGATTGGAAACAAACTTTGTTGAAAAGTCATTTGGGGTGTGTTTTGTGAAGTCACTGATCATTTTATACCACCGTAACAACATTTTTTATTTTAAAAGCAATCAACGTACGGAACACTAATTGTGCAAGTTCAACTTGCACTTGACCGGTTATTTTTAAAATGCCACTGCATAAACTTGTCTTTTTAATGAAATATCTTTCTCCTGGTCATCGATTTTTTAAATGGGGAAGATCTCTCTGTTCGAAGGTACTGTTTTAAGTTATTCACTATTTTTTGAAGAAAAACTCTTTATACTACATGGAGAGAAAAGTCTCGAGTCGATTTTATTCTTCAACATAGTTTCCTTCAAGAGCGATACATTTATTTCAGCGATTTTCCAACATCTGGATACCTTTTATATAGTACAATTTGTCGACTTCTCTAAAATTAGCCTCAGTTTCCCATTCGACTTCTTCATTTGAGCCAATTCTCTTTCCCTGGAGCCACATTCTAAAATTTTAAAAGAGGTAATAATAGCTGGGGAGTTAGATCTGGTGAATATGGTGGATGAGAAAGCAATTGATAACCCAGTTGGTTCAATTTCTCCATCGATTTTCTGGAATTGTGAGCTGGTGCATTATCTTTGTGAACCAACACCTCTTCCTTCGCTAAATACGGCCTTTTTTTTCTTGATTTCTTGAATAAACTAACGTAATAGTCTCTGACGATTGTTCGCCCCTTTTCAAGATAGTTGATCAGTATTATTCCATGCACATCCTAACAAATACTTGCTAAAGTCTTTTCAGCTGACGTTTGTATTTTTGGACGCTTCGGTCTGCTTTCATGCGATTCCAGCCACTCAGTGGACTCAAGCGTGTAGTGGTAGATCCGTGTTTTGTCCGTTGTTACGAATCGATGCAACAATTCCTTTGGATTATGCCAAAACAGTGCCAAACAGCATTGTGAATGTTCGAGAAGTTGCTGTTTTTGATTAATCGTGGGAATACGCAGCATCCATCGGACACATGGGTTTTTCATATACAAACATTCATACAAAATACACCCCACGCGTTCTGTTGGTACCTTCATGACGTCAGCTATCTCTTTTACTTTCACTTTGCGGTCATTCAGTACAATAAGGTGTATTTTTTTGTATGTGAAGCATCATCGGTGCTTGAATGACCGCATTTAAGATTACTAAACCATTTCGACGGAGCACATGAGTCATACCACTTCTCAAGCCATTCTTGGGTTCTGGCTGTATTTTTTTTTCATAATACAACAATATTTAATCGACACACGAAATTCTTTTTGTTTCATCATTTCAAAAAATCAAAAGTTGTGGTAACTCTCAAACTAATATACAAAATGTCATGAAATTTGATACGAATCTTCTGAGAGTTGACACTTACTGAAAATCATATGTTTTTTTTTTTATTTGTGCGACCATCTCTCGGAAAGTCTCGAGACTTTTCCCCCATGTAAGTAAAACCCTAATCTAATGAAGTATAACGTGTAAGGTTTTAGCTACTAGGGAAGAAAATAAATAACAAATTTATAAGAAATAGCTGAATATTTTAACAAGTTATAATATATAATCATATATATATATATATATATATATATATATATATATATATATATATATATATATATATATATATATATATATATATTGGGTTTAACTGTACATATACACAAGTAATATATGACAATTATACAACTAAGTGTTGTGTTCCCATTCGCCTTCTCCAAACCTCACTATCATCCGCTCTCCACTCTTCTTCCATTCCTCGTGACCTCATGGTTTGTCTCATATCTTCATTCCAGGATCTACGTGCTCGTCCTTTTTTATTTCTTCCCGATGGTTTCCATGTCAAGAGCCTTTTAGGCCATCTTCTATCGTTCATTCTCAGTAGGTGTCCAAACCATTTTAATCCTCTATTTTCTATTCTTTGTATAATTGTTTGTGTTGCTGCTGTTCTGTTGCCTATTTTTTAGTTTGTTACGTGTTGGAATTTGGACCCGGCGCTTCTTCTCAGGTAATCCATCTCTATCCTCATTGGTTTTCGGATATCTTTCCTTTAATTGTTTCTCTTATTCTATTCTGCAATATTTTACCGTACAATCTGGTCATAGTGCTTGTAACGCATATACCTCTATAATTATTAGGGTCTTTCCTATTTCCTTTCTTATAGATTGATTAATCATATATAATATGCTATCAAAATTAACAAATATAAGCGACGACACTAGACTGACCACAAAAAAAAAAGTTTTTATATTTGGCTGTGCTACCAACTAAAAACCTCCTATTAGATGTAAATGATTTAGTACCATTTCGTCGATTCCCGTTTTGTCGACTTTAAGAGAAATTCTCGTTTTGTCCACTGGTCTTTTAACCTATACATCGGTGTCATTAACAGTTCAACTTTCGTCGATTCACTAAACCTCTTTATCTGTTATGGAAATCTATATTAAGGGTAAATATTAATTATTTCTTAAAAAAAAACAATAGAGCAAAATTCTTTCCTTCCTTCACACTTTCTACAGACTTAGGACTGTCAAACCTGAACCTGAACTAACCTGAAAGCCTACAATAATCTAATCGGCCGCACCTTTACATTTTATGAAGATAAATACCTAGGTATAGTATTTTTCACGATTTAAGAAAGTGACTTAGCTACCTATACCCTTTCAAAATTCAACAAGATTCGAAATTGATTAATTTATTGTTGTTTAATGACAAGGCAGCGTACAGGGCCGTACTATACCTGATTGTATAATTTTTGGGTTTGAAATTTTACTGTGATAAGACAGTTGAATCTTAATGTTTCATGTACTGAATAATACACAATATAGTAATTACACAAATATATTAAAACAGTGTACAGTGTCCCCGCCTACATTTGTTACAATTTTATTTATTAATTAATATCTAGTTCAATTTCGCTATCGCTACTAACTTGCAAATCAATAATAAGCTTTTTACAGGTTCTAAACCATATGAGTTTTCAGTTTTTTCGACGTGTTGAATACAGTTTCTCCAGTTTTCAATGGTTACATTTTTGACTTCTGTTTTTATCAGCTCAATCACGCTACTGTTTAAAGTGGGTGTATTATTGTGAGCATGTATATTAGACTTTATTTTATGCCATATCAACTCGATCGCATTAAAGATACAATAATATGGTGGAAGCCGAATTATTTCATGTCCTGCTTCCTTTGCAATTTTATAACAAACATATCCATATTCCTTTGAAAAATTGTAACTTTTTAAAACTTCTAACAATTGTTTAACTGTATAACCTTCATGGAAGTATATGTCACGTTCGCACAATAAGGCTTGTATTTCCCTTTTTCTACTAATTGGTACCTTATTCATTTGGCGACTATGATAGGATGCATTATCCATCATAATACAGCTATTCGGTGGTATATTCGGCATTAATTTGTTTTGAAGCCAATCTTCAAAAACTTGTATCACAACGATAATCCAAGCTCGAATTTGAAATATTCTTGGCTGCTAGAAATAGACATTCTGGTATCCAGCCTTCTTCTGACCCCGCATGTAAAATAGTTATCCTTTTATCTCTATTTGATGAAGCTTCGGTGTGGCATTTTTTGGATTTATCAATCCATCCTTTACTGGGCGTGTCGTGGGTGTCATACCAAGTCTCATCTAGGTAGATTATTGTTCGATTTTCCGATCTTGATGTATTTATTTTTTTCAAGATATTCCATTCTGAGTCGTTGTAAGCGCGTGATTCCATTATAACTTGCTTTTTGTCTATTTTTTTGAACAAAAACCCCAAACTTCGTAGAATACGCCATAAAGTTGTAGTGGAACATTTTATGTCACAAGTATCTTCGGACAGCCTCCGTGAAAGTGACAGTAACGTAGGAATTTTTTGTTCTGCATATATTTCATAAATTTTGCGGCGGATTAAGCCTTCTTGACAGAAATCAATACATTTTGACACACCTTTGTCTTTTCGTGTTTTTTAGGTGCTATCGAATTATTTACAATTTTCCAAACTGTACTTTCAGGGATGCTGATGTCTCCATCAATGAAAAGTACTTTTCGTAGCCTCGCTCCACTAACTTTAAATAAACATTTTTAACTATCACTTTTGCAGCTTCTGATGGAAGGGACTTCGGACATTTTAAGACACTATTGAACTTTATAATACACACTATTTCAGTAATACTACAGATAAAATGAAGAATATTCTTTATATTTATAGACACGAAGTAGCCAATAAAATGTTAGATTGAAAGGGACGTGTATATATATATATATATATATATATAATATATATATATAATATATATATATATATATATATATATATATATATATATATACATATATACATATGTATATATGTATATATATATAATATATATATATATATATATATATATACATATGCAGGGTGTTAGGAAATTCACTGCATATATTGAAACAGGTGGCTCGTGGGCTCTTCTAGAAGCAAATTCAATATTTTTTTTTTCAAATTCGAAAATTTTTAAAAAATTACCCTGCTCATGAAAGACCGACCTTGGACTTGGTAAAGCGTGAGAGACATCATTTCCCGTTAACAGTTGTTTTCAAGTAGGGGAGTGGGACAAAATTGACCCCAACTACTATATTTAACGGTGATGAAAGTGGATTTTCCACCATTCAGAAAAAAAACGCAAACACTTTTAACTATCACTTTTGCAGCTTCTGATGGAAAGGACTTCGGTCATTTTAAGACACCATTGAACTTTATAATACACACTATTTCAGTACAATACTGCAGATAAAATGAAGAATATTCTTTATATTTATAAACACGAAGTAGCTAATAAAATGTTAGACTGAAAGAGACATATATATATATATATATATATATATATATATATATATATATATATATATATATATATATATGTATCAATAACGATCCTGTTACGGCTAGGTACGTGCGAAAATCCTATCGGTGGTTTAATGTTTTTATTGCACCAATTTGCCAAATTACTTTCTTATATTATAAAACTACCTGGAAAGATTTGAAGGGTACCTACAGCTTTACTTGGTAGTTTTAATTCAGCGACAAAAAGGGAACAGTTTCAAATGGTCAATGGTCAAACGGTCTCAGTCGACGAAAGGGTAACAAAACAGATAAAAATGTCCAGTCGACGAAACGGTCTATCGACCAAATAGGAATTTACCATGTAAATAGAGATCTCTGAAATTTTGGTCCAAAAATATTATGGTTTAGAGCAGGGGTACTGAAGCTTGAACTGCTGGCGATCTACCTCAATATTGTTAGAGTACGATCGATCGACTCTGAGAGGCTGCAAGTAAGTGTGAAGCAGGATTGTCGTCTAGGTAGGATGTATCGTGGCATAGATATTAGTTTTCCGCACAATATGCATTTTTTTAGTCAAGGTAAGTGTAGGTCTGCTCTAAAATGTCAATGAAAAAACTCATAATTTGATTCAAAATTGCGAGTTTATTGGTTCTTACAAAACAAACGAGTTCTAGTGTCTAAACTTAATTAAAGAGTGACTTTGGATGTTGAAGCGTGGCACTGCATGTCCTCAGCATACTTTTCATAAGATGGTACGTAATTACCGAGTGCTAATCGCAAGCATGATGACATATGTTCGTCAGTTAGTCCATTGCGATATTTTGACTTAATTATCTTCATTTCAGAAAATGCAGACTCGCACAAGTAAGTTGACCCAAACATTACCGTCAGTTGAAGGGCGATTTGCCTTAGATTCAGATATTTATCTTCAGTTATAAAACACCAGAATTTTGTATCAGATGCTGTGGCTTTGAGATGTATATCTGATATAATCTGCACTAACTCATTTTCAACAAAACACGAGTCCATGTTAAACTGACTTGCTATTTCAGTAGTTAATTCCTCAATGTTTTTACACGAAAAAGGATAACTCATAAATGATGCGATATTTGCCAATTTACTGAAATCATAAAAACGTATTTCCAATTGGCCCAAAATATTTGATAATTCTGCCTCATAAATATCATAATTCAACTGAGAAATCCTTGCTTTCAAAGACGGAAAATTTTTCAGATTCTTTCTTTTCAGTTGATCTATCGTAAGTTGCAATTTACTTTTGAATGTGTTTATTACGCTAATCATCTCAATAATATTTTTTCCTTTACCTTGAAGCTCCAAATTAATAGTGTTTAAATGCATTGTGATGTCTGTCAAAAATGCCAAATCAGTCAGCCATTTTCCGTTTTTCAGCATCTGAGTGTCATCACCTCTTTCGTCCAGAAAAGCTGTTATTTCGGGCAATAATTCTTAAAACCTTTCTAGGCATTTTCCGCGACTCAACCACCTGACGTCCGTGTGAAGAACTAAATCAGTGTGTTCAGCTGACTCACTATCTTCCAAGTGCAATTTAAAGAGCCGTCGTTGCAAGCTACGTGCACGGATAGAATTCACAATTTTTATTGCAACGCCCATAATCTTCTCCATGTTTACAACTTTTGAACACAAAACTTGTTGATGTATAATGCAATGGAAGCATTTATCCTTCACAACGAATCCATCATCAAATGGTTTCTTGTGTTTCGCCAATATATGAGATATTTTAAATGACGCGATCGTTGCAGCTTTCGATTGTTTGGCTGGTCTTGTGAACATGGTTTGTTCTTTTTCAAACAAGTTATCAAATCACGTACTTTTCGTTTTCTTAATTCACTCTGTGACGGAAAATCCTTTTCATAGTTTTTATGAACCGTTTTATGATGCCTCTCTAAGTTCCCACGCTTAGGTATTGCAAGTGACGCACGGCAAATGAGACAAATGCACTTATCCTTTACCATACAAAAGAAAAATTCTTCCTCCCAATCGTTATTAAAATGATAAGTTTTACTTTTTTCTTCGCCGCACTCATTTTGGACTATTTATTTATTAAGTTTGTATCGATGTATCGCCTTCAAGTTACAACTCAGACTGACTCCTATTTCTGCAGGCGCAACATTTATATCGGCGCGAACGAAGTCTCGAATGTTCCCGTCAAAACACGCCGCCCGAAGTTTCTAGAAAAATCGGCGGGAATCAAAAACGCGGCTTTTCTTTGACAAGTACCAAGCGTTCCTTTGATCAAGCCCTCTTTTGCCGCTAGCAGGGGTTATTACGATAAAAGAAAGTGATGAGGGGTTTTCTGGCCTAATTGTGGATCGAATAAATTTTAGTAGTTTATTCATTACATTTTGTTTTAGTTACCTAAAACAAAATCTGTGAATAGTTCTATATCGGAATTTTCTTCTCGAGATCGACTCAAAAAAGCACTCGCGATCGACCGTTTGAGCACCCCTGGCTTAGAGGATGCTTAAATCGATTTTATTGGTAACATTAATGTATTGTATATTTTACAGGATAGAAATATAATTGTACGATGAAAACATAATTTCTTTCGGGTTTCAGTTGCATAAATATATAGAACTGACAATTAACACGTAGGCCGAAAAGTTTTTGGTCTGACGCATAGATGTCGCACTTTTCAAAAAATCCATACAATTTTTAGGAAGTATCAACCTTCAAACGATACGTGCCAAAATTTCAAGACTTTGTGACGATTAGTTTACAAGTTACATTGGTTTTTGTGACGCGACTTTTGATATTTTCAAAACATTGGAAAAAATCGAATTTGCTATGTTGATTAAACACTTTTTGATGGGAAAAAATACTATTCGAGCAAAGCAATGGCTTGATAAGTGTTGAGGCCCTTTTTACACGGTCATATCAAATCTCAGTTCAGTTTCAGTCGAATTGTCCGTTTTTCCTATGTGTAAAAAGGAAAAAACTGAAAGCAGAACTAAAACGGAGACTGATACCTGACGGGATGGGGGTAGATCTATTTGTGTCATTTCAGTTCTTAGAATTCCTATGTGTAAACAAACGCGGTCCGTTCGTTCACGTTAGTTCTTTTGGAACTCTGGCTCAGTGTACATATGAGTTACAATTGTCGCTATGTCCAAAAAGGAACATGAGTTTGTTGTAGAATTCATTGAAATTTATAAAATGTCTCTGGATTTGTGGAACAAAACGGACCCAAAATATCACAGTGTGTAAACATTAGGGACACTGCCTACACTCTCTTATTGGATTAATATCAAGAATATGACGAAAAGGCAACAAAGGCGATGGTAAAATCCAAAATTAATAGCATATGCTCAATTTATAACAAAGAACTTAGAAAAAGTTAAATATAGTGAAAGAAGTAGGAAATTGAGATGTATATAAACCATCACTGTGTGTATTATGACCTCCTTTCGTTCGTCAGCGACCACCAGCCGATTCTA
The DNA here is from genome assembly GCA_019049505.1 of Pachyrhynchus sulphureomaculatus. Taxonomy (NCBI): domain Eukaryota; kingdom Metazoa; phylum Arthropoda; class Insecta; order Coleoptera; family Curculionidae; genus Pachyrhynchus; species Pachyrhynchus sulphureomaculatus. The sequence goes on along the minus strand of CM032451.1, from coordinate 74,141,943 downwards.
AAAAGTGTCAATACTATGAGAAGTAATAGCCTCCCTTATGTTGTTATTCTACTTTATATAATAGGAGTCACAAGGCACACATCCTCATTCATCCGTAAATAGTTCAGTCAATCATATGATTCTAAGTTTTTCCATTAAATTTACATGCGACAATGAATTCCAGGGTTCCAAGCTTTACTCCATCGGCTTCTTTTCTTCCATCGTTTCTTCAACGACACAGCTAAGGCTATTGCAATGAGACAGTCTTCATACATGAGCCATTTTACACATGTACACTTTTGGACAGTATAACAACACGTGCTTGAACGTGAAACACACATTACACAGTGTAAAAACAAAGCTCCTTCCGAACTGAAATGAAACGAAAACTGAAACTGAGACGGACACTGAGAACTGATATGACCGTGTAAAAGGGCCACTACGGGGACTCTGCCCCCTGGAAAATCACTCATCATTTACTGGTATGCTGAATTTAAACGCAGACGTTCAAACACAAATACGCTCTAGACGCCCAAATGAGATGGTTATACCGGAAAACATAAAAAAAATCCACAAAATTATTTTGGATGACCGTAAAGTGAAACTGGTTGAGATAGCTGACACCCAAAAGATATCAAAACAGTGTATTGGTCATATTTTGCATGAACATTTGGGCATGAGAAAGCTCTGTTCAAAAAGGATACCGCATTTGCTCTCAGTGAACCAAAAACGACTGCGTGTTGATGATTCTGAGCGCTGTTTGGACCTGTTTAAACGCAATAAAAAGGATTCTTTCATGCGATATGTGACAATGGATGAAACATGGATCCACCACTACACATCGGAATCAAATCGGCAGTCAGCTGAGTGGACAGCAGCCGGTGAAAATCGCCCCCATTCCGAAGCCCCAAATGAACAAGAAAAAAGTGCTCTTTCATCAAAACAATGCACCGTGACACAAGTCAATGATTACGATGGCAAAACTGCATGAATTGAAATTCGAATCATCTACCATCTCTAGATTTGGCCCCCAATGACTATTATCTATTTGCACACCTCATAAAAATGCTCGCGGGAAAGACATTTGGTTCCAACGAAGAAGTTATTTTGAAGGCACAGACAAATCCTAGGTATAAAAACGTTAGAAAAGCGATGGACTGATTGTATCGCTCTTGAAGGAGACTATGTTGATGAATAAAGTCGAATTCTGCAAAAAAATGTGTTTTAAGTAGCTAGACCAAAAACTTTTCAGCCTACGTATTACGTCGGAATCGCGGGCGATTAAGTAAACTGAAGTTATGATAATTAAAAAACGTTTAAAATGGACAAATAAGCAAAATTTCAAACTTAATGGTAAGTTGCACACATTATTTATTGAGGAATAAATTGCATTGGTATTCAGGACTGACAATTTCAAATAATCTTAAGCCACGTGCTACTATGGACGACCAAGTCAACTCAAGTTATGGGCAATTAAAAGACGTTTAGCAATAAGGTGATTTTAAACATTTTATAGATTTCTGTGAACTTGTATGAAGCTAACGAAAACGATAAGCGACGACCTTGATCGCTTTACTGTTTTTTTTATGGGCCTAGCACACGTGCTGCAGGGAAGTCCCTAAAGCGCTACAGGAGCGACACGTGTGCGAAGAAAGCGACTCACGTTGTTCTTGAATCGCTGTAAAATTGTACTCGGTGGGAAACCAGTCCTGGGCAAATTATTCCAAAATGATGATGTTCTCCATATAAAAGACTGCTTGAAAAGCGTTGTACGAGGAGTAACAAGCTGAACCTCATACGGATGTGAAGAATCAGTGCGACGTGTACCTCTAACATGCACGGCTCTGGGAGGAATTAAGCGGGCCACATCCTTCGAACACTTTCCATGAAAGTACTTGTAGAATAGGCTCAAGTCGCCAACCGTTCTTCGATGTTTCAGCGAATCAAGGCAGCGGTCAGTTCCGGGTCTCCAATCAGACGAACAGCTCTTCTCTGAATAGAATCCAACAAATGCAGTGTATGTTTGGGAGCGGAGCCCCAAACATGGGAGCAGTATGCCATAGTTGATCGAATCAGAGCCTTGTAAAGAATTAACAGTTGTTGTGGAGTGTAAAGCTTTCTGGTTCGAAATAATATTCCCAAGTTTTGAGAAGCTCTCCTTGCTATGCCTGCAACATGTTCATGCCAGGACATATTTGCTCCCAAATTAACGCCCAACAAATTGAGTGACGATCTTAGAGGAATGGAGTGCCCCGACATAACTATGTCGGTTCAGCAACGTTAACTTTTTTTAGAAAAAACTGCTGCCTGGGTTTTTGTAGCGTTAAATTCTACTTGCTACTGTCACCCCAAAATAGATTTTCTTCCAGGTCTTTGTTAAGTTGAATGACTTCCTGCTGTCTGTGGATATTCGTCAGAGTAGCTGATGCCCGAGCATTCAAAGTGAATGAAGAGATAAGTGTACTGTCATTTGCAAAGCTGTAGATTGGATTCTCAGTCTTTTCCAGCAGATCGTTAATGTAAATGAGAAAGAGAGTAGGAGACAGTATGAAGCCTTGGGGTACACCGGCGTTAATAGTGAAGCTGTTAGAAAGAAATCCATCGTCTGCCACCCGTAAAGAACGCTCCCTGAGGAAACATGAGAGCCACAAACAGAACTTTTTCAGACATACCATAAGAACGTAGCTTAGCCAACAGCCCATAGTGCCAAACACGGTCGAATGCCTTGGATATGTCAAGAGCAACCGCTCGAGATTCTCCAAAGTGTTCAATTGCATTGTTCCAAACATGTGTTTACATAAGTCAGAAGATCTCCTGTTGATCTATTTTTACGAAAGCCATATTGGTGATCGCTAATAATGTTGAATCCTTCAAGGTATTTTAGAAGATGCTGATTGATAGCCTTTTCCATGACTTTCGATATTATTGAAAGCAGTGCGATTGGTCGGTAGTTATTTGGCAAGGTCTTCTTGCCTTTTTTAGGTATCAGCTGAACTGTAGCACATTTCCAGCAGGAAGGAAATATTCCCTTTCTGTAGGATAGGTTGAAAAGTCTACAGAAAACTGGTCTTAGTTCCCTTGCACAGTTTTTGAGAACTATGGCAGGTATTCCGTCAGTGCCTGAAGCCTTTTTGGTGTCTAGCTTCATCAGAATACGCTTTATGATACGCTGTCTGAAGACAACATCAGGCATCCTTGACTGCACTATGGGAATAGAAGGTGGTGATTTCCCTTGGAAATCAACAGTAGAATGTGAATCAAAGAGTTCAGCCAACAAGTTCGCTTTCTCAACAGGTGTCGTTGCAATAGAATTAACTGGCCGTGTGAGTGGTGGTATGGTGAATTTGGTGAAATTTTGACTAACTTCCTTAGCGACCGACCAAAAGGACCTGGAATTGTCGGGACAAGCAAGAAGTTTGTTTCTAATCCGTTGATTGTGTACCTCCTTGGTTTCGTCAATAATTTTCTTTGCATCTGTTCCTGGCACGGACAAATGTGTTACGATTTATGGTGTTAGGATTTTCACTCCATTGTCGGTATGCAAGGTTTTAGAAGCAACAGCTTCTTTGCATTTTTCGGTCAAACCAAGGCTTGCCGTTGGAAGGGCATTTCTTCGAAAAAGGGATGTAAGCCTCCATCCCGGCCAAAAGAACATCGGAAACCTCCTCCCTGGCGCAGTCAGATGGGTCGTCGGATCGAAAACAAACGTCTAACCAAGGGAAAGTTCGAAAATATTCCATGAGATCTTCCCATTTAGCAGATTTGTAGTGCCAAATCTTGCGCGGTTTATGTGCCTCTCTGTCACTGATTGGTAGAATACTCGATATCGAAAGTAGTTTATGGTCGGAAGAACCTAACGGCGGATTTACGCTGACCGTGTAAATCTCCAGATTGGTAGTTAAAAACAGTTCAAGAAGACTGGCGAACTCTCCATCTCGATCAGGGATCCGTGTTGGTTCGTCAATAGGCTGAGTAAAGCCACAACTGATTGAAAATGATTCGGCTTCACGACGAGGGTAATAAGAACTATAAACAACAGTTTTTTTTCTTTTTCTCCCGTGTTTGAAAATGTAATATACGAGGAACACACGTAAAGTTTTTACGACAGAAAGAACAATGGATAGCGATGATTATATATCAGGAGACTCGAAAAGAGGAAGAATCGAAGAAAAAAACGAGCCAATGGGAATATTCAAGAAGAGTAAAAAGCTGATAAGAACACCACAGAAAGAGAAAAGCGAGAGAGTAGATAAGATAGACAATTTGATAGAAATGGTCAGAGAGCTAATGTCAGATATAGCGGATATAAAACAAGAACAGGAGAGATATCAACAAGAGTTGAAGGAACTAAGAAAGAAGAAAGATAATTAGAGAAAACATGAGAAGTATGGATTTGAATATGAATAGACTGGAAAAAGACAACTTAAGGAATAATATTGTAATATCTGGAA
>CM032451.1:74000355-74137413 GCA_019049505.1 Pachyrhynchus sulphureomaculatus | reverse complement strand
AACATTTTGTTTTTCAAGAGATTCGTAGATAATTGTTTATTAGCAGCCCAAAATGATAAAATTACCGAAATTCTATACAAATTTAATAGCTTCCACAAAAAATTACAATTTACATCAGAAATTCAAAAGGATGGTAAAATAAATTTTCTAGACCTGACTCTTATCAGAAAGCAAGATAAAATCCTTACAGAGTGGTACACAAAACCTTCTTGGTCAGGGAGATATTTGAATTTTTCACTCTAGTCATGCAATGTCCCAGAAAATCAGCGTTATAGTGGGCCTAACAGACCGAGCAATAAAATTGACTTCCCCTGAACTAAGACCAGACGCGCTAAAAAACAGTAAATAATATATAAACAATACAAAACATTTTTAAAGAGAATGACATCAATCGAATAATAAAAAAAAGAGAATATACAAGTTTTATAATAACTCAAAAAACAACACCAAAAATAGTAAACAAAACTGTGATAAATTTTTACCACTTCCTTATACAAAAGAACTTTCTGAGAAGCTGAAATGGGTCTTGAAAAAATATAACATTATAGTTTGCCATAAAACTCAAAATAAACTAAGTTCATTATTTACAAACTTAAAAAGCCATATCCCCACAATGAATGAATCTAATGTTGTGTATGCAATACCGTGTGCGAATTGTCCGAAGAAATATATTGGCATGACTTCTCAGTTACTAAAAAAAATACTAAATGGACGCAAATATACTAGGAATGCTTCCACTGCCCTTAGTAAACACGAAGCAGAAGAAAAACATGACTTTAAATTCAATGAAACCAAGGTCCTCTGCAAAGAGCGGAATTATGCCAAACTACAAATCAAAGAGATGATTGAAATAAAAAAAGATGATGAAAACACTGTGAATGATAGGACTGACATAAAAGGAATCAGTCATATCTACACAAATTTAATTAAAAAATAAACATGCTGGCATGCATATCCTCTTAATAATACAAAATGGTATATATACTTAACATCAATAATAGTTATTTCGTTAAGAGACCCATTATAGATAATAAAATTTTTAAAAAATCAGTAAAAATACGAGACACGATATGCTGAAAGAAATACAGAATTTGAAATTCACAATCACACAAATAGTTGACTTTCAGGGTATATACATGTTAGTAAATTGTTTTATATTTTGTGTTATGGTGTAATATTTTAAATGTCCGAGTGTGCGTAAAAATGCTATATGTTTTTAAAAGTGTAATTTGACTTAAAAGATTTTAACCTTGTGTTTTTCTAATTTTAGAATGAATATTAAAAAATAAAGAATTTTTGAAAATGCCTAAAAAAAAAGGCGAAACGTCAAATAAACTAGTCTGTGTTTTCCAAAAGAACCTAAGTACCCAAGAAAAACCAATCAAGTTTATGTAAACAAAAGGTTCAACAGAAAAATTATTATATATATATATATATATATATATATATATATATATATATATATATATATATAAAAATAAATAAATATATATATATAAATATATTTTACTTATGCTTTTACGAACTTTCATTTGACACCACACTCGATGACCTAGTAAATTTTTTTTTCACTTCCGATTTCACCCCCCCCCCCCCCCCCCCAAAAAAAATAATCCCTTAAGTTAAAATTTAACTTTCAAATTACACGACTCTGATGAAGCCATCAATTCCTATATTAGTGCCAAATTTCAACTGTTCCGCACGGAACACTAAAAGAATAAGGTGCGCAACATAAAGTAACCAATAAATACGAAATTTAATCCATTTATACATTTTATACGTCTTTACTTGCTCATAACTTGAGTTTATTTAGTCGCCCATGGTTGCACGTGCTCTAAAAATGTTCAGAAGTGTCAGTCCTGGATATAAAATCTAGGTTAGGTGTTAAAATTTGGATTTTTTTATTTGGCAAACGCCTTTACCAAGAAAAACGATGAAAAATAGCTAAGCTTACAATCTCAAAATATAAAATAAATGCCAAAATCAGTTAAAAAAAATCGCCAAAAATTTTACAAAAAAATCCATTGTTGTCATTCACTTCGCCATAAAGATTCATTCTTAAAATTGATTATGAAATAGAGACTTGAAGGAGTGGTCGGGAAAGCATTGAATAAATCAACCTTAAGGGAACATTACACTTTCTCGGTCGAAAATTTGAACAAATTTTTATGGGACTTAAATTAATAAAAAAACATTTTTTGGGTCCATAATTTTTCTAACCTATATTTTAAGCCTCCAAATACAAGAAAAAAATGTTTACATAATGTTTTAAATTATTTCTTATATGGGTTTTTTTGCAGCCTCATGGAAGCCATTTTGAAAATTTTGGTCTGCTGGCGTGCGCGACTGCGGCTCACTAGAAAATCTTAAAAAAAAAAATATCCTTAGAAAAAGTATGACTATGGGCCCAGTATAGACTACGATTATTTTGTTTAAGCAAAAATTCACAAAATGGTGGACCTCCAAAGTTGGTGGTCTCAAAAATAGCATTTTTTTTTTTTTTTCGTAAAAAAAAAATCATTAAAAATTGAAAAATTAACCAATCTTTTTTATTCTAATTTATACTGGGGCTATTGTTGTGTAGAAGAACCTATTAAAATTTCATATCGATTGGTTAAATGGTTTTTAAGTTATCGTGCATGCCGATTACAAAAATGTTGTCTTGAGAAAAACGCGTTTAGAGTTTTAATAATCGAATTTTCACATATAAAATCTACTTACGTTCAATCAGAGATGCCTGCTGCATACAAAATTCCTTCCGACTCCTCATACACCTCATTCTCAAGTATTCTTTCGTCTCTCCATGCGACTCTGGCCTCTCTGGCGGCATCGGTGGGGTTAAAAAAGACCGTTCCTAAATCCATTAGGCCGGAAAAATTGTTCACCTACGAGTGATATTTTCGAACTTAGCAGGACAGCGTACCGTATGCTTTGGAGCTACAGTTTTGCCTCAAACTGAAAATATATTATACCCATTACAGTAAGCTTTCCTTTTACCTGCTTCGATCTTTCTTAGAATCATAAAAGTAGCAGCAGATGTTCGACGCAGGTAGAACAAAACCTGTGTAAACGGCCGAAAGGTAAGTTGGCACGCAACGCGGTCGATTTGGCCTGCCTTACACTTGGCGCTATAATCGTCTATAACTTCAAAAGTATTTGAAATTATTCTCTGAAAGTTTCAGAGAATATTATTGAAATATAATATTTTCCACTAGGATACTTTCTAAAAAATCGATTTTACCGACCCGAGAAAGTATAATGTTCCCTTAAGTGTTATTTTAACAAACAACTAGGAATACGACTCAAAAGTCGATATCATATTGAAATTTCCTAATTAAAAGATTGTAAACGCGTCAAGCAATAATATTGTTTTGTTATTGCTACAAGAGAAATTATGTCCGAAATTAAAAAAAAACATTCTGTATAGAGATGTAGTTGATAAAATTTAATCATTGGTGTAAAAAAAAACTGACGTCACGAACTACTAAAAACTGTATGCTTATTTTCAGTTTTTAAGTAGATAAGTAGGTACTTCGAAATTAATATATATATTTTGCCGTTCTAAGAACTAGAGAATACTAATTACTATTGTTTTAAAACAGTTGGTTATCTTAAGTAATAACCAATTCTCAAAAAGTTAATCTAAAATAAATACAATAATAAAGGCACAATATTATAAGGATTGTAATAAGAAATAGATATATTTTTTATTATAACACAAAAGCAGAAAAGCGGGCCACACACGCACACGCACTCGCACTCGCACACGCACAGGCACACGCACACGCGCGCACACACGCGTGTGCGCGTGCACACTAACACACACAACTAACCTGAACTAACACACACAAGCACACGCGCGAGCACACTCGAGCGCGCGCGCACACTAACACACACAACTAACCTGAACTAACCTGACCTAAACTGAACTAACCTGAATTAACCTGAACTAACCTGAACTAACGTATATTAGCCCAGTCGCCAAGGGTTTTGAGCTCTCATTAAATGTTAACGGGCTGCATTTTGTCATACAGATAGTTTGCTAAAATTTGATATACGCTAAGCCCACAAAATCCAAAATAAAATAATATTTTTCGGTAATATCTCGAAAAATAAAAGAGATATCGAAAAACTAATAGTATTTTCGTGAAAGAGCGGGAAATTTTACAAAAAAAAAAAACAATATTTGTTTTTTTTCCAAATTCCAATGAAAATTTATTAAAAAGTCGGATAGGTGATTCAAAAAGTGTACCGCGCCAAACAGGTTAATTTGAAAGTTTACGCGCAAAATTAAAAAATAGCTTTTTGAAGAGGAGACTTTCAGGTTTCCGATGATTCTAATGGTTTTTATTTCTCTATAATTTATAAAACCTTGTTTAAATAATTTTTACGGGCATATAGTAATTACAAATATTTAGTAAAATATAGAATTGAAAAAAAAATGTGCATATATCATTATTACACGATAAGTTTCAATATAAGAATAATTAAAAATATCCACAATGTCTTTGTTATTTAAAAATTGAATTTTGAAACATGAAAATTTGCCTACTGTAAAGCATTATGGTCAAAAAAAGCGGGAAATTTATTTTTTTAGTTACAGCTAAAAGTATATTTGTTTTTAGAAAATCATTAAAAAGTTAAAAAAAAACTTTCTCTTTTTTTGTAATTTTGATTTGTTCATGATGAACGTATTTTTTGCTTATTATTAATCATACAATATAAAAAAAATGTTTAAAGATAGGAAATGAATGACAAAAGTCTAAATTACTCGAAAAAATTAAATGAATTTTCGAAATCTGTCATCAGATTCCCAATCAGCACGTCGAGAAACCCCTTAATAGCCATTTTCAAATTATTTAACGGTATAGAGAAACGTTAATTTAATCAAAAATGAGGTTAGAAGCACGATTCCCACTACAACTGAAATTACGGTAAAACTAAAAAATATTCTATATACCATTTTTTTGTAAACTTTCCCATTCTTTCACGTGGTGCTATTAGTTTTTCGATATCTTTTTTATTTTTCGAGATATTTGCGAAAAACCGAATTTTGCATTTTATTTTCGATTTTGTAAGCCTAGCGTACACTTTAGAGCAGCCAACTTTTTTTATCGCATTCAACGTCCAAAACACTACCTGTATGCCAAAATGTGACCTATTAACATTTAATGAGAGCTTTTCGTCAAAATTTGCCTCTAACGACTGCAAGATTTTTCGATGTTTCCAAATAGTTTGGCTGACAGATTCGAATCTCTATTAAAACCGCCCTCTTGAGCAAAAAGGCGTTGAACGTAGCTTACATCTCTTTTACACCCTTTTAACAACTAGTATACATGTATTTATATGTCAATATTTTTAATATGAATACATGCTTAAAAGTGTGACCAGTTATCCTGATCACGTATAGATGACAAAGGTTTTTAAATAAAAATGCATAAAAATATTACACTTATCCATTTTTGATTAATTTGTATTATAATTATTGTGATATTACCCTTTTGAGAATTATTATTATTAAGATAACCAGCTTTTGTTAAAAAACACATCCAATAATGGGTTTGTTTATTCCTAGAACAGCATACGAATTACTTCTTGAATACCCACTTTTCTCTCTAAGTATCTCTTTTACAAGTTCGTAGCGCCCAGGCGCGAAGAAAAATATTTTTTTAATTATAAATTTAAAAAACTCTGAGACTTTCTAAACAGAACAACGCTCCGGATCTATAAGGAAACATATTTCTTCGACATTGAATCTCTACGTCGGAAAATGCATTTGAGAGTACTACAACAAGGGCCGTACTACAAATCTGATCCCTATATTAACATACCTGTACTTAATTTGTTAGAAGCGTACACAAATTCAACAAAAAATCATCCAACTACGTACTACATTATGCAAAAGTATTTTTCCTTTTTAGAAATTATTGAAAAAGACATCAAAGAACACGGTGAAAAGAGACCTTCCCTTGATGCACCCAGAGATAAATTTTTATTGTGTCATATATTATTCTCTTTCTTGGGAATTTGTTAGATATTACCAATGTCATTTTTCAGTACAGCTAATAACGTAAGTATATTATATATATATATATATATATATATATATATATATATATATATATATATATATATATATATATATATATATATATATATATATATATATATATATATATATATGTATTAATTATTTGTCTTCTTAAATTTCTTGACGTACATACATAAATTAAAAAGATGTAAAAATTGCCAAGGGGCTCAATGTCATATTATTAGGACCTACTCGTCCCTGCTAAATTAAAACTTATAAAAGAAAATATGCAACGTTTGGCAACCGTGGTTTAAGCGACTATATGTACAGACGCTTGTTGAATGCGATCGAGCTGGACAAACTATTTCAACCTGGATTGTGCAAAATATTGCGAAATAAAACTGGATCTTTTACGTGGATTATACGTAATATGTTTTAGTTTACGATTTGTAAATAATTAGAACTTATGTTTTAGTATTGGATGTATACTTTTCGAAATGTCTCACAGCCGAATATGGACGCACAAGACAGAACGTCATTACAAAAATACTTCGCCGCAACCCAGACCTTTGTTAACACTATTCCGGCACTCCTGTTTGCAGTTTTAAATTTATTATATGGTCATAAAATTAAAGTTACCAATAGATTGGTTTATACACTCTTAATTGACTTGATTATTTTTTATATAATGACAGCCTTTGTTAAAATTAACAAAGATAATTGTAAGTATCATATTTATTTTTAAATGTCTGTCAAGTAAGAACATGTCCGCGATAATTCATTTTTTGTAGATGCGAGTCTAACGATTTAACAAAAAATCGGCAGAAGAAACCTTTGCCTACGAGGCATTTTAGTAAAAATATGAGTCGATTCCGAACTTTCGTCGAAATCACATAAAATCCAAAATCAGTCACTTGTTTCCGCGGCGGTTCGAGGCAGTCTTTCTTTTGTTCTCATCCGAAGAGGCATAAAATGACACATTCCGCGGCCGTTAAATATATTAAAAAGTCGGTATCGTTTGTGAAGAAGTGGGTAAATCGTTTTAACGAGACGAGAAATGTCGACGACTTGCCAAAACGTGGCTCGGTAGGCAAAGTCACTCCGAAAGTCGAAAAAACGAGTCGTGTCTTTGCTTTCACGGGCCCCGAAATTGATGCTGCGTCTAGGAGCGGCAAAATTAAGGAAATTGGGTTGGAATGTGTCCCATGGGACCCTTCGACAACATCTTCGTGCTCATGATGTCAAATTCCTAAGCACGTTACGTTGAAGAAACCTTTGCTATATATATATATATATATATATATATATATATATATATATATATATATATATATATATATATATATATATATATATATATATATATATATATATATATATATATATATATATATATATATATATATATATAATATATATATATATATATATATATATATATATATATATATATAAATATATATATATATATATATATATATATATATATATATATATATACGAGGCTGGTTTGAAAAGTCCGTGCAAAGTCCGAGAGCGTGTGAATCAAGGAAGTCGAGTGATTTTCAAGAAATGGACGAAAAAGAATTTCGTGTGGGTGATTAAACATTACTTTATGAAAGGCAAAACGCCTCAGGAGACTAAAGAGAAGCTTGATAAACATTATGGTGACTTTGCACCTTTGATTAGAACAGTTTATAAGTGGTTTCAAAATTTTCGGACTGGCCATATGGGCACAAATGACGCTGAACGTTCTGGACGGCCTGTGGAGGTTACGACTCCAGAAATCATTGATCAAATCCATGATATGGTGATGGATGACAGAAGAGTTAAGGTGCGTGAGATTGCTAGTGCTGTGGGCATCTCGACTGAACTGGTACATAATATTTTGCATAAACATTTGGACATGAGAAAGCTATCCGCAAGATGGGTGCCGCGATTGCTCACGCTTGACCAAAAACGGAATCGTGTGAAGTGTTGCAAGGATGGTTTGCAGCTATTCCAGAAGAATCCGGAGGACTTTAAGCGTCATTTCGTCACTGTGGATGGAACATGGATACATTACTATACTCCTGAGACCAAACAACAATCTAAACAATGGGTTACCAAGGGGGAATCTGCACCAAAAAAGGCGAAGACCGTTCCTTCGGCCGGAAAGGTTATGGCGACCGTCTGAAAACCGAGCTGCAAGAAAAACGCTCACGATTGGCCCACAAGAAAGTCCTTTTCCATCACGACAACGCACCAGCACACACCTCAGCAGTTGTGGTCGCAAAATTAATGGAAATAGGATTCCAACTCGTTTCACATCCCTCCTATTCTCCAGACTTGGCTCCCTCGGACTACTATTTGTTCCCCAATTTGAAGAAATGGCTGGCGGGACAAAGATTTTATTCAAACGAGGAGGTGATTGCAGACACTAATGGATATTTTGCAGACTTGGGCAAATCCTATTATTCGGAAGGGATCAACAAACTAGAACATCGTTGGACGAAGTGTATAAGCCTAAAAGGAGACTATGTCGAAAAATAAAAACGGTTTACACCAAACACATAAGTAGCTTTTATTTGTGCACGGACTTTTCAAACCAGCCTCGTACAGTGAAGTCCGTTTATAACGAAGTCCAAAAAAATCATTAAAAATAGTTCGTTATATCCAAAGTTCGTTACAAACAGTAAATAAAACTTAATATCATTTTTCACTACTTTTTTATTTAGATTAGGCGCTAATGCTTAGAAAAATGAATAATAATAATTATTAAATTAAAAGAAAACATTCAAAGGAAAATAAAACAACTCACTCTAAAGTTATTATTATGTATGTTGGTACATATACAAGCATAAACGAAAACATTAAAATACGTAGTTTATGCAATAAAATCAGTAATTGTCGTTTGTACAATTTTACTTGAAAAAGAAATGGTGTTTTTATAATTGTCAAGGGCACAAAAACTACTCCATATATGTTCAGGAACTTCACGAGATTTCAAAAAATTGCGAGTTTCAGTCATTATCTTAGTCATTTCTGAAATGGATGGGACGTAAATATTATCTCCTTCTCCAAGCTCATCTGCGTCATCATTATCGTTTAAAATCTTTCCAGAAGTCACTGATGTCACAATTTGATCATCAGTTAATATTTCTCTCGTTATTAATTCATTGTCAGCACATACATATTCTTCAAAATTAAAGTAATTAAACACCTTTTTAATCTCGATTTTCTTTGTTGAATGTCAGCATCGTAAACAAATTCTAGACAATCCACTGAGTTAACGGTAGCTCAGCATCTGAGTCATATCTACATTCCTTCTTTAAAAATTCGCCATGCTTAAAACAGGTTGCAATGGTTTCTCTACTCACTCTTTGCCAATCCATATGGATAAAGTTTATAGCGTCCAAGAGAATTACAGAAAAAAATCTTACTTTTATCGATCGTCTCTAACATTTTCATAAGTAAAATCTTTCTATAATGACATTTTAAAGAATGTATCACACCTTGATCCATAGGCTGGAGCTTCGCACTTGTATTTGAGGGCACAAAAACCAATTTTATTTGCTATAGATCAACTTCAGGGTGCGCTAGAGAGTTGTTTCTGTTTGTGAATTTTAATTCTTTCTCCCATTCGATCAGTTCATTTTTAAAAATTTCTAATGTCATCCAGGCTTTACTGTTCGATTTGTACTTTACTGGTAAATGTTTGTTTTTAAAACACCTGAGATTGGCGGACTTTCCTATCACCAACAATTTGCTTTTTTCTGTTCCAGACATATTTGCAGTTACCAATACAATTCTCTTCAACAAACTTTAATGTCTTATCAGGCGTCATCTCGTAAAACAAACCCGTTTCATCCGCATTAAAAATGTCCACATATTCATAACTTTCTTGAATTTCCGGCCATACATAAGCCAACCACTGATTAACAACAGTCATATCCACTCCTGCAATTTCTCCTACTATCTTACCCCCACTTATAAACTCCTGGACACAATTAAGGCAACAATCTGAAAATTAATTTATCTTTTTCTTATGTCAGTTTTAAAGTTTATCGAGTATTTGAATAGTAGGCTATGCATATTTTGTTTCGTTGTTCATGACAGAAATCAAAACAATTCGTTTAGATTTACAGTTTTAAAGAATTTTTTAGAAGATAAACAATTTTCTGTAATAATACGATAGATTTTCTTTAAAAGTAAGCTTATAAATTGTTCCCTATTTCAAAGTAATACGTTTTTATGGTAGACTGTTTTATTTTTGACCCCGAAGAATTAGAAAAATGAATCGAACAAGGAATTTAACTGAACATGAGGTAGTGCGAGTCTCAGTTTTATTGGACGAGGGATATTGTCAGAGTTATGTTGCCAATTTGTTAGGCAAACATCGTTCCACAATAAGTCGTATGGTAAGACGCGCGAATGAAGTAGGAACTTATTCTAGAAGGCTAGGGCAAGAGCGAAAACGATGCACTAGCGACCTAGATGAATGTTTTATAAGACAATATGCTTTAAGAAACAGGACTGTCACTAGCTCTATAATAAGAAACGAAGTCGAAGCTGTTCGCAATGTCACAATTTCTTTTAAAACAGTTAGAAGACGGTTAAATGAAGCTGGATTAAACAGTAGGAGACCAGCCACTGCGCCCTTGCTTACTAGAGAGAACAGAGTTGCCAGGTTACGTTTTGCTCGAAATCACGAAAACTGGTCTGTGGATGATTGGAAACAAGTTTTCTTCACAGATGAAACTAGGGTTAGTCTAAAACATTCAGATGGTCGTGAGCAAGTATGGCGAAGACCAGGAGAGAGGTTTGCTCCTTGCAATATCTCTGCAAGGATTCCATTCGGCGGTGGCTCTGTTTTGTTCTGGGGTGGCATCTGCTTTGATGCTCGCACAGAGTTAGTTCCTGTCCGTACGAGATCCATGAATGCTGACTACTATCTTGAGAATATTGTAATAGAACATGTGATGCCTTTCGGTCATTTTGTGGGGCCCAATTTCCTGTTTATGCAAGACAACGCTCGACCTCACGTGGCTAGGGAGGTACTCGATTATCTTAATCAAGTTGATATACCGATTATGTAATGGCCGCCAAAAAAACCCGGATCTGAATCCGATAGAACATGTATGGGATCACCTTAAGAAAAATGTGAAACGTCATATACCTGCACCTAGAAACCTGAGGGGACTTGAAAATGCAGTTATCACAGAATGGGAGCAAATTCCTCAAGATGTTATCCAAAATTTAATTAGAAGCATGGCTAGGCGTATAAACGCTGTTATCCGAAGTAGAGGAGGCAACATACGCTACTAGTGTCCCAGTTACACCATTAATTTTGCTTCTAGTGTCCCAGTTTATTTTTTTCATTATTATTTAATTTCAACGATTTTGTTATTAGGTCTTTAGAATAATTTTAATTCGAATCTTATAGAAAAATTTGGTAGCTAATTCACTTTTAAAGTATCCGAATAAGTTTTTTCTAACTTTTAGTGGAACCAATGTTCATAAAAAATTATTAAAATTAATTCATTATAGAGATTTGTATGATTTAATATATTGTTGCGTTAATTTTGTCCAGGAGTGTATTATGGGGCTTTTTAAATCGTTCGATTCAACTTCTAGAACAATTAAATTCGGTGTTCTCTATTTTCCTTCCCAATTCACTAGTTTTCTTTTGTAAAGTCTAGTCAGTAATAGGAACAGGTTCATGTCGTTTTTGACTAAACCATTTAAGAAGTCCTTTATCGACTTGGTCATGTATAGGTTTTCTTACTTTTTTACAACTAAAGTTTCTTTTATCATAGATTGATAAGATTTCTTGCCTCTTCTTCCATATGGTAGAAACCGTAGATTTAGTTAAATCCAACTGTTTGCAGACATTACTTTGTTTAACTCCATTTTCTATTGTCCCTATAATATTGTGTTTGTCTTTTAAAGTAAACGCTTTACGTTTTTGTGTACACATTTTAAAATTAAAACTTACTACTGCTTACTGCTTGAACTTGTGACGCGGCGGGAACAAGTAAAATAGGGGTTTCCAGCGAGTTTCGGTGAATTCCCTAGATTAAGTCGCGCGATATCGAGCACGGGGAGTGGCAAGTTCGTTATAAACGGACACAAAACATCCAAATTTGGTTCGTATTATCTGGAAGTTCGTTATAACCGGGTTTATTATAACCGATAAAAATTTACATTGGTCTTATGGAAGTTCGAGCATTATAAAATAGTACGTTTCAACCTGAAATTCGCTATAAACAGATTCGTTATAAGCAGACTTGACTCTCTCTCTCTCTCTCTCTATATATATATATATATATATATATATATATATATATATATATATATATATATATATATATATATGCGCGGTGTCCCAGTATTCCGTGTACATAAAGTTACTGTAGATTTCTGGGATGAAAATATGACCATTTAACCCAACTTATCTTAGTCCAAAAATTCGTAATTTTTGAGATACAGAGTGTCAAAATTATACTTTTATTTTAGTTTTTCTTAAGTAGCTTGCTTAATAATTATACCATTTGTACAAGATTTGATGCTAAGGGGTTTTCTGAGATGAGAAATCGGAATCAGCTCAAGGTTTTGTTGTAAATTGTAGGGAACGCCACTTATTGCACTGTGTATATTTTTAACTTTTTTGATACCACTCCGTATGATATTTTTTAATTAAATATTCGTATTTTCCGCCATCCCCTGTCTAAAAAACGCTCTCTTGGTAAATGTTGCCCCAAGCAACAATTTCTGAGATAATGGGATGTTTCCATTTTTTAATTCCATTGTTAAATTCGCAAATGCGTTCCTTCACACATCATCCAGGCTTAGGACAGGTCCAGAAGAATAGTTTTTGAAGTTTGAAGCATGCTTAAAGGCAAACAAGCTAACAATAATAATAAGATATATATATATATATATATATATATATATATATATATATATATATATATATATATATATATATATATATACACTCCTGGACAAAATTAACGCAACAATAAATTAAATCATACAAATCGCTATAATGAATTAATTTTAATAATTTTTTATGAACATTGGTTACACTAACAGTTAGAAAAAACTTATTCGGATACTTTAAAAGTGAATTAGCTACCAAATTTCTCTATAAAATTCGAATTAAAATTATTCTGAAGACCTAATGACAAAATCGTTGAAATTATGTAATTATGAAAAAAATAAACTGGGACATTAGTAGCAAAATTAATGGTCTAACTGGGACACTAGTAGCGTGTGTTGCCTCCTCTATTTCGGATGACAGCGTTTATGCGCCTAGGCATGCTTCTAATTAAATTTTGGATAAAATCTTGAGGAATTTGCTCCCATTCTGTGATAACTGCATTTTCAAGTTCCCTCGGGTTTCTAGGTGCAGGTATATGACGTTTCACATTTTTCTTAAGGTGATCCCATACATGTTCTATCGGATTCAGATCCGGGCTTTTTGGTGGTCATTGCATAATCGGTATATCAACTTGATTAAGATAATCGAGTACCTCTCTATCCATGTGAGGTCAAGCGTTGTCTTGCATAAACAGGAAATTGTGCCCCACAAAATGACCGAAAAGCTCACGACCATCTGGATGTTTTAGACTAACCCATCTGTGAAGAAAACTTGTTTCCAATCATCCACAGACCAGTTTTCGTGATTTCGTGCAAAACGTAACCTGACAACTCTGTTCTCTCTAGTAAGCAAGGGCGCAGTGGCTGTCTCCTACTGTTTAATCTAGCTTCATTTAACCGTCTTCTAACTGTTTTAGAAGAAATTGTGACATTGCGAACAGCTTCGAGTTCGTTTCTTATTATAGAACTAGTGACAGTCCTGTTTCTTAAAGCATATTATCTTATAAAACGTTCATCTAGGTCGCTAGTGCTTCGTTTTCGCCCTTGCCCTAGCCTTCTAGAATAAGTTCCTACTTCATTCAAGCGGCTTACCATACGACTTATTGTGGAACGATGTTTGCCTAACAAATTGGCAACATAACTTTGACAATATCCCTCGTCCAATAAAACTAAGGCTCGCACTACCTCGTGTTCAGTTATATTCCTTGTTCGATTCATTTTTCTAATTCTTCGGGGTCAAAAATAAAACAGTCTACCACAAAAACGTATTACTTTGAAAAAGGGAACAATTTATAAGCTTACTTTTAAAGAAAATCTATCGTATTATTACAGAAAATTGTTTATCTTCTAAAAAATTCTTTAAAACTGTAAATCTAAACGAATTGTTTTGATTTCTGTCATGAACAACGAAACAAAATATGCATAGCCTACTATTCAAATACTCGATAAACTTTAAAACTGACATAAGAAAAAGATAAATTAATTTTCAGATTGTTGCATTAATTTTGTCCAGGAGTTTTCTATAGTGAAATTTCGGTCAACAATCGGACTCATACAGTGCTTAAAATGCGAAAACGTTGGAAAATGGCTCTAATTTCGTACTCCCAAGAAGAATGATCTCGTCTAACCAAAGCCGTGCACACTTCTCTTCCATATAACTCTACGAAAGAACAAAAAAAATCATCTGCATCACAATGTTTCGACTGGTAAACATCATCAGCAAGGTTCGGGTTAAAGAGTTGAAGATATTTACCGGTCGAAATAAGGTGATTCTAATAAATAAGGAAAATGATGTCACTGAAGCATCTAACCTCGAAAACATTGCCTATCAGGAAGCAATATTATTTTTTATTAATTTTCACTATTTTTTAGTTCAGTTTGGCTTTTTTGTTACGGTAATGGGATGTTGGGGTCTACTAACCGGTAAGTAGTTTATCATAGAAAATATTTTTATCTGGTTTTTCTTTTCGTATGCGACACACGCGATGAGGCTTCACATGTCTACAGATATTTTTTTTCTTTGTTTATTTAAATTTCCGCACAGAAAAAATTAAGATCTAAATCATCATCAGTTAAAGTCATGATACTAAGACGCATCCATTACATTATTTTTTAGTTATATTCCTTATTATAACTAGCTCAAGACGTAACAAGTTTGTTTGACAAAAAAATAAAACATTAACACATAACAAGAGTTTACGAAAAATAGGGTTCGCGACGTTAATAAATTATAATGATTGATTATATATATATATATATATATATATATATATATATATATATATATATATATATATATATATATATATATATCAATCGGTTTCACGTCTTCCGTCTTCCGATGCCTAATTTCCACTCCTCCCGGTTTCTCCATCCCTCCTCCTCCAGATCTCTCTCTACTTCCTTGTTGATTCCTGCTCTCCAACTTTGGCGTGGTCTTCCTCGCTTTCTTCTTCCATGAGGGTTCCAATTTAAGATCTTTTTAGGTAGTCGGTCTTGTAATATTCTCTGTACATGTCCGTACCATACCAACTGTTGGGTTCTGATTTCGTCCACTATATTTCTAAAGTTCGTCTTATCATGTCATTTGGTATGTGGTCTTTTCTGGATTTTCTGGCTGCTGGTCCCCATTTCTGTAGCTTTTAGTGTTTTTTCTGTTCTTTCCTTCAATGGCCACACCTGGGAGCTGTAAGTTATTATACTTTTCACTATCGAGTTGTAAATTCTCTTCTTATTTTCAATGGTTATGTTTTTGTCCCATAGTATACTATTAAGCATTGCAATCGCTTTTCTTCCTTGGATATTCCTTTTGAATATTGCTTCCTCCAGTGTTCCGTTCCTAGATATTCTCATTCTCAAATACTTATAACTGGCACAGTATTTGATGGTGTGTCCTGTGGCCAGTTTCAAGTCCTGCTGTTGTCCTTCGACGCACATGTACTCGGTCTTTTTAATATTGACTTCTAGGCCCCATTTTTCATATTCCTCCATAAGTTTTAATGTCATGTATTCCATATCGTCGATGTCCTGAGCGACTACCTGGTCGTCCGCAAATGATAGCGTGTACAGTGTAGTATCGTCATCCAGTGGTAGTCCCATACTGCTGCAGTTCCTTTTCCAGTTCTTCAGTGCACTCTTCAAATAGATTTTAAATAGCGTTGGGGAAATACAGCAGCCCTGTTTGAGACCTTTTGTGACCTGGAACCCTGTTGTTATACCATATTTGGTTTTCACTCTACTTCTTGCGTCTTGGTATAAAAATTTTACGGCTTTAATTATTTCGGTGCTTACATTACTCTGTTGTAGTGTTTCCCACAATCTCACTAGGGGCACGCTGTCATGACCTTTTTTAAATCAACAAACAAGACCTGGACTTCCTGATCAAATGCGGTTTTCTTTTCTAGGATTTGTGTCAGTGAGAAGAGATGGTCTATTGTGGATCTTCCTGCTCTAAAGCCTGCCTGTACTTCAGCTTCTACGTCCGCGTATTCCGTTTCTATTCTATTTTTTAAGTATTTTTCCGTATATTCTGCTAATAGATCCTGTAACCGTTATTCCCCGATAGTTATCGCAATTATTTTTGTCTCCTTTCTTATGAACTGTTGATATGTATGATTTTTTCATTCCTCAAATACTTCTGATGTGTTAATGCATCTTTGGAATAAATTCCTTAAAGCGCTAAATAGCTTTTCATTTCCGTATTTTACTATTTCTCCTGGGATGTTTCCTGGTCCTGGATCTCTACCATTTTTTAGCGTTTTACTTACTTCTTTAACTTCTGATGTTGTTATCCTTATTGGGGATCCTCGTATAACTATATTTGGGTTTCCATGTTGAGTACTTTTAAACTCTGGTCTATCTTCTGTTAGCATGTTTGTAAAGTATTGGTTCCATTTTTCTGGTGTTATTGGTGAGAAGATTTCTCTTTTCCGTTCTGTTCTCATATTTTTTAAGAAGTCTCCAGCTTTCTGTGCTTTTCCTTCCTCCTATGTAAGTGTTGAGTCTTGATCATGTCTTTGCCCATTGGTTGTTCTTTTTGTCACTAATCATTTTGCGTACTCTAGCTTGAGATTCTTTGTATTTTAATTTGTCGTGTGTGCTCTTTGAACTTAAGTATTTGTGATAGCTTTTCCGTTTTTCTTCAATTTCATATTCAATTTCTTTATCCCACCAATATGGTTTTTGTATAATGATTGCTTACTCTCTTTAAAAGGCTAGTAGTAGTAGCAGTAGTATGTTTGAGGATGCTTATAGGCAAGCAAATAGTCCAGAAAGATCCTCTTTGCAAATCCCATTTAACGTCTGGGTAATGTCAACCAGGCGAGACCTACAGTTTAACGTGGGATCGAAACCACATGATTGGCAGAAGATAGTCTTTCAGCTCGCTTATTTCTGGTCTTGCTTTTTAAGCTGCCCGCTAGCAATGAACCTTGGCAAGCTGCCAAATCTTTAATGCTTCGACAACCTTCTACACGGCATTGCAGCGAGGTATGTTCGTTTAGGGATGGCGTTGCAGCCTTACAGATCAGTTTCAGATATGTCTCATTTTCTTCCTCTTCTTCTAAAGGTGCCTATCCGCTTCGGATGTTGGCGATCAAAAGGGCTATTCTGACTTTGTTGACAGTCGCACGAAAAAGGTCTGTGGTTGTTAGGGAAAACCACACTCTCACATTCTGGAGCCAAGAATTTCGTCGTCGTCCTGGACCTCTCTTGCCATACACCTTTCCCTGGAGTATCAGTTGTTGTAGGCCATAGCGCTGTTCGTTCCTCATTATGTGGCCCAGGTATTCAAGTTTTCGCCCAAGTTTGTTACTCTGTCCACCCAGGCAATTCTCAGTATTCGACGATAACACCACATTTCGAAGGCCTCAAGTCTCCTCATGGTGGCGTCGGTCACGGTCCAAGATTCGACTCCATGCATGAGCACTGAGAAGACATAGCATCGAAGTAATCGAACCTTAGTATTAAGTAGTATGTCTCGACTCTTGAAGATTTTGTTCATCTTAATGAATGAAGTTTTTGCCATCTCGATGCGTCGCTTTATTTCGACTGAGTGGTCCCACCGATCATTTAAGGTGATGCTTAGATAAGTGAAGCCACTGACTCTTTCTATTGGTTGCTGCTCAACCACCCTTTCTCGGGGTGGTACCTGGTTTTTACTAATAACCATGTATTTAGTTTTCTTAATGTTAAACTCGAGACCAAGGAGTTCTAACAGACTTGAAACAAGAGACTGCAAACCCTCTAGACTGTCTGCAAAGATAATCGTATCATCCGCATATCTTATATTATTTAGACGTTCTCCATTCACCAGAACTCCTTCAATGCCGTTTTTATGATTTCTTCTGAGTAAATATTGAAAAGGAGAGGCGACAGGATACAGCCCTGGCGCACTCCACGCTGAGTTGCAACATCCTCTGTGTATTGTCCATCTATTTTAATGGTAGCTGTCTGATTATAGTAGATGTTATTTATAACTCTTTATCGTCGAGGTCAATAGACTTTAGTATTGAGAGCAGTTTGTCATGTTTAACTCTATCGAAAGCTTTCCGGTAGTCTATGAAGCAAACGAACACGTCACAGTTAACATCTCTACAGCGTTGAAACAAGATCTGAACAGCAAAAAGAGCATCTCGAATACACAGCGCATTCCGGAAACCGAATTGAGTACGGGATATGTGGGTCTCACATTTTTTGTATATTCTGTTGTGGATAATCTTAAGAAAAGTTTTAAGAAGGTGACTCATGAGACTGATGATTCTAAAATCCTCGCATTTCTTCGTGCCAGGTTTCTTTGGTAGAGTTATGAAAGTAGATTTTATCCAGCTTCGAGGAATATTTCCAGATTCGTATATATCATTGAACAATGAAGTAAGCCATTCTATTCCTGCATCATTCATAAGTTTAAGAAATTCTGCATAGAAATTATCTGGACCAGTTGATTTTCCGTTTTTCAATCTCATGATGCAGCTCTCACTTCATCGGTTGTAATTCTAGGTCCTGTTTTACAATTTGCAATAGCAAAGGTTTGTCGGTCATCGCTGAAAGATTCTTCCACACATCTTAGCCAAACATTCCTTAATTCATCTGCATCTGTTATTGGATGGTTATGGTCATCAGTAAGCTGTCCAGTCATTTTAGGTTTGTGCAGCCCAGCAATCTCCTTTACCTTTTTATGTAAGTTGAAGGAATCATAGTTTTTTTTCAAACGTCTCTATTTCGGTACATTGATCTTCAAACCACTTATTCTTGGCAACTCTAATAGCTTTCCTGATCTCCTTATCTATTGGCATATATTTTGCGCTGTTTTTGTTCTTGTACCTTCTACGATCATCCATCATAATGGGTATATAGTCAGTCATCCATTGTTTTTTCTTGGTTTTTGTTGGGCGTAGGTGTTCATCAAGGATTTTCTGATTAATTTCTTGCAATTTTTCCACCTCCTCATCAACAGTAGTCCACTCCCCTTTTGTATCAACCAATTCCCCAATATGTTGTTCTACTACTTGTTTAAGTTGTTCGTTTTTCAGCTTTCTCAGATCATATTTTATTGTTTTCTGACGTTGAATTCTGTTTAGTTTCAGAGTGATCATGCCAACTAGGGTATTATGATCTGATTTAATATCAGCGCCTGGGTATGTTTTCACAGATATTATTGAGTTCCTATACCTCTTGTTGATCATGATATAGTCAATCTGGTTTCTTATGACTTTACTTGGCGAGTCTTGTGGCGATTTCCAAGTGTAGAAGCGCCGCGTTGGTAATTTAATTAATTAAGGACTAGATCTTCTTCCATTGCAAAGATATTCAGACGGTCACCTCTCTCATTACACTCACCCAGTCCGAAGGGTCCCACGAGCTCTCCGCTTATTCCGGGAAGCCGAAACTATACTATGAAACTAAAGCTGTCACCTTTAGAAGACAGCACTGAGCGCAATTTCCCCATTATTACCCACATTTTCCTAAATAGTTTTTTAAAAATTTTTTAGGTGTTACTATTGTGAATATGGTTAGCACGTCGCTACTGTTCCCCAGATTTCCTCACAATTATATGAAAACATTATTAACTGGAGCAAGTATATCTGGAATAATCATGGACATTTTGAATATCGTCTCTGTGATACTTATCGGCGATGTAGTTGATTCAACTTTAATGTACTTTATTTTTGGGAGTTTTATAATAACTGGAACGCTTATACTGATCGTGATGTTGTCAAAGACTGATTTTTATAAGTAAGTAAATTATTTTTGATCGCCTCTACATCCAAATTACGGTACTTTCTTGACAATCTGGTGGATATGCATATAAAAAATTTTTTCAACAGAAAAAATTGTTTCATATCAAATAATTTATAACATAATTTAATAATTAATTAAATAAGTATTTGACTCGACTTACTTTTTAAGCAGATTAAGCCGCAACTATTGGTTTTAGCTACAGTATCGCTAACAATTAATGTACGAGGGTCATACAATAAGTAAAGAGACCAAAAGCTCTAGCTGAAGAATGGTTTATTGGATTGCTACAAAATTTAGCCTACTTTTCGACATTATCGACATATTAAAGAAATTATCGACGCCATACCACCACTCACACGGCCAGATAATTCTATTGCAACGACACCTGTTGAGAAAGCGAACTTGTTGGCTGAACTCTTTGCTTCACATTCTACTGTCGATTTCCAAGAAACCACACCTCCTACTAGTCCCATAGTGCAGTCAGGGACGCCCGATATTGTCTTCAGACAGTGTATCATAAAGCGTATTTTAGTGAAGTTAGACACCAACAAAGCTTCTAGCGCTGACGGAATACCTGCCATAGTCCTCAAAAACTGTGCGAGGGAATTAACACCAGTTTTCTGTAGACTTTTCAACCTATCCTACAGAAAGGGAATATATCCTTCTTGCCGGATATGTGCCACAGTTCAACCGATACCTAAAAAAGGTAAGAAGACCTTGCCAAATAACTACCGACCAGTAGCACTGCTTTCAATAATACCGAAAGTCATGGAAAAGGCTATCAATCAGCATCTTCTAAAATAACTTGAAGGATTCGACATTATTAGCGATCACCAATATGGCTTTCGTATACATAGATCAACAGGAGATCTTCTGACTTATGTAACACATGTTTGGGACAACGTAGTTGAACACTTTGGAGAATCTCAAGCGGTTGCTCTTGATATATCTAAGGCATTCGACCGTGTTTGACACGATGGACTGTTGGCTAAGCTACGCTCTTATGGTATGTCTGAAATGTTTTGTTTGTGTACGAGTGGCGGTCGACGGATTTCTTTCTAACACCTTAACTATCAACGCCGGTGTGTCCCAAAGCTCCATAGTATCTCCTACTCTCTTTCTTATTTACAATAACGATCTGCTGGAAAAGACCGGGAATCCAATCTACATCTCTGCAGATAACAGCACGCTTATCTCTTCATTCACTTTGAACGCTCGGACATCGACTACTCAGCCGAATATCCGCAGACAGCAGGAAGTCATTCAACTTAACGAATACCTGGAAGAAATTCTTGGGGTGACAGTAACCAAGTGGAATTTAACTCTACAAAAACCCAGGCGGCAGTGTGTTCGAAAAAAGTTAACGTTGCTCAACCCGACATAGTTATATCGGGGGCACTTCGTACCTCTAACATCGTCATTCAATTTGTTGGGCGTTAATTTGGGAGCAAATATGTCCTGGCATGAACATGTTGCAGGCGTAGCAAGGAGAGCTTCTCAAAAGTTGGGAATATTATTTCGAACCAGAAAACTTTACACTCCACAACAACTGTTAATTCTTTACAAAGCTCAAATTCGACCAACTATGGAATACTGCTCGCATGTTTGGGGTTTCGCTTCCAAACATATACTGCATTTGTTTCTATTCAGAGAAGAGCTGTTCGTCTGATTGAAGACCCGGAAATGACCGGCGGCTTTAATTCGGTGGAACATCGAAGAACGGTTGGTGACTTGAGTCTGTTCTACAAGTATTTTTACGGAGGATGTAGCCCACTTAATTCCTCCCAGAGAGGTGCATGTTAGAAATGCACGCTAACACTTCACATCCGTATGAGGTTTAGCTTGTTACTCGTCGTACAATGCTTTTCAAGCAGTCTTTTATATGGAGAACATCATCCCTTTGGAATAATTTGCCCAGGACTGTGTTTCCCACCGAGTACAATTTACAGTGATTCGAGAACAACGTGAATCGCTTTTTCCGCACACATGTCTTTTCTGTAGCTCGTTAAGGACTTCCCTACAGCATGTGTCCACCTTTCTGCTAGCTGCTTGATTTCTATGGCAAAGAATTTTTTCGGTTGAAGTCGAAGCCACTCTTGCACTGTTTCCTTCACTTGTTTATTGTCGGTGAACCTCTTTCCACGTAGGACATCTTTGAGAGTTCCACACAGGTAAAAAATCACACGGGGTCAGGTCTGGGCCGTATGCGAGATGAGACAAGATCTCCCAACCCAGTTCTTGAAGCTTTTTTTGGGTAAGCCAGAGCATACGAGAACGGGCATTGTAAATGGCTGTGAATAATATTGTGAACAGTTCCAACGCTTACCCCAACCTCTTGAGCTATCATTTCAACAGTAATTCTTCTGTTATCTAATAAGTCTATCAATCCTCGATTCCAACAAGGGACCGGAAACTTCGACTAAACGTTCACTTCGCTGCTCATCGCACACTCTTGTTCGGCTACTTTTGAACCGATTTATCTACCTGTAAACGTTTGCACGGTTCATGCAACTTTGTCCATACTGTAATAACATTCTAGAATGTATTTCATTTGGCTTAAAAACCTTCAGCTACTAAAAATCTGATGACAGACCACTGCTCTTTTAAAATGCATTCTTCCAATAGATTCGCCATGGTAAACTGGATATTTTGTGGTTATGACCCTCGTACATACGTACATATTATGGTGTTTTTAGATACTATTTAAATACTATGCCAGAAAATTTCAAAAGCGATATACCCAAGAAGAAGGAAGTGTTTAAAATCGTGTCCAAAATACGTCTCACCATTTTTATATACTCCATAGCTCTCCTAGGATTAGCAGCTAGTAACACGGCCGTCACATCACTCGTAGTTTCAGAGCAACATTCTAAAAACAACGTTTTGGGCAAGTAAGTAATTAATACATCTTATCATGGCTACGTCTCGATAAACAAACATCGTTTTTGTTCATTCGTTTCCTGAAATCTTCAATAATTATATTAAAAACACTGGTCTACATATATTTTGGTGCCTAGGATTTTAGACCTGATTTTAAGTATGTCTGATAAGGTGATGTCAAAAATGTTAGTGATTTTTTTGTATCAGCTCTAGTTAATGACATAAAAAAAAATGTATTTTTACACAAATATGGCTTTATTTTAACATTCTACACGAAGAAACTGTTTTTTAAGTGATTTTTTAGAGTGAAATTGTCTTGAGCAATCTCGCATAAGTCCCCAGCAATAGTCTGCTATTATATGAACGTGCCATTTGCCTTGATACCTGTTCTCCATTGTTTTGATATCTTGGTGGAAACGTTCTCCTTTTTTATCAATGTTACTGTAACAGTTTTGAATGTGTTTTCGAATAAGATTAAGGCTAAAAATAAAAAATGAGGTTAGGTAGTGAACTAGAGCTGATAGGGTAAAATAAATTTTGTCGATGTATAGTATATTACCTTCCTTATCAATTATAGATAAAAACAGAGCTGCACCAAAACAACATATTTTTTTTTGTAGACTTGTGTAATCAATAATACAGGCAGTTGATTTAACTTTGTAAGGAAATGTTTGTTTATATAACAAAAACGAGGTTTATTTATTTAGGTAAAAGCGAGAACAATAACCGATTGACTAACTTAAGCACACATTTGCTTCATTTGTTGATGTGTTTATGTTTCCAGACAAATATTTTTGCCCTATTGTGACGTTCTTGTGGTCTGACTTCTGTGGACTGCTTGGTACATTTTTAGCTATGAATTCATTCTCGCAGGTAATTATTTAGTTTTTTTTGATGCTTTGTATAATAAATAAACTGGATGTTAAAACGGAGGTGGGAGTTTTTTGGTAAGTTATCTACCTAAACCTAACTATGAACGAAAGCTCGTAGAGTTTAAAAACAAATTATCTTTCTATATAACTGCTGTTTACACTAATACACCTACTATAGTCCAGCGTTTCTCGAGTTTTAGTGTTCCGTACGGAATACTTATAAGATGACTTCGGTGTCTATCTGTCCGTCTGTCTGTCACACCCGATTTTCTCCGAAACTATTTGTCGTAGAAAGTTGAAATTTGGTAATAATATAGGAATTGATGGCCTCATCAGAGCCATGTAGTTTTGAAAGTTAAATTTTGACTTAAGGGGTTAGTTTTGGGGGGTGAAATCGGAAGCGTAGGTAATCGAGTGTGGTGTCAAATGAAAGCTCCTGAAAACATGAGTAAAATATATATATATATATATATATATATATATATATATATATATATATATATATACATATATATGTCGCCTTATCTATCATTATTTCGCCTTATTCCCAGTTATGGCACATTAACTCCCATTATCTCGACTTGTTACAAATTATCTAGGCTTATATTGTCTTATTTGTCATTATTTCGCCTTATCTCCAAATATGGCACATTAACTCCCATTATCTCGACTTGTTTCAAATTATCTAAGCTTATTTCGACTTATCTATCATAATATCGCCTTATTCCAAATTATGGCACATTAACTCCCATTATCTCGACTTGTTTCAAATTATCTAGGCTTATATTGTCTTACCTGTAATTATCTCGACTTGTTTCCCATTGTTTATGCTTATGTCGCCTTATCTATCATTATTTGACCTTATTCCAAATTATGGCACATTAACTCCCATTATCTCGACTTGTTTCAAATTATCTAGGCTTATATTGTCTTACCTGTCATTATTTCGCCTTATCTCCAATTATGGCATATTAACTCCCGTTATCTCGACTTGTGTCCCATTGTTTATGCTTATGTCGCATTATCTATCATTATTTGGCCTTATTCCCAATTATGGCACATTAACTCACATTATCTCGACTTGTTTCAAATTATCTAAGCTTATATTGTCTTACCTGTCATTATTTCGCCTTATCTCCAATTATGGCACATTAACTCCCGTTATCTCGACTTGTTTCCCATTGTTTATGCTTATGTCGCATTATCTATCGCGAAAAACCCGCCTTATCTCGAAAAGTACTTATCAAAAAATTTTGAAAAAATTCTGGAATATTCTCCAAGGGGTGTATATTGAACGAAAATTATCACGAGTGCATTACCTTTAATAATTTATTTGGTATAAAAAAAAAAAAATTTCAAGGTCATCAATTTTCAGTAAAGACTAGAAAAACAAACTTTGTTGAAAACTCATTCGGGGTGTGTTTTGTGAAGTCACTGATCATTTTATACTTCCGTTACAAAATTTTTTATTTTAAAAGCAATCAACGTTCGGAATACTAATTGCGCAAGTTCAACTTGCACTTGACCGGTTTTTTTTTTTATGGGCATGGCACACTCGCTGCAGGGAAATCCCTATTGCGCTACAGGAGCGACACGTGTGTGTATAAAAGGAATTTACGTTGGCCTTGAATTGCTGTAAATTGTACTTGGTGGGAAACACAATCCCTGGCAAATTATTACACAGTGATAAGGTCCCCCATACAAAAGACTGCTTAAAGAGGGTCGTACGAGAAGTGACAAGCTGAACCTCGTATGGACCTTAAGTATTAGCGCGACGTATATTCATAGCATGCACCGCTGTAGGAGGAATTAAGCGAGAATACATCTATCGAACACTTTCACACATGAAAATACAGTGCCACCTCGATAATTCGGATCTCCATTAAACCGGATTTTTTAATAATCCGGACAAACATATCTATTGCATTATGTACTTTATAATCCGGATTTGATAGTACTAGGTAATCTGGACCTGCGTTTTTAGACATCTACTTAATTTAAACTACATGGGAAAACTGAAATCGATAGTGAGGGGATTCCCCTAACTTCCAGTCTAATACATCTGGGATTCACATAAACTGTAGGTGCCTTTGATTTGCCTACAACGCATCGCGTATCGCGTCTAAAGGTTAAGGACTTTGTAGTTTATTGTCACAAGTACAACATACCTACGTTCTATTTTACTTTATGTGGTTCATATAAGTATGTAAACGTTCTTTTTTAACGTACACGTACCTACATATTAAAATGCCTTCTAAAAGACAACATATTACACTAACAATAAAACAAAAGTCCGATATATTAGAAAGACTAGTTCTTGATGAAAGCGGAAAAGTGTTGGCAAATGAATACGGAGTAGAAACATCCACAATTTCGGATATAACAAAGAAGCAAGGGAAAATTAAAAGGTATGTATATATGATTTATTTTAAAGATAATTTTTGACACTCACTATGGACGTGTAACTTCTTTTAGATTTATTTCCAAATGTGATTCCGGTCCTGGCGTCAGAAATACCTTACGAAAAGCCGAATATCCAGAAATGGAAACTCGTTTGTATATGTAGTTTTGTACGCAACGATCAAGGCACGTCCCAATTTCCTACGAAATTTTATCAGGCAAAGCAAAACAGTTTTACACTGAAACCTACGGGAATGATAATTTTAGAGCTAGCAGAGGCTGGATTTCTAACTTCAGAAAAAAGACATGGTCTGCGTGCTTTAAAAGTTTGTTGCGAAAAACTATCCAATGATGAAAGTGCCGTCGATCCTTTCCTAACTTTATTCGCAGATAAGATAAAAGAATTAAACCTTGGACCTACTCAAATATACAATGTAGATGAATCAGCTGTGTATTGGAAAATGTTGCCTGAAGAAACGCTGGTTCATTCTCAGGAAAAGACCGCACCAGGTCGAAAAATAAACAAAGAACGTATTACCTTTCTAGCATGTTGCAATGCTGATGGATCACAAAAATTAAAGTTGTTAGTGATAGAAAAGGCAAAAAATCCGAGGGCTCTTAAAAGTGTGAACACACCTGTTGAGTACAAATCATCTGCCAATGCATGGATGACTACAGCAATTTTCTTAGACTGGTTTCATCATTCTTTTATTCGTCAAGTCAAAATTCATTTAAGAAGTCTCAACTTGCCTCAAAGAGCCCTGCTAATCGTTGATAACGCTTTGAGCCATGGAACTATAGAAGAGCTGACTAGTGAGGATGGACAGTTTACAACATTATTTCTTCCACCAAATTGTACTGCACTTTTGCAGCCTATGGACCAGAATGCTATCAGACTGACAAAATTATTTTATCGGAAAAGTCTTTTAGCCCATATTTTATCAAATAATGAAGAGAACCTTGTTAGGTTATTAAAAAGCATTAACCTAAAAGATGCTGTATGTCTACTTTGCAATTTATGGGAAAAAGTCTCCCCTGAAGTCTTGAAAAAGTGCTAGCACAAAATTATGGCTTAGTGGCAGATACCAACCCAGACACTGAATATGATGCTGAAGATCTGATTCCTCTGAGTGAATTGCGGCACAATTTGTTTTCCACAAATAAAGAAATGGAAGGAAAAGAGCCCGAAATTTTTCTTTTGGTATTTTTTTGGTTAATTCGTAAATATTTAACAGATGTTTCAGATATGCTGAATGTTCTCACTGAGCAGAATCTCACGAACGTGGAAATATGTAATTGGCTTGAAAATGATGAAGATTTGTTGTTTGTTGGCTTGGAAATGATGAAGATTTGTTGACATAGATGATACAGATGAACAACACGAGAGTGATAATGAAGGTTCAGAGTTAAATACTAATACAAACCAGACTGTTAAGAACACTGTGAAGAATGATGAGGTAGTTAAAAGTTTCAATGTGTGCATGAGATGGGCAGAAGAAAATGATATCCCTCTAAGTGATGTTCTTGTACTTCAAAGATTAAAAGAAACTGCTTTTATGATGAACCAGAGAGGGTCAAGCAAACAAAAATTACAATTTTTTTTACAAAATAAGATAAAACTTGATAAAATATGCTTCTATTTTAAATATTTATTCTATGTATGTACTATTTTTTAGTTGTTTCGTATTAAATGATTCGTTTTTTTAATATAAATAATGACCTGCTTCAGTAATTCGAATTATTTACTAATTCGGATCACCGCGGTTTTAATTAGTCCGGATTATCGAGGTCGCATTGTACTTGTAACACGTAAGCTGAAAAGTTTTTGGTCTGACACATAGATGTCGCCCTTTTCAAAAAATCCATCTGATTTTTAGGAAGCACCAACCTTCAAACGTTGTGTCAAAATTTTATGACATTTTGACGATTAGTTTACAAGTTACAGTGGTTTTAGTGACGTTACTTTGATATTTTCAAAACAATGGAAAAAATCGAATTTCGTGTGTTAATTAAACACTGTTTTTGATGGGAAAAATACCATTCAAGCAAAGCAGTGACTTTATAAGTCTTTCTGCCCCTGGAAAAGCACTCATCATTTACTGGTACGCGGTCGTACAGATACAAATGATGCTGAACGCTCTGGTTACCCAAATGAGGCGATTACACCGGAAAACATCAAAAAAATCCACAAAATTGTTTTGGATAACCGTAAATTGAAATTGTGTGAGATAGCTGACACCCTGAAGATATCAAAAGAACGTGTTAGTCATATTTTGCATGAACATTTGAGCATGAGAAAGCTCTGTTCGAAATGGGTACCGCGTTTGCTCACAATGGACTGAGCGCTGTTTGGACCTGTTTAAGCGTAATAAAAAGGATTTTTTCATGCGATATGTGACCATGGATGAAACATGGATCCACCACTACACACTGAAATCAAATCGACAGTTAGCTGAGTGGATAGCAGCTGGTGAGAGCCGTCCGAAGCTACCAAAAACACAACAGTTGGCTGGGAAGGTTTTGGCCTCTGTATTTTGCGATGCGCATGAAATAATTTTCATGGACTATGCTGAGAAGGGAAAAACCATCAATAGCGAATATTACATAAAGTTATTGGTGCGTTTGAGCCTACGTGTTAGAATAGACTCAAGGAGCCAACCGTTCTTCAAGGCTCCAAGGTATCAAGGTTGGTGGTCCGTTCTGGGTCTCAAATCAGGCGAACATACAACAGGGAACAACCCCAGTATATGGGAGCAGTATTCCATCGTTGCTTTCTAGTTCGAAATAATATTCTCAGCTTTTGAGGAGCTCTCTTTGCAACACGTTCATGTCAAATCATATTTGCTTCCAATTTAACGCCCAGCAAATTGGGGGACGATGCCAAAGGAATGGACTGTCCCGACATAACTATGTCGGGTTCAGCAACGTTAGCTTTAAAAAAAAACTGCCACT
This sequence comes from Pachyrhynchus sulphureomaculatus, assembly GCA_019049505.1. Classification (NCBI taxonomy): domain Eukaryota; kingdom Metazoa; phylum Arthropoda; class Insecta; order Coleoptera; family Curculionidae; genus Pachyrhynchus; species Pachyrhynchus sulphureomaculatus. The sequence goes on along the minus strand of CM032451.1, from coordinate 74,108,175 downwards.
TTGTTTTTGTAGCATTAAATTCTACTTGGTTACTGACACCCCAAAATAGAATTTCTTCCAGGTCTTTATTAAGTTAAACGACTTCTTGCTGTCTGCGGATATTGGCATGCATCTGCAAAGCTGTAGATTGGATTATTGGTTCATCGACTGCCACTTGTAAAGAAACACGAGACCTGTAAACAAAACTTTTTAAACATGTCATAAAAGCGTAGCTTAATCAACGATATGTCAGGCTAAACACGGTCGTATGCCTTGGATATATCAAGTGCCACCGCTCAAGTTTCTCCAAAGTGTTCAATTGCGTTGTTCGAAACATGTGTTACATAAGTTGGAAGATCTCCTGTTGATCTTTATTTACGAAAGCCATATTGATGTCCGCTGATAATATTGCAATTCTTAACGCCTTAAGTAACAGCAGAGTCGATGAAACATATACAACTCTTCTTGAATACATTCACTACCGTCAGAAAATATTTGCCCACCTAGTTATTTCAGTCCCAAGACAACAAAAACCCAGATAATCTTTTTTTCTTAATTTTAATGAATTATTATTTATTTTCACATTATTTACAGTCTAGAAAATCAGAAAAATATTCATGATGATCCAGGTTTTTGCTCATCTATGTGACCTCCTTTGTTTTTAATTACCACTTTACAGAGTTTCGGTTATTTCATCCCATTCTGCTTGTAAAAGTTCCCACAAGTGATTTTTTGATGTTGGATTAAGCTTTTGAACACACCTGTCCAAATGGTCCCATGGTCAAATGGTTCAAGTCGGATGATTGTGGAGGCCAAGTCATCACATGCAGGACGTCAACGGATTTCCATTGGTCCAAAATTTCTCTAATTTGTTTAGCAGAATGTTTAGAGTGGTTGTCATGCTGAAAAATAAATTTCCCCTGAAAAATATCTCTTCCAGAAGGGAGCATTTGAGTTAGCAAAATTTCTTGATACTGTTCTTTTCGCATGATTCCTTCTATCCTAAAGATTTTTCCAACTTTACCGTTGCTAAAACAACCGCAAATTATTACTGAACCTCCACCATGTTTTACTGTAGACAACTGTCAGGCTTCCAACATCCTCTCTCCAGCTGACCTCCGCACGTAAACTCGTCGATTTGAACCGAGAATTTCGAATTTAGATTCGTGGCTCCAAAGGACGAAATTTCATTGTTCTGATATCCAATTTTCATGTTCTCAGGCCCATTATAATCGTTTACGTTTATTCACTTGCCTAAGAAGTGGTTTCCTCACTGCCACTCTCCCGTGTAGTTCACCTTCTGCTAACCGTTGAAAGTCATGGAAAAGGCTATCAATCAGCATCTTCTAAAATATCTTGAAGAATTCAACATTATTAGCGATCACCAATATGGCTTTCGTAAATATAGTTCAACACTTTGGAGAATTTCGAGCGGTTGCTCTTGACATATCCAAGGCATTCGACCATGTTTGGCACGATAGGCTGTTGGCTAAGCTACATTCTTATGGCATGTCTGAAAAGTTCTGTTTGTGGCTCTCATGTTTCCTCAGAGAGCGTTCTTTACGAGTGGCAGTCGATTGATTTCTTTCTAACACCTTCACTATCAACGCCGGCGTAGCCCAAGGCTCCATTCAATCTCCTACTCTCTTTCTCGTTTATATAAACGATCTGCTGGAAAAGACCGAGAATCCAATCTACAGCTTAGCAGATGACAGTACATTTATCTCTTCATTCACTTTGAACGCACGGACATTGACTACTCAGACGAATATCCGCAGACAGCAGAAAGTCATTCAACTTAACAAAGACCTGGAAGAAATTCTATCTTGGGGTGACAGTAACCAAGTTGAATTTAACGCTACAAAACCCAGGCGGCAGTTTTTTCTAAAAAAGTTAACGTTGCTGAACCCGACATAGATATGTCGGGGCACTATATTCCTCTAACATCGTCACTTAATTTGTTAGGCGTTAATTTGGGAGCAAATATGTCCTGGCATGAACATGTTGCAGGCATAGCAAAGAGAGCTTCTCAAAAGTTGGGAATATTATTTCGAACCAGACAGCTTTACACTCCACAACAACTGTTAATTCTTTACAAAGCTCAAAATCGACCAACTATGGAATACTGCTCCCATGTTTGGAGCTCCGCTCTCAAACATACACTGCATTTGTTGGATTCTATTCAGAGAAGAGCTGGTCGTCTGATTGGAGACCCGGAATTGACTGGCTGCTTTGATTCGCTGGAACATCGAAGAACGGTTGACGACTTGAGCCTATTCTACAAGTATTTTCATGGAAAGTGTTCGAAGGATGTGGCCCGCTTAATTCCTCCCAAAGCGGTGCATGTTAGAAGTACACGTCGCGCTAATATTTCACATCCGTATGAGGTTCAGCTTGTTACTGCTCGTACCACGCTTTTCAAGCAGTCTTTTATATGGAGAACATCATCCTGGACTGTGTTTCCCACCGAGTACAATTTACAGCGATTCAAGAACAACGTGAATCACTTTCTCCGCACACTTGTGGCTCCTGTAGCACTTTAAGGACTTCCCTGTAGCACGTGTGCTAGACCCATAAAAAAAAAATAACTGTTCTTCACGATTGTCACGCTGATGGGGATGGGCCGCTCCATGTTTATGTGAGCCGTGATTTTTGGTGCGGTTAGGCAGCGATTACATCTGCTGGACATTGTTACAGCTTTGTCTTCTGCGAGAGTTGTTTTTCGAGGTCTTCCTGAACGTTTTTGGTTGGAATTCCATGTCCCGCAGAAAATTTTTTTACGATGTAGTCCACCGTTCTCCTTGACATCCGCATATCATTCGCGATTTATCGACTCAAGTGACTATTTTGATGTCTCGCAATTATTAGAGCTCGATTTTCAACGGAAACTTCTTTCGTTTTTGGCATTTTCATAAAACAATTGAGCCTGTATCAATGACAAAGTGCTGTTTGCGAATGGTTAATTTCCAAAAGGGCAATGCTATTTATAGCATAATTTTTATCATAAAATGTCACTAGGAATTTCCATAATCCCTAAAAACTTCAACTGGAATTCTCAGAAATCGCCTCAAAACGATTCTCATGCAAAACTTGGAAATTTTTTCTAATTGGTTTTTAATTTGTTATTTCACCAAAAGGGCTTATCTAAACAATTTTATGATGGACACTTGTTAGGAACAATTAAATTTACCTAATATAATAAAAGGGTTTAATTAAGTATTAAATTTTGGCAGTTACTTTGAAATTTCTAGGTGGGCAAAGACTTTCTAACGGTAGTGTATATAAAAATGCCACTTCACAAATAATGCTTGAAGAAAAAACAGATAAAATCAAAATTAAAAGAGGAATTAGACAAGGCTACTCGATATCCTCAAAGCTGTTTACGTTGACCTTAGAAGACATGTTCAAATCGTTAAAGTGCATGCCGGATAGTTGAATGGAGGCCTAGAGAACACAAAAGATGCAGAGATAAACCATAGACAAGATGGACGAACGACAAAGAGATTAGCGGGACACGATTGGATGCAAAAAACAAAGCCAACAACTTGGGAAGGCTTTCATCCGACTATGGATGGAATCCTGCTGGATATCTGAATGCTGATTGCTCCTTCCACTGCTCTCGAAGTTACTAAAAGCAATGCCACTGGTCGGTAGTTGTCTTGGTTCGTTCCATATAAAATAATTCTCTTGTTTGTGACAACGACTTTATAGCGGTTTTCGATACAACATATCAGGAAAATTTTCACTCCTGAGGTCTTTCTGCGAATGTTCGAACAAAAAGAAATCGCTGAGTGGTAAATCGCATCTGAACCAAGCCTTCAGATTTTGAATCATCCTTCTGTAAATTTCGCCATTAACTGTATACTCTTTTTACCTTCATTCAATAAGCAAAATTCCTTGACACTCTTAAGAAATAAGCGGCATCAACTGAGGTTTCTCCTTATTTGGAGGTGGAAAGACCTTATGAATCGATTGCATCAACTCCTGCTACACTGAAGGATACCTGTGGAATGCCCAAGTGTCACCGCCTGTGATAATTCGCCAAAAATAACGCCCAATCTTCTTGATTTGATGTCCTGAAATGAGTCTCGTTCCATCGAAAGTGTTAGACTAAAATTTTATTTGAAAATAAAATGAGCTGTCAGTGCCCTACACCTGGGACATTATTTCAAGAATAATTTTCAGTCTATTTCCAATTATGAGTGATCCACTTAAAAGAAATATACTCATATTAACGAATCAATTATTTTCATCAAAACTGATACAGTGCGAGACAAATATAGTTAATATAGTGGCACGTTTATCTTTTTATTAGTGTTCCGTATGGAACATTTATAAGATCACTTAGGTCTCTGTCTGTCTGTCTGTCCGTCTGCCACACCCGATTTTCTCCGAATCTATTTGACGTAGAAAGTTGAAATTGGGTACTAATATAGAAATTGATGGCCTCATCAGAGCCGTGTAATTTTGAAAGTTAAATTTTGACTTAAGGGGTTAGTTTTGGGGGGTCAAATTGGAAGTGAAAAAAAAAATTTTCATCGAGTGGAGTGTCCAATAAAAATGTGTTTTTTCACAAGTTCAAAAATATATATAATGTCTTATATGCGCACACTTTTCTTTGTATTATTTTGAAAAAAACGCGAAAAATCGCTGTCCCCCCCTTCTATCTCGAAAAGTAATGATCCAAAAATTTTGAAAAAATTCTGGAATATTCTCGACAGGGTGTCGATTGAACGAAAATTATCACGAGTGCATTACCTTTAATAATTTGTCTGGTATATACAAAAAAAAAATTCAAGGTCATCAGTTTTCAGTAAAGATTGAAAACAAACTTTGTTGAAAACTCATTTGGGGTGTGTTTTGTGAAGTCACTAATCATTTTATACCTTCGTAACAACAATTTTTATTTCAGAAGCAATCAACGTACGGAACACTAATTGCGCAAATTCGTTTTTATCAGAAATGGTTAATGGTGTTTAAGCAAATCGCACAATCTTTTTTTTTTAATTAAAAATTATTGGTTAATTATTAAAACGTATGGAAGTTGCGAACCAAAAACAAGATCTATAATGTTTGGAAGCGTCAACAATTTTCTGTTTTCGTTCAAAAACTAACATGTTGACTCTTCCTTGGCACTATTTGCTTAGATTTTCGAAATTATTTATAATTAATCATAATAACAAACAAAATTCAATTAAAACATAAAATACTTGTATGTTAATTTCCTCAATTTATCAATCAACTCGGCTTTTTCTAGAACAAAAAATTCATTCTGTATTTTTTTACTATTGCAGCGACTGTCAGACCGTACTCTCTACCTATTATCATCCGTAACAGTTGTAGTTATGGTTCCTCTAATATGGTTCTGTAACGCACAGCCTAGGAAACACTTACCAGTATTGTTTCCTCATGATTACCAATATGCCGTCATTTTGGGAGTGTTTTCCTTAATGTGTGGATATCTTATGAATGCCGCGATATTGCTGATCCCAAGGTATCTATTTTTGTATTATTTTTACTATTAACAATTAGTAGTAATTCACAGCATCTTCGGCAAGGTTCGGGACATGTTGGGGTACTAAATCCAGTTAGGTGGAATAGACCCTCCTCTAGTTTCCCGGTGTTTTTGAGGCATCCAGCAGATATTTACCCAAAAAATCCTCTATTTCTCTTCTCCTTTTCAGAATATAATGGCAATGACTCTAAGGCTCGACAAAAAACCGCTACGGTCTGTCGAATATAACCGGTAAGATCGACGATTCCCGAACTCCACACCAACAAAAACACTGTCTACACGTGTCCACCTAATGATTCCGACTCGGAAACTCCGTTCACTGCGCCTAGTCTTATCGTTTTAAGTCTCCGAACCAGACCGCGGAGTTATGTCCCACAATTCACCAACAAACAGTCGCAAATTCGCTTTCGGAACTGGACACTGAAAAGAAAAGTTTACTCGATAAGGTGTGCCCCAAAACTCCTTATTTTGCGGTTTTGTTTGAGATGATATAATCCATTTTGTGTGCGGCCGTCCGCACTTCTCAATGCCCATTTCCGTTGTGTTGGTTTTTGGTAAAAGGTATTTAAACAAAATAAATTTTCCCTTTCCAAAAAGTTTTTTAACATTTCACATCTGTTGTTTCTGTTTGCTAATCGAAACTGGCCGATATCTTGTGGGTCTCCGTGTGTCCATTGTTGAACCTTCGCGTTAAAATCGCCGGTGATTATAACATGTTTCGTTTTTTCAAGTTTCATTGCCCTTGATATGTCGTCATACATTTGTTCTGCTTCTTCGTCTTCTGCTTGGCTGGCTGGCGCGCATATATTTGTATTATTTGTGTAGAGTGTCTTCTGTTCAATTTGATAGTAATGTATATGATGCGGTTTGATACGGCTTGGTACTTGGTGCTGGTTTGTATCAAAGTTGTTTTGGATTTCAGGGTAGTTACCTTTTCGTCAGGTAGACGTGTTTCACACAATTCGATAATATGCCACTTGATATCGTTTAGTTTTTGTTCTAATTCCGATAGGTGTTCTTCGGTCCTCAATGTTCTGTTATTATATGTGGCAATGTATAATGGTCTCTTATTTATAGTTGTTACCGAATTTTTGCCTCCCCCAGAATCTGTGAGGCTGACTGTTGATACACTATGAGATTCTGAGGTTTGGGCTCTACTCACCTGGGGTAATTTTGTTCTAACTTCATGGTTTCACTAGGAAGATATGACAATTTAAAACGCCACGCTTGCCTGTGCGGGTTGGCGAGTCGCAGTATCACAACCTTTCTGCTGATTCAGCTCCGCCTGTGATTTTCCAATGATTGGCCGGTCCAGGATCATTTCTTCTGCGCCCTTTCTTGGTACTAGTGGTTGCTGCTGTCCTTCTCTCAGAATGTTTCTCAACCTTTCGGTCTAGATCCGTACTGTTCTGCGCCAACAGGGTTACCTCTAGTCGGATGTGGCTCTTCACCACGCCGTTCGCTTCATCCAGCCCTGAGAAATTGGGAGGACCAGTGCCCAGTCAACCCGGTACAAAGGTGCTACCTCTCCTCTCTCTCTCTCTCTCTCGACCTATTATACATATGAAAATAGTAGGGAAAAATTTGAATCTAAAACTAAATTTTGTGATTCGAAGGTATGATAAATACCTGGCCTTGATAAAAGAAAACCATTTTTATGTGTAAAATTTATTCTATTTTTCAACATAATCTCCTTTTAGCTCGATATACTTAGCCCAACGTTTTTCTATCTTTTGTATCCCATCTAATAAATATGATTTCTCCAACCACTTTGTTTCAGCAATCGCCTCATCGTTTCAGCCATTTCTTCGTGTTCGGAAATAGTAAATAATCGCTGGGGGCTAAATCTGGTGAATATGGTGAGTGCGGAAGCAATTCGTATTCTAACTCATGAAATTTTGCGTTGCGTTGTCTTGATGAAAGAGAATTTTTTCTTCGCCGAAATGTGGACGTTTTTCTTTCACAGCATGATTGAAACAATCCAGTAGGTTGACATAATACTCCTATTAATCGTTTTGCCCTTTTCAAAGTAATCGACGTGGATTATACAGCGTGCATCCCAAAACACTGTGGCCACGGAAAACCTACTGTTTGGACTGTTCTTTGATCTCTGGTGTGTTGTGATGAATCCATGTTTCGTCAACAGTTATGAATTTACGCCAAAATCCTTCCGATTGCGTTTTAACATAGCCAGAGATTCTTTGGAAGTTGACACACGTGGGTGTTTATTGTCACTTGTGAGCAATCGCGGCACTCATCTTGCGGAAAGCTTTCTCATATCTACATGATTTGTTAAAATGTTCTGTACCCGTTCAGTTGAGATGTCCACAGTCTCAGCAATCTCACGCACTCTCACTCTCCGATCATTTATCACTATACTGTGGATTTTTTCAATCATTTTTGATCTGTTGACCACATTTGGACAACCTGGATGTTTTTTATCGAAAATACTTGGACGACCGCTTTTGAATTCAGGTCCACTATTGTATAGTCCATAACGAAGGTGCAGAAGTCCCAGAAGCTTCGCTGAGTTCCATTTTTATCTCATTATTCGTTTTCTTACTTAAAAACAAATATTTTATCACTTCTCGATATTCAGTTTTTTCCATTGATGTAAAAGCACCAAAGTCGTTCTATTTAAATGGCTACCATTCACAAACTAAATCACGCAGCGACTTAAAAATTTGACAAGAGTCTTTTGAAATGTTATATTTACGAAAAATATAATTTTTTAAATAGTAGTGGCACCATCTCTGGCCGAGGCCAGGTACTTATTATACAACCCTCGTACTTAGTTTAATCCAGCCAATTTCTTTTTGAATTTGTTAAGGAAGTGCTGGCTTAACATATATATATATATATATATATATATATATATATATATATATATATATATATATATATATATATATATACGAGTATATATATATATATATCAAGGATTTTCTACAGTTGACGCTGTCTTCCTTCTCTCAGCCTTTGATTCCATCCGTTTCAATCTTCCCAGTCTCCATCTGTTAGACCCCTGTCCTCCATAGCCTCATCCACATCGTCTCTCCACGATCGTCTGGGTCTTCCTCTTTTTCTTCTCCCTATACGGCTCCACTCCGTTACTTTCTTTATCCACCTATTATCTTCGCTCCGTCTTATGTGTCCATACCATTTTAATCGTTTTTCTTCAATGGTGTTTATTGCGTTCTCTTTGATGTTCATTCTGCTTCTTATTTCTTCATTGTTATTCTCTCCATACGTGTCACTCTACAACATTTTCTCCAATACTCCATCTCTACCGCGTTAATTTTAGATTTATTTCTTTTGTTGATCATCCATGTTTCTGACGCGTATGTCATTATGCTTTGTATTATTGATTTGTATATGCGTGTTTTGTTCCTCTTTGTAATGTGCTTGTCCCACAGGATCGAATTTAATTGTCTTATGCATGTCCGTTTGTCCTAATCTAGCTTTAATCTCTTCTTCTGATGTTGCGTTTTCTGAAATGATGGTTCCTAAATATTTAAATTTATCGATTCCTTTGATTATTGTTTCGTTATCGACTTCTAGATTCTCCACGTTTCCCTCCTTTGTTGTTAGATATTCCGTTTTATCAAAGTTTATTGCTAATCCTGCTTTAGTGTATTCTTCTTTCACTTTTCTTACCATATAACTGAGGTCTTCCTCATCTTGTGCTATGATTACTTGGTCGTCTGCGAAACTTAGAGTATAAAAGTAATCTTCTTATATTGGGACTCCCATTCCACTACATTCTTGCTTCCATTTTTTTAATGTTTGTTCGAGGTATATTTTGAATAGTGTGGGAGATGTAGAGCATCCTTGTAATAGGCCTTTTGATATTTGGAGTCTCTTCCCTATTTTATGTCCTATTTTTATGTTCACTGTGTTATTTTCGTAGAGAGCTTTTACTGCATATATTAGTTCTTTATCAATGCCTATTTCTTTCATTGCATTCCATAATCTTTGTCTTGGTACTGAGTCATAGGCCTTTCTTATGTCTATGAAGGCTAGATGAACTTCTCTATTCTTTGCCAGTTATTTTTCCATTGTTTGTTTTATAGTGTATATGTGGTCTATACATGATTTTCCGGCCGTAAAGCCTGCTTGGTCTTCTCCAATTTTTCCTTTTATATTGTCCTCTATGATATTTTTAATAATTTTTCCATACAAACGTCCCATACTCGATATTATGCTTAAGCCTCTATAGTTTGTGCATTTTCTGCGGTCTCCCTTTTTAAATATAGATATTATATAGGCTTTTGACCATTCCTCTGGTATTTTTTCTCCATTTATTGCTCTGTGGAACATGTTTCTCAGCATTCGATGTAATTTATTAGACCCGTACTTAATCATTTCATTTCCCACACCCCCAGGCCCTGCAGATTTATTATTTTTGAGTGTTTTTGTTGTCTGCTTTACTTCTTCATAGCTTAGTTCTATCTCTTTTTTTTCCTTATTCTGTTCTTCAGGGTTCTCTTCCTGGAATTCTTGTCTGTCTTCTGTTAGCAGCTTCTTATAATATTCTTCCCACTCGCTTTCTGTGATATACTCTATATACATCTTCTCTCTATTGTTGGTCCTTAATGCTTTAATTATTCTCCATGACTCTGTGCTTCTAGTTCCTCCTATATACTGTTCTACATGTTCGCACGATTTTTTCCATCTCTCATTCTTTTCTTTGTTTATCATCCTCCTCGTTTCTACATTTTTCTCTTTATATTTCTGTAGATCTTCTTCTGATTTTGTATTCAGCCATTTTTCGTATAGTCTTTTTTTTCTCCTTTATAGATTCTTTGGTTTTTTCACAGATTCTAATTTTATGTTTCTTATTCTTGTTGTCTTCTTTACCTAATGCTTCTATGGCCGCCTGTTTGATGCATTCTTTTATGTGGTCATACATCTGTTGGAGGTTGTCGTAGTTAAATTCATTTAATTTTTGATCTAATCGTAGTCTGTATAGGTCTCTTATCGTTTCGTCTTGCAGTAAGTGTATTTTGTATTTTATTTCTTTGTCTGCTGTTTCTGTTATCTCATTAGTATTTATGGTTTCTTTATCTATTGTTTCTTTTTGCTTTATTGTCTTGTACCACGGTACTTTTATATTTGCCATTAATAGTCTATGGTCTGTTCCACATTCTGCCCCTCTCCTTACTCTTACGTCTTTTATTTTGATAGTGGTATCATTTTTAATTATAATGTAGTCTATTATTGATTTTAAGTTTCGTGTTTCTTGCATCCAAGTATATTTGTGGATGTCTTTGTGTTTGTAGAATCCGTTTGTTATTTTGAGGCCGTTTAGTTCACACAGCTCTATTAGTCTCTCTCCGTTGTCGTTAGTAATGTCTTCTCCGAATGGTCTACGGTATTGTCCTTTGTTTTCCTTCCTGTTCTCCCATTCTGATCTCCCATTATTATTAATTCTTGGTTTTTCTTTACTTTTTGTATTTCTACTTCTAGTGTTTCCATGAAGTTATCTTTTTCTCTTATAGTGCTGTCTTCTGTTGGGCCGTATACTCCTAATATTACCATGTCTTCTCCTAGCATTGTTATATTTAGTTTTATGATTCTTTCATTGATGGGTTCCCAAGATGTTATTTTCTTTTTCCACTTCTTTTTTACTAATATTCCAACTCCGGCCTTTGCTCTTTCTTCCTTCTTTACTCCACTCCAACAATGCATCACTTCATCTATTTCTTCTATTCCACTTTCCTTTTTTTTTTTCGTCTCGCTTATTACTAAAATGTCTATCTTCATCTTCTTAAACACTTGTATGACCTCGATGTTCTTTGCCCTCCATCCCTGTATATTCTAGGTGCCGAGAACAGCTATTCTGTTTCGAGATTTCTTCGCTTGGCTGAGTTTTAAGCTTGGGTTAACTATTCGCTTTGAAGTAGAATTGCCCCCCCCCCCCGTATCCGATGGGGCTCCCTTCTTCGAAGGTGTGGATTGCCACCCGGGGATTTTTGCTTATCTTTTGATTTTTCATCCTACTTTTCAAAAACAACTAGCATTTCCCAGTTTAGCTTTTACGCGTGTTAAGGTGCTAACTCCTAACGCCACAACCCTCCTCCTTTATCCGGGCTTGGGACCGGCAACAGTGTTGATGAACTACTTAATCCATCCATCAACACTTCAGGCGGAGTTGCTGGCTTAACAACTTTACGGATCTTTATTAGTTAATAATATTTTTTTTTAGAAAAACAACCAAGGAAGAATCTGAGATGGCATTCACCCTGATCGGTGTAATATTCGGAATAATAAGTATGGGAACGTCAGTTGTAGGACTATTTATTGTAAATATTTTGTAAATAATTTTTAAAAAAATTGCAATTTATTTGTATTTATTTATTTATTATATTAATAAGCTATTAAACAAATCAAATATGTTGAAAATAGAGCCATGTGAGTTTAAAAGAAGGACCGAAAGTTTTATCCATGATGCCAAGTCTATATGTATAAGTACTAACATGGGGTGAAAAGTCCCGATACTTTCCGAACGATGGCAATACAAACTCTAGTGTCAACTCTCAAAAGATTCGTGTCAAATTTTTACTACATTTTATCTATTAGTTTTACGAGTTACAACGGTTTAAGTGACGCCACTTTTGATTTTTACAAAACGATGGACAAAAAAGAATTTCGTGTGTTGACTAAAGATTGCTTTTTGATGGGCAAAAACTTTTGAATTTATTATTTGGTCATAGGATTAAAATTACAAATAAACTCATTTTAACGCTGGCAAGTGAAGCGTTAATTCTTATCACAATGATTGCGTTTGTTAAAATTGACAAAGATAAGTGTATATATAAGTGTATATTTTTTTAATATACGAGGCGCGCTTTTTAAGTAAGTACCGTTTTGCGTGGGTGTACGCTGAGTACTTGCATCTATTGGTTAAAAACAGACGTCATTACGAAAGCTTTCGTTCGAGTTTATGTTGGTTTGTACGAGTTTAAAATGCCTCAGACCATTGAAAATTCCGCGGATTGTGATATAGGCGCAGTAATTCGCTTCTAAATACAGGTCGGGTACTTTTCTGGACAGACCTCATATATACTTGACTTGTGCCTCTATGGGCTCATTCAATGTTCTCATCTTGAAAAGTTAGGATACTTGCAGACGTCTTGTGTAACGGTGTGCAGACAAAACATTGGAAAATCAATCCAAATTAACACTTTCTAATCTAGCCCAGTCGCCAGGGGTTGTGACCTCTCATTAAATGTTAACAGGCTGCATTTTGACACACAGATAGTTTTTTCGACGTAGAATATGATAAAAAAGTTTGCTAAAGTTTGTGCACGCTAACCCCACAAAATCCAAAAAGATTCAAAAATTCAGTTCTTCGGTAATATCTTCACAAATAAAAAAAGATATCGATAAACTAATAGCACCAAGTGAAAGAGCGAAAAAACAGTATATAGATTTTTATCCAGATTTTTTTTGTTAGCCTGAGAATTTATTAAAAATTCGGAAAGGTAGCACGCCAAACAAGTTAATTTTAAAGTCTTCGCGCACCGCTCGAAAGTTAATCGATATTACTTGTCTTCAGAGTGTAAAAAAATTAAAAGACAGCTTTTTGAAGAGGAGACATTCAGGTTTCTATGATACTAATAGTTTTTATTTTTATTGCTTTATAATTTGTAAAACTTTCTGTTTGCATGATTTCAACGGAAATACAGTAAATTACAAATATTTAATAAAATATAGCATTGAAAAAAAAATCCTTCTGCATATATCGTTATTATACCATAAGTTTCAATATAAGAATACAGTAGAACCCCGATTATCCGAGGAAACGTGGGGGGCACCCTCCTCGGATAACTGAAAAGTCGGATAATCCGGATTTGTTTTTTATTCATTCAAAAAATAAACACCAATACTTTAAACCGATGTATTAACTTTTTAACATATAAAGAAGTACATACATTATAAAACAGTGAAATAGGTATCTATGCGCTTCTGTTTCATATTGCATCTTCTTTTTCTCGCTGCAGTTTTCTCCATCTATTAAGAAGAAGCAAATCCGCTGGGGTTGCCTCTGGTTGTTGTTCGATATACCTCAAAGCTTTTCCCAAAGAAGCAAAACCTTTTTGATGAGAGATCTTAGTGGGAGACTGTTCATTCACCGCCACTTCGTCATCGTCATCGTCATCGTCATCTGATTTTTCGGTTTCGTGAAAGGCATTCGTTATTTCTTCAATACTCATTTCTTCTAAATCATCTGCTGTAATCCATTCAACAACATCTTCTCGTCACATTTTCGCAACCTATTAATTTTTGCATTAATTCAAATAAACTTTTTTCTTTTTCTTCTATCTCGCTGTCAAAATTTGAACAGGACATTTCTCCATGGTTTCTCAATTTCAAAGGTAATTCATTTAATGGAGTATCATCTTCACTGTCATTATAGTCCTCAAAATCAATAACTTTTGACCAAGATTTTTGAATAGTGGTAGTACGCACAGCAAGCTTGGCTTACCCGGTAAATAACATTTTTCAGTTTAACCTTTCTCATCCCATTGATAATATCCTCCTTTTCTGTGTATTCTAACAGATGTTCAAGATATAAACGGCTATAATTTTTTTTAATGTTTTCGAGGATGCCTTGATCCGTTGGTTGCATTATGCTGGTTACATTTGGAGGAAAAAATTTTACAACAATTTCGCCCACATGAGGTCCTTCTCCAGGGTGAGAGGGGGCATTTCCATTAATAAAATTGCTTTAATACGAAGACGGTTTCTGTTCAAAAATCTAGTCACAGATAGCACGAACTCTTCTTCAAACCAGTTAGTAAATAAGGTCGCATCCATCCAAGCGCTCTTCTTACTTTTGTAATAGACTGGTAGGGCTTTGGGTGAGATGTCTTTTAAAGCTCTTGGACGTGCAGACTTGCCAATCACCATCAGTGGGATTTTGTGCTTACCAGATGCATTGGAACATACCATTATAGTTAATCTTTCCTTACTTCGTTTGTGCCCAGGAGCAGATTTTTTCTGTCGAGATGCTAATGTTTTCGATGGAAGCATTTTATAATTCAGACCAGTTCGTCACGGTTGTCAATTTGATTACATGTGTATCCACAATCTTCGATTTGCTTTTTAAAGTTCTGCTTAAACTTCTCAATTGATGACACATCAGTAGAAAGTTTTTCACCACATACAGTCAGTTGTCGTAAACCGTACCGTTTTTTCCAGCGGTCAAGCCATCTAGAACTCGCGGTAAACTGATCTATGTTATCTCTGGGAATTGCCTACTAATCATTATTGCTTTCTGTTGTAAAATTGGACCTGACAGAGGCACACAGTTTTGATCTCTGTTGGTTAAACCACATGAATAAAGCTTCGTTAACCTTTTCATAGTCGCCGGTTTTCATTGATTTTCTTCCTGAGGACGAGGAGGTTTGATTTATACACCACTTTTCTATTTTTGTGCGATTTCTTTTCCAATCTCCAACTGTTGCCTCACCTACTCCATAATCTCGTGCAACAACTTTAATTGTCTCTCCTGCTTCAATTCTTCTGATGGCTTTTAATTTTTCTTCAATAGGAACGACGATTCTTTTACGCTTGTTTTGCTCCATTATAATACGACAAACAAAAATTCAAACAAAGCGGTTCGTATTAATTACACTTAACTACCAGAACTTCAACCAAATAAATTATGTGAGTATACTCGTACTTCTCCGTAGTAAACGCTATAACGCACTGCTTTCACGCAAATTTACATGCTGAAAGAGTCCAAAAACATAAATAGGTGAACCCCTCACACGGGCCAGGGGGATTCCTCGAAGGCCCCGACGATTTTAAATGGAAATATGTACATATATATTTTAGAAGCTCGGTCAATACGCAGCATAGACGCGCGTACCTCGGATAATCAGGTTCTTAGATTGGCTCGGTTAATCCGGAGCTCGGATAATCGCGACTCGGTTAATCGGGGTTCTACTGTACCTATATTTCTAGCTGTTTAGGTGGTTATAGGGACCTTATTAGAAAGTTTTTGCACCATTTATTTTGGTACGCCTTTTTCTTTACTAGGAATTTTAAATGGTTTGATTTTCCTTATAGCCGGTTCAACTTCGCTTTTTAGTATATTTGGTTCATTAGATGTTAGGAATTTGATTAGTGCGTGTACTTTTATATCTTAGGGAAAATTGCAAAACACATTGTCTGTCTCTCGTGTTTCCACGAATTTTCATTTGTCAAGTCAAATTTTAACGTTCAAAACCACACGACTATGATTAGACCATCAATTCCTATATCTGTGACAAATCTCAATGTTCTGTGTCAAATAGTTTCGAACAAAATGGGCTATGACAGACAAACACACAGATACGTAAGTGTTCCGTTTTTCAATTTTAGTACGGTACGTTAAGAAAACGAGGTTATGTTGACTTCTCTACTACGTTAATATAAAGACACACAATAAGGAAGTGCAAAATTTTTTTTATGTGCGATTCCTTCGCGTTTATATTTCACATACATTGAATAACGATAACGATAAAGGTATATTGAAAATAAGGGTTGCAGAATCTCTCTATTATAACATAGACTAAGACTAATAAAAGTGGTATTGTTTTAAAAATTGACCAGTTTATTTATAGCTTTGATAATTATTGGTCTGTAATATGTAAAAAAACATATATAAATGTAGTACTTTATAATAGTAGTATCTCCGGTGCATAATTTTTTTTGCGACTTTATGATGTACTCCATCCATTCCTTTCACAATAGTCGACAGTCTAAAAAAGAAAATAAAAAAAAATAAAAACCATATGTGCTCGTAAATCAGTAACAAAAGCATTTGCAACTGTGGTCAAATGACTAGTTATGGTTCTTCAATTAAGCTCGTAATTTAATGTTTTGGTTCAAAAATTCTTAACTAACAACCTTTAACTTGAACAAGTCATTAAATTCTTTGTTTTGCTCTGATAGTCGAAAATCCCCAGAAAACATAACTTGATACCCTATTTTTATAGTTACTGCAGCGATTCTCAACCTGTGGGGCGCGCCCCATTAGGGGGGGGGCGTGATTTACACTATTGGGGTGGCGCGAGCGTATCGAAAAGAAATTATTATTAAAAACATTCTTTAAAAACATTTAATATAATTTATTAAAAGGAAAGCAAAACAAAATACATTCTGACATATAGAATACTAAATTAAAAACAAGTTTAATAATTATTAGGGACTTCCTTGGGCCTGTTTTGCAGAGCAAAGATTTTTGAAGGATGGTTTAATATTAGAAATAAACACTCTGAGTTTTTTTCTATATTTAGTTGAGATCTATATTTTGTTTTCGAAACAGCCACCGCAAAAAATCCGGTTTCGCAAAGGTAGGATGTTGAAAATGGTAATAGTATACGAAATGCTCTTGTTTTCAGTTTAGAAAACGTTTCACCTCTGCCCAAAATTCAAAGAATGATTTATTATTAAATTGTCTTTTGATTTCGGCAATTGCCGTGAAGTCTATGAAGATTTCTTCTTCGGAAGTTGAGAGCCCTTTAGGAGTATTTTGAAATGGATCCTTAACCCATTCGTAACTTGCTACCAACTTGTCGTCAGTAAGAAAATAATTTTTAAAATTTTTTGTCAACCTGGCTCGATGATTTAAAATCATCATGATTACTAAAATAACTTTCACATGTTGTTCTTCAGCCTTGTATGTTTTAACACATTCACCTACATTCGCAAACACTTCTAGGTTTTTTTGTTTTACATTTCTGCTCCACAATTCCAATTTTCTACAAAAAGCATTAATTTTATCACTTGTATCGAATATATGTATGTGTATTTGTTCCTTGGAGTTGAAGATTTGAGGTATTTTATCACAAATATACTATCTCGAAACTTCTCGGCTTCCGGCCGGTTTTCCTCTTATAGAAAAATGGCGATTTCATTTCTTAATTCATAAACACGTTGCAAACATTTCCCACATGATAACCATCTTGCTTCGCAATAAAATAGTAACGCTGAATGTTCGGCACCCATGTCTTTACAAAGTGCAGAAAAAATTCTAGATTTAGGGGTCGCATTTTAATATAATTTACTACGGTTACAACTGTAGTAAGCACAATATTCAGAGCAAGACTTTCTTTGGAAGTCAGTCTTCTCTGTGGATCATACAATGTGTCTACACACACCATGGAGATTTTTGTTTGACAAGTGCTTGTCACTTTGAAATTTTCCAGACATTGAACGACACCATCGATACATAGTCCGACGCAATTTTTCCACTCTATATTTGCCTCGTTTATAAAATCATTTAAGATAGCAAATAATGTGAGCGATGTTGCTTTGAGTTCTATTGGTTTGCAGAAAAATAGTTCTTCTACTGCTGACATACCATCACAAAAATCGAACATAGGCAATGAAATGAGCATCTTTATTGCTATCTGTTGCCTCCTCAAGCTGAATTGAAAACAATTTGTCACGCAACTTCCCGAAAAGTTGATGCTGTACATCTTCAGCTATATTACCAATTCGACGGGCAACAATATAATTTGGTTTAGGTATCGATAGCAATTGATGGGCAAAATTATCTCCAATCATAATTTCTACAATCTCAGTTGCTGCTGGCAAAACAAGCTTTTCACCAGTGGTGTGAGGCTTTTTACATCTGGCTATTTTATATGAAACTTTGTAAGAGGTAAGTAAAGCTTTTTGATTCACAGACAGTTTTTTTAAAAAATGATTTCTGCTTTACATATGATTTTAATTTTAATTTGAAGAATTCTCGGAGCTTGTTAAGGTACTCGCTATGAAGCGTTTCCAAATGTCGTTTAAGTTTATTTGGTTTCATGCTGTCTGCTGCCAAGATTTTTGAACAAATAACACACAGGGGCCTTTCTTCTTCATTTACTTCAGTACTGGTATACCCTAAATTTAAGTATTCTTGAGAATATTTTCTTGATTTTATTTTCGGAACCACGCTCGTCTGTGCACTTGTTGATGCTTCATTATCGTATAATGTTCGCTTACGCCCACTGTATAAATTTACTGCCGTGAATTCTTAATACCTTGAATTTTAATTAACACGTAAATTACAACATACACATTCACGATAAATCCGATAGCAGTAGAAGGATCAACTCAACTGAGATGGGCTGTAATTGAACGAGGTGCAGCATTTATACACTTTTGGGCAGACTTTCCGAATGTTCGAGACAACTCGGAACTTCTCGCGAAGAGCCGCTACCGATATGGTGAACGTGATAGAAAGCAATAGAGAGGCATCGATTCTAGTTTTGTCAACGCAACAGATATGTGTTGCCAAATATGAATAAATTTACTTATTCTTGGTAGTTTGTAAGGTTTGTAATCAAGATCATAGTGTAGCTTTAGCGTTAAAATACTGAAAATACATTATTATTATTATTGCATGCATCGTTATTGTATGAGAGGGGGGGGCGCGATGAAAATTATGTTTTAAAATTGAGTCGCAAATACTGAAAGGTTGAGAAACGCTGAGTTACTGTTATGTATTTAATAGTGTTATTAGTACTCTATTCGCTTATAATAATAAAAGTGCTAAAACTTATTTCACCTATGCGTTTTGCTCTTAAATTCAAACTTTTGGCGATTTCATACCGGATGGCGCTGAGGTTTATTCACTACTGACACTTTTGAGTGCATGCCTTAAACCTCTCTTGTTTATAATAGATGTTTTTGATCTGCCTCTTCACCTAGTTTGGCTGACGAGCTACGATATAGAACGAAACATACACGTTTGGCAATTTATAGATGGCACGCCCGGATAGTTTGGATGCCCGTTTGATATAAGAGCAAAAACCACGGTTTTCCTCCACTATATATATATATATATATATATATATATATATATATATATATATATATATATATATATATATATATATAGTACATGTATTATTGATAAGTCAGGAGGATCGGACCAAGTTGTTAATGCAGAATCCTGAAGGGCTGGTGAGCCATTGACAACTCAAAACCCATTTGAAACTCAAACCAATACAGCCGAAAAATTAAACTAAGAATCTTTAATAGCAACGTGAAATCAGTTCTACTCTGTGGTTGCTACATATGCAAAATCACAAAATTGCAGACATATTTTGCAGGTATTTAGCATTTTCTAGTCAAATATCATAGCAAACGAGGAACTATGTCGAACAATAGACCAGCAGCAAATCGAAACTGAAATTAGGAAGCGAAAATGAGCTCGGCCACGCACTTCGTAGATCCACCATTTTGAAGCTTCGTCTGTCATATAAACACATCTTCAAATTTCAAGTCGATCTGTCAAGTAATTTATTGAGCACGATGGTAGGATACAACGAATTGTATTAAGTACCCATACCTATTACTCCATCGAAAGCTGACACAGCAGCTTTCGAACCGACAGAGTGGTTAACACAGTCAACGCTTTAAAAGTAGGTAGCGCTTTTCGAGGGATCCTTTCTCAGGTATATATAATTATTGTAAAGCAACTGAAAATAGACAGAAATCCATATTCTAGCAGTTTACTAGCTGTTCTCTTGTCTGTCAAATCCGTCCTGAGACTCGTTTCGCCGTATCACGGCTCGTCAGTTAGGCTAGGATTGACAAACAAGAGAACGGTTAAAGCGTTGACTGTGTCAACCACTCTGTCGGTTCGAAAGCTGCTGTGTCAGCTTTTCGATGGAGTAATAGGTATGCGTACTTAATACAATTCGTTGTATCCTACCATCGTACTCCGTAACTTCTGGGATAAGTGCCATTTGATATCGTTCTCTTGTTTGTCAATCCTAGCCCGACTGACCAGCCGTGATGCGGCAAAACTCGTCTCAGGATGGATTTGACAGACAAGAGAACAGCTAGTAAACTGCTGGAATATGGACTTCTGTCTATTTTCAGTTGCTTTACAATAATTAAGTAATTTATTGTTTATCAGCTGGTTAAAGTAGACGTGTTTGAGTATTTTTTAAAAATAGAAAAAATCGTATATCGTGCAGTGATAAAATTCTTTGTTTTGGAAGGTTGTCGCACAAGCGTCAATGATGATCCACGTTCTGGACGTCAAAAAAAATGCAACAACTGAAGAAACTGTGCAAGTACGAGATATGGTAAGTTAGTTAGTTAGTGTTTAGAGCAGAGGTGCTCAAACTTGAACTGCTGGCGATCTACCTCAATATTGTTAGACTACGATCGATCGACTCTGAGAGGCTGCAAGTAAGTGTGATGCAGGATTGTCGTCTAGGTAGGGTGTATCGTGGCATAGATATTAGTTTTCCGCACAATATGCATTTTTTTAGTCAAGGTAAGTGCAGGTCTGCTCTAAAATGTCAATGAAAAAACTCATAATTATTCAAAATTGCGAGTTTATTGGTTCTTACAAAACAAACGAGTTCTAGTGTCTAAACTTAACTAAAGAGTGACTTTGGATATTGAAGCGTGGCACTGCATGTCCTCAGCATACTTTTCATAAGATGGTACGTAATTACTGAGTGCTAATCGCAAGCATGATGATATATGTTCGTCAGTCCATTGCGATATTTTGACTTAATTATCTTCATTTCAGAAAATGCAGACTCGCACAAGTAAGTTGACCCAAACATTGCCGTCAGTTGAAGGGCGATTTGCCTTAGATTCGGATATTTATCTTCAGATATAAAACACCAGAATTTTGTATCAGATGCTGTGGCTTTGAGATGTATATCTGATATAATCTGCACTAACTCATTTTCAACAAAACATGAGTCCATGTTAAACTGACTTGCTATTTCAGTAGTTAATTCCTCAATGTTTTTACACGAAAAAGGATAACTCATAAATGATGCGATATTTGCCAATTTACTGAAATCATAAAAAACGTATTTCGAATTGGCCCAAAATATTTGATAATTCTGCCTCATAAATATCATAATTCAACTGAGGAATCCTTGCTTTTAAAGACGGAAAATTTTTCAGATCCTTTCTTTTCAGTTAATCTATCGTAAGTTGCAATTTACTTTTAGATGCGTTTATTGCGCTAATCATCTCAATAATAGTTTTTCCTTTACCTTGAAGCTCCAAATTAATGGTGTTTAAATGCATTGTGATGTCTATCAAAAATGCCAAATCAGTCAGCCATTTTCCGTTTTTCAGCATCTGAGTGTCATCACCTCTTTCATCCAGAAAAGCTGTTATTTCGGGCAATAATTCTTGAAACCTTTCTAGGAATTTTCCGCGACTCAACCACCTGACGTCCGTGTGAAGAACTAAATCAGTGTGTTCAGCTGACTCACTATCTTCCAACTGCAGTTTAAAGAGCCGTCGTTGCAAGCTACGTGCACGGATAGAATTCACAATTTTTATTGCAATGCCCATAATCTCCTCCATGTTTAGAACTTTTGAACACAAAACTTGTTGATGTATAATGCACTGGAAGGAGAAAAATGAAGGGAAATCATCATTAGCTCGATACAATGCCACAAAACCGTTTTCGTTTCCAGTCATTGCTGGTACTCCATCAGTTGTAATGCACACTAGTTTATATATTGGTAGCTTGTAGTTTGTTACAAAATTGAAGAAAACGTCATATATATCTTCGCCACGGGTCTTTCCTTTCAGAGGAATCATTGTCAAAAACTCTTCCTTAGCCGACATGTCATTGAATACTATTCGAATAAAAATACACAACTGGGTAGTGTCTGTCATATCGGTGGATTCGTCGAACTGTAAAGAAAAGTATGTACATTCCATGATATCATGCTTTAGTTTATCTGCCATGTCCTGACTCATGACTTCAACACGCCTTGTGACAGTCGGACGAGATAACTGAAGTTCTCTAATAGCAGACATAATCTCTGTTTTATTTTTAAAATCTTCAAATAAAGTCTCACCCGCTTCCTTCACAACCAATCCATCATCAAATGGTTTCTTGTATTTCGCCAATATATGAGATATTTTAAATGACGCGATCGTTGCAGCTTTTGATTGTTTGTCTGGTCTTGTGAACATGGTTTGTTCTTTTTTCAAACAAGTTATCAAATCACGTACTTTTCGTTTTCTTAATTCACTCTGTAACGGAAAATCGTTTTCATAGTTTTTATGAACCGTTTTATGATGCCTCTCTAAGTTCCCACGCTTAGGTATTGCAACTGACGCACGGCAAATGAGACAAATGCACTTATCCTTTACCATACAAAAGAAAAATTCTTCCTCCCAATCGTTATTAAAATGATAAGTTTTACTTTTTTTCGCCGCACTTATTTTGGACTATTTATTAATAAACTTTGTATCAATGATGATTGATCAGACTGACTCCTATTCCTGCAGGCGCAACATTTATATCGGCGCGAACGAAGTCTCGAATGTTCCCGTCAAACACGCCGCCCGAAGTTTCTAGAAAAATCGTCGGGAATCAAAAAACGCGGCTTTTCTTTGACAAGTACCGCGCGTTCCTTTGATAAAAAACCGCCTTTTGCCGCTAGCAGGGGGTTATTACGACAAAAGAAAGTGATGAGAGTGTTATTCTGGCCTAATTGTGGATCAAATAAATTTTAGTAGTTTTATTAATTACATTTTGTTTTAGTTACCTAAAACAAAATCTGTGAGTAGTTCTATATCAGAATTTTTTTCTCGAGATCGACTCAAAAAGGACTCGCGATCGACTTGTCGATCGCGATCGACCGTTTGAGCACCCCTGGTTTAGAGGTTCCTGACGCATCGACAGCAGAGGTCATTTTGCGCCCTATATAGGATACGTCTTAAATCATGTTATATGTGGGTCATTCCATACCAAATCGACCACGTTTGACCCCGACCCCTTTCGATTTGGCTGAAAGTTTTTTTAATCTTTTGCTACCCTATGAAAAACGGTTCTCAGACTTTTTTCAAATTTTTTTACCCACTTCAAAAAAAGTTATGAATTTTTCAAAAAAATGTTTTTTTTTTTCAATTTGCTATAACTTTGTCAAAAATTGTCCGATCGAGACGATTTTTCAAAATTTTCGTAATTAAATGTAATTTAAAAAAAAAACTACAAAAAAAATTTTTAGATAATAAAATCTATGAAATTTTTGCCATTTTTGAGAAAAACCGTCAATTTTTTTAAATTTGTTGAAAAAGAACGATTTATCTATAAGTTGTTCTTTTTCAACAAACGTGATAACAAAACACTTTCAATACACACTGAAATACATGACAGATACATAGGTTATGTTTTGGATCTGAATATAAAGTGGTGGTAGGCTTATGAATTAGAATAGATTCGCGTGGATCTAGTGAATTGGCCGTAGGTAAGTCTGTGTTTGTCATGCTCTAGCTTATCGATCTAATTAATGTGCTGAATTTGAATACTATTTATGTCAGATTAAAATTTCTTATAATATGCTTTTGAAATTATTTTATAATGTGAAACACAATTATAGTGAACAAAATTATTCAAACGCCAAAGAAAAATGAAATAAATTATGTGTTGAATTAGTATTAAAAACAGTGAATGTCAATCGTATGAAACGTAGAATCCTAGTCATTAGTTGAAAGTTTAGACTATAAAATTAGGTATAATATACCCCGAAATCATTTACTTGCGTTTATTTTATTATATAAACAAAGTTTCTAAAAAAAAAAAAAAAAAATTGGTGAAAAGCTGAAAAATTTTTTTTTCAGTGAAAAAAATAGAAAAAAAATTCGGGCCACTCTGTGATTGGCGGAGATAACTGCAGAATTGATTGAGGTTTTTTTAAGACAAAAAAAATAATAAAAAAATTGACGGTTTTTCTCAAAAAAGGCAAAAAAAACACAAAACACAAAGAAAAAAAAACAAACAAGAATTTCATAGATTTTATTATCTAAACATTTTTTTGTATGTCTTTTAAGAAAGTAAATTTAATTACGAAAATTTTGAAAAAAAAAAAACGTCTCGATCGGCCCAATTTTTGACAAAGTTATGGCAATTTGAAAAAAAAACAAGAGCCATTTTTTTGAAAAATTCATAACTTTTTTTGAGGTGGGTAAAAAAATTTAAAAAAGATAAAAAAACTTTCAGCCGAATCGAAAGGGGTCAAAAGTGGTCGATTTGGCGTGGAATGACCCATATATTTATTTCCTTGAGGAATGTGATGAGGAATGAAAGGTATGGTAATGGAAGACCGTCGATTAACCGTGGATGATTTAACTGAGGTTATAGGCATCTCACATGGTTCAGTACATCAGATCTTAACTAATGGTTTGGATATGAGAAAGCTATTCACACGATGGGTGCCGCATTTGCTAACATCGAAACAAAAACTCACTAGAGAAAAACTTTTTTAACAACATTTGGTTCATTTCACAAAGAATAAAACTAATTTTATGCGTCGATTTGTAACTATGGATAAAACTTGGATTTACCAGTATGATCCCGAACTGCGACAACAAACTGTAGAGTGGACTGAGCCCAGTTTTTAGTTCCAAAGCATCTAGAGTGATGAAAGTTGTCCAAAAAAATTATGGCATCAGTTTTCTGAGATGCAAAAGGAATTTTGTTAATTGATTACCTTCGGTTGGGAATGCAGCAGAGTAACACAAGATTTATGAAGAATCTTTTGTGTCCTCATTCATTGAAATTTATTTAGAAAATTAGGCTGTACGAAGATATCTAGAAACACACATATATACAGTAGAACCCCGGTTACCCGAGGTAACGTGGGGGACACCCTCCTCGGATAACTGAAAACTCGGATAATCTGTATTTGTTTTTTATTCATTAAACCGATGTATTAACGTTTTTAACATATAAATAGGTACATACATTATAAAACAGTGAAATAGGCTTCTGTTTCATATTGCATCTTCTTTTTCTCGCTGCAATGTTTCTCCATCCATTAAGAAGAAGCAAATCCGCTGGGGTTGCCGCTGGTTGTTGTTCGATATACCTCAAAGCTTTTTTCCAAAGAAGCAAAACCTTCTTGATGAGAGATCTTAGTAGGAGACTGTTCATCCACCGCCGCTTCGTCATCGTCATCTAATTTTTCGGTTTCTTTAAAGGCATTCGTTATTTCTTCAATACTCATTTCTTCTTCTAAATCAACTGCTGTAATCCATTCAACAACATCTCTTGTCATATTTTCGCAACCTTTTAATTTTTGCATTAATTCAAATAAACTTTTTTCTTTTTCTTCTATCTCGCTGTCAAAATTTGAACAGGACATTTCTCCATGGCTCCTCAATTTCCAAGCTAATTCATTTAATGGAGTATCATCTTCACTGTCATTATAGTCCTCAAAATCAATAACTTTTGACCAAGATTTTTGAATAGTGGTAGTACGTACAGAATCCCAAGCTTGACTTACCCAGTAAATAACATTTTTCAGTGTAACCTTTCTCATTCCATTGATAATATCCTCCTTTTCTGTGTATTCTAACAGATGTTCAAGATATAAACGCATATAATTTTTTTTTAATGTTTTCGAAGATGCCTTGATCCATTGGTTGCATTATGCTGGCTACATTTGGAGGAAAAAATTTTACAATTTCGCCCACATGAAGTCCTTCTTCAGGGTGAGAGGGGGCATTATCCAA
Source organism: Pachyrhynchus sulphureomaculatus (assembly GCA_019049505.1). Taxonomy (NCBI): domain Eukaryota; kingdom Metazoa; phylum Arthropoda; class Insecta; order Coleoptera; family Curculionidae; genus Pachyrhynchus; species Pachyrhynchus sulphureomaculatus. Next base: position 74,082,170 of record CM032451.1, on the reverse strand, counting down.
TAACAAAATTGCTTTAATAGGAAGACAGTTTCTGTTCAAAAATTTAGTCACTTCTTCAAACCAGTTAGTAAATAAGATCGCATCCATCCATGCGCTCTTCTGACTTTTGTAATAGACTGGTAGGGCTTTGAGTGAGATGTCTTTTAAAGCTCTTGGACGTGCAGACTTGCCGATCACCATCAGTGGAATTTTGTGCTTGCTAAATGCATTGGTACATACCATTATAGTTAATCTTTCCTTACTTCGTTTGTGCCCAGGAGCTGATTTTTCCTGTCGAGATACCAATGTTTTTGATGGAAGCATTTTATAATTCAAACCAGTCTTGCCACAGTTGTAAATTTGATCGCATGTGTATCCACAATCTTCGATTTGCTTTTTAAAGTTTTGCTTAAACTTCTCAATTGATGACACATTAGCAGAAAGTTTTTCACCACATACAATCAGTTGTCGTACACCGTACCGTTTTTTCCAGCGGTCAAGCCATCCAGAACTGGCGGTAAACTGATCTGTCTCTGGAAATTGCCTACTAATCATTATTGCTTTCTGTTGTAAAATTGGACCTGGCAGAGGCACACCTTTTGATCTCTGTTGGTTAAACCACATGAATAAAGCTTCGTTAACCTTTTCATATTCGCCGGTTTTCATTGATTTTCTTCCTGAGGACGAGGAGGCTTGATTTATTCACCACTCTTCTATTTTGTGCGGTTTCTTTTCCAATCTCCAACTGTTACCTCACCTACTCCATAATCTCGTGCAACAACTTTAATTGTCTCTCCTGCTTCAGTTCTTCTGATGGCTTTTAATTTTTCTTTAATAGGAACGACGATTCTTTTACGCTTGTTTTTGCTCCATTATAATACGACAAACAAAAATTCAAACACAGCAGTTCGTATTAATTACACTTAACTACCAGAACTCCAACCAAATAAATTATGTGAGTATACTCGTACTTCTCCGTAGTAAACGCTATAACGCACTGCATTCACGCAAATTTACATGCTGAAAGAGTCCAAAAACATAAATAGAAGAACCCTTCACACGGGACAGGGGGATTCCCCGAAGGCCCCGACGATTTTAAATGGGAATATGTACATAAATATTTTAGAAGCTCGGTTAATACGCGGCATAGATGCGCGTACCTCGAATAATCAGGTTCTTAGATTGGCTCGGTTAATCCGGAGCTCGGATAATCGCGACTCGGTTAATCGGGGTTCTACTGTACCTACCAAATGCAACACAATATTCAGGGCAAAAATCGTAATAAAAGTGGGAGAGTATATGACTCGCTAAGGAAACGTTTTGTGAACGCAGATACTTACATCACAAGCAGCAGCATTTTTTCTAGATGCACACCAGTGCGCTGGACCCCACGTGCACTTGTCTGAGCCTACGAGCGGCGGAGAGTCAGGAACTGCAAATATAGCTACTAAAATAAAATATATCTCCTATAAAAAAAGATGTTCCTTGTTACAACATATCTATTCACTAATAAGATGAAATTATAATATTATTAAAATGATTCTAATACCATCCTTAACTGTACCACCACTTACACGATCCGACGGTATTTTTGAAAAAACTTCTGTTGAAAGGACCAACGTGTTAGCTGAACTCTTTGCTAGATAAATCAAAAATCGGGTTTAAAAAAAATTATCCATATTGGTTAGAAATTAAGTTCTATAGATAATTTTGAACGAAAAATTAAATTCCTAGACCACAGTGTAGCGTGACATAAAAGAAAAAAGCATCTCATATCATGGAAATATTGTTTCAAGTCTGTATACTTTATAACAACTTTTAAGTTAGACACCAAAAAAGCTTCTGGCACTGACGGGATACCTGCCATAATTCTCAAAAACTGTGCGAAGAAACTGACACCAGTTTTCTGTACTTTTCAACCTATCCTACAGAAAGGGAATATTTCCTTCCTGCTGAAAATGTGCCACAGTTCAGCCGATACCTAAAAAAGGCAAGAAGATCTTGTCAAATAACTACCGACCAGTCGCACTGCTTTCAATAATATCGAAAGTCATGGAAAAGGCTATCAATCAACATCTTCTAAAATATCTTGAAGAATTCAAATTATTAGCTATCACCAATATGGCATAGATCAACAGGAGATCTTCTGACTTATATAACACATGTTTGGAACAACGCAATTGAACACTTTGGAAAATCTCGAGCGGTTGCTCTTGACATATCCAAGGCATTCGATCGTGTTTGGCACGATGGGCTGTTGGCTAAGCTGCGTTCTTGTGGTATGTCTGAAAAGTTCTGTTTGTGGCTCTCATGTTTCCTCAGTGAGCGTTCTTTACGAGTGGCGGTCGACGGATTTCTTTTTAACACCTTCACTATCAACGCCGATGTGCCGCAAGGCTCCATACTGTCTCCTACTCTCTTTCTCATTTACATTAACGATGCTTATCTCTTCATTCACTTTGAACGCTCGGACATCGGCTGCTCAGGCGAGTGTCCGCAGACAACGGGAAATTGTTCAACTTAACAAAGATCTAAAAGAAATTCTATCTTGGGGTGACAGTAACCAAGTGGAATTTAACGCTACAAAAACCCAGGCGGCAGTTTGTTCTAAAAAAGTTAACGTCACTGAACCCGACATAGTTATGGCGGGGCACTCCATTCCTCTAACATCGTCACTCAAATTGTTGGTCGTTAATTTGAGAGCAAATATGTCCTGGCATGAGCATGTTGCAGGCATAGCAAGGAGAGCTTCTCAAAAGATGGGAATATTATTTCGAACCAGAAAGCTTTATACTCCGCAACAACTGTTAATTCTTTACAAAGATCATATTCGACCAACTATGGAATACTGCTCCCATGTTTGGGGCACCGCTCCGAAACATACATTGCATTTGTTGGATTCTATTCAGAGAAGGGCTGTTCGTCTGACATCGAAGAACGCTGGCGACTTGAGCCTATTCTACAAGTATTTTCATGGAAAGTGTTCGGAGGATGTGGCCCGTTTAATTCCTCCCAGAGCGGTGCATGTTAGAAATACACGTCGCGCTGATACTTCACATCCGTATGAGGTTCAGCTTGTTACTCCTCGTACAACGCTTTTCAAGCAGTCTTTGATATGGAGAACATCAGCCCTTTGGAATAATTTGCCCAGGACTGTGTTTCCCACCGAGTACAATTTACAGCGATTCAAGAACGGCGTGAATCGTTTTTTTCCGCACACGTGTCGCTCCTGTATCACTTTAGGGACCTCCCTGCAGCACGTGTGCTAGACCCATAAAAAAAAAACAAAGCTCACGGTCGATCACAGATGGAATACTGGTTCTAAGTTTGGAGGTCTGGTCTAAGATTATATCCATTCTCTGATTGAGCATCCACACCTGATTTTTTGGAACAGCGAAGAAAGGTTGTTAACTTGAGCTTTATTTGTAAATAATTTTATCGACCAATTGGCCCGCTTGATTCCTGTTAGATGGATACATTCTAGGGATACATGTAGCGCTTATACAGCCCATTTATATTTCAGCTTCTAGTACCTACTGCGTGGGGTGAAAAGTCCAGAGATTTTCCGAGAGATGGCAACACAAACAAGAAAAACCAAATGATTTCTAGTTAATGTCAACTCTCAGAAGATTCGTGTAAAATTTGTGAGTTACAGCTTTGAATGACGCTACTTTTGATTTTTGCAAAACGATGGAACAAAAAGAATTTTATGTGTTGATTGCTTTGCTTTTTGATGAGAAAAAATATAGCCGAAATCCAAGAATAGCTTGAGAAGTGTTATGGTACATCTGCTCCATCGTAAGTAACTCTATGTCGATGGTCGTAAATGAGGCGATCACTTCAAAAAACACAAAAAAAAAAACAAACATATTGTTCTGAATGACCGAAAAATGAGGGTGAGAGAGATAGCTGACATCGTGAAGATATCAACAGAACGTGTAAGGCATATTTTGCATAAATATAAAAAAATATGTGCCCGATGGGTACCGCACAATCTCACGATTGATCAAAAACAGCAACGAGTCGAAGATTCAGAACGCTGTTTTAGCACTGTTGCGGCGTAACCCAAATGAGTTTTTGCATCCATTAGTAACAATGGGACGATGCATAGATCCACCACTATACACCTGAGTCCAGAAAGCGTCCAGAAACACAAACATCAGCTGAAAGGGTTTTGGCAAGTATTTTTTTGGTGCGCGTGGAATAATACTGATCGACAATCTTGAGAAGAGGGCGAACAATCACCGGAGACCATTACGTTGGTTTACTGGACTGTTTGAGTGCTGAAATCAGTAATAGATTATATTATAACCAACAGAAAATTTATGCCAGAAACAATAGTAGATGTACGAACGCTGAATGTAGGTAGCGATCAAAAATTGCTTGACTTAAAGTAAAAACCCCACCGAAACTAAAACCTATATATGTTAATAAATATAACATCGAATCCTTCAACACCGAAAGCACGAAACAATTATATGAGATCCGATTGAGACAAAAAATAACTCCACACCCAATCAACGAACAAGAAAGCATAGACCAACAGTGGACATCCATAAAACAAAACATTATTAACGCGGCAAAAGAAATCTTAGGCCAGAGACGACATTAACAAAACAAATAAAACACCTTATATCACGCCAGAAATCAAGGAGCTGGCAAAGAAGAAAAAGGAGGCATATATACATTATATAAACAGCAAAACCCAAGACAACTGGAACGCATATATCACAGAAAGAAACATAATGAATAGAAGAAGAAAATAAATTAAAGAAGAATATTGGGAGACATTTACTAAAGAGATGGAAAGTGATCTGTATGGCGCTTACGGGAAAGTGTGGAAAATGTTAAGACGGAACGAACTTGGCATAAAAGACGCGGTACAAACTAATTACAGTTCAAGAATGGCAAACATACTCTGAGAAATTATATAAAGAAGAAGAGAATAATGAAGTTATACTTGAAGAAGTGGAAGAAGTAAATCTAAAAGTTACTTTAGAACAGACAGAAAGAATTATAAGAAGTCTTAATAATGAAAAACCTCAGGACCAGATGACATTACAAATGATATGCTAAAATATGGAGCAGAAAACCTACATCAACAACTAGCACAGTTCTTTACAAACATAGTAAAAATGGACAAATACCTACAGATTGGAAAATTAGCATAACAATCCCAATATTCAAAACAGGGTAAAAGACGGCATCTGAAACCTACTGCGAATTTATGTTCCTAAATACTACTTTAAAAATATTAACAGAAATGAGCAAGGATATTCAAATAAGAGAGGAACAACAGGGATTCCGCAAAAATCGATCAACAATAGATGCCATATTTATAGTGAGGCAGATAATGGGAAAATCTAAATAATATAACAAACCTGCGTATATGTATTTCGTAGATATGACTCAAGCCTTCGATAAAGTGCAATCAGCAGACATTATAAAGATATTACAAGAAAACCTGAAACTAATAAAAATCATACATGACATTAACACAGAATATAGAACAAATATAAAAGTGGAACTTCTACTGAGCAAGGAAGTAAAAATAAACGCCGGAATAAGACAAGGACAGAATAGTGGAGAATTTTCCAAAAACTAGAGGGTCCAAAATGGGCAATACATACTTCCACACAATCTGCCCTCAATTTGGAGGCTAGAAAACTAAACATGATTATTAACAAAGCCAAGACAAAAGGTATGGTAGTTTCAAAAGAATTATTAAGATGCAAGCTGGAGATTAAGGAAGTATTATCGACCAGGATAATAATTTTAAATACATGGGAACAATGATAACAAGCTACAGAGACTTAAACAGGGAAGTAAAATAGCAGTCTATGAAGGCATTGCAGTGGAAAGTAAAATAAACATATTCCAGACAACAACAGTGAGATCGATCCTCACATATACTGTAGAAACAGGAGCTGACACATGTAAAACAGCACAAATGATGAGGACAACAGAAACGAAGGTGATTAGGGACATACATGGAAAAACTATCCATGACAAAATTAAGATCCAACAATGGAATAAACACGTAGATTGGAACTATGTTGAAGAATAAAATCGATTATTGGCGACAAAATTATTTGTTCTTTAAGAGTCTTGAGATTTTTCACCCCATGTAGTACAGCTGTCACCTTCTCAATGACATTTGTATGCAGAACCTCATCTCTGTGAAATAAACCGTACGATCTGTAGAGATTCAAGACCAAAAAAATAAAATCGTATCCCTAAATATATTATATAAATTCATGTGTGAAAACTTACCAATTATGGACAGCAAGAAAGTAAAAAGAATAGCGAATTTCATTGCGATAATTGAACGAAAATATGCCACAAAATAAAAAAGTTATTCGGAACGTGTTGGTTTTTCTCTAATAACTTATCCTCTGTTCACTTCCTTATTTATATTATTTTCCCTGTTTACATTACTGCAATTGACGTAACATTGCCACGAGCTGGTTCAACTTTTGCGAGAAACTCTAGGTAGCTGGCGTTAATAATTTCTCTGTTTTAAATTATAGTAACTACACTTGGCAACATTTTGTTTAAACAACCAGTAACAGTTTCCCTATTAATAGAGAGATTTTGCAACTCTTATTTTGGTAGGCCAGTGTCTTTATCTTTAGTATGCGCCCGCCGTTTGAAGCTTGCGCAGTAGTAAAGGGAAAAAATTAAATATAAGGACTCCATTCGGAGCTTGCGCAGTATTGAAACAAAGTAAGAGAAACGATTTCCCTTATTTAGAGACCCAAAAGAGAGGTTATTTGAAATTCGTTATTTTTATCGCTATTATGGTAGGGCCCGTTTTTTTTCCTACTTAGGTATACCAGGTGTACATGTATGAAATGCGGATTTCAGACAACAGATGGTGCACCAATACAGTTTGTGCTATAAAGATTTGACACTGCGCCATTTTATTGTGTCATCAACAAGTGTCAGACGCGCACGAGTAATAAATTGGAAAAGTGTGTGCATAGTGTTGTGCTGTTGCGTTCAATATGTCGAAATTTATACCGAACAAAGAGCATTCGCAGACAGCATTAATTTTTTATTTTCATTTGAAGAAACCTGCTGTTGAATCATACCGAGAAGCTTATGGTGAACATGCTCCATGGCAAGATATGTGTGAACGATGGTTTCGGCGTTTCGAAAGTGGTGACTTCGATGTTGCAGACAAGGAACGTGGAAAAACCGCCAAAAAATACGAAGATGTGGAATTGCAAGCATTGTTGGACGAAGATGGTTCGCAAACACAAAAAGAACTCGCCAAGCAATTGGGCGTTAGTCAACAAGCTGTTTTCAATCGGCTACGAGAGATGGAAAAGATTCAAAAGACCGGTAGATGGGTACCACATGAGTTGAACGACAGGCAAATGGAAAAGTGCAAAAACACATGTGACATTTTGCTCGCTCGGTACACAAGGAAGTCGTTTGTGCATCGTATAGTTACAGGGTATGAAAAGTGGATTTATTTTGAGGATTCCAAGCGCAAAAAATCATAAGTAGACCCAGGCGCACCATCCACATCGACGGCAAGATCGAATCGCTTTGGCAGAAAAGACGAAGCTCTGTGTTTGGTGGGAAATTGACCGATTTGAACCGTTCGCCCCTTGAAAAAAGGCTAGAATACCGAAAGAGGCAACACAAAGTCATTTTTCTTCATGACCAGCTCGCGACATGTTGGAAACACAGCTGGGAAGTTCTGTCCCTTGCGGCTTATTCACCAGACTACTCTCCTTCCGATTACCAGTTGTTTGCATCGATGGGTCACGCATTTGCTGAGCAGCGCTTTGGTTCTTACGAAGATGTGAAAAAATGGCCTGATGAATGGTTCGCAGCAAAAGGGGAAGAGTTTTACTGGCATGGTATTCACAAATTGCCCGAAAGATGGGAAAAATGTATAACAAGCGATGGAGCATACTTTGAATAAAGCACTTTTTATCATTCTTCCGAATTTAACATGTTGTTTTAGAAAAAAAAAAAAAGATCCGCATTTCATACTTGTACACCGGGTACCACTAAGAAAATACAGTCAAATCGAAATGATAATCCTTTATTGCAAATAACACTGACGGTGTTCAGATTATGTTGGGATTTTGCAATCTTTGTCACAATGGCATTACAGTATGTGTAATGCTAATTTCAAATGAAATTTTATTTATGGCATATTCGTATTACCTTCCAAATATTGAAAGAAGTGATAGAAACCTGCTAGACATAAGTTTAATTTAGAAACTTATATTGACCCATCAAATACTAATAACCAGTGTGCTTTACCGTGAAATGAATGAAAAAAAGTTTATAGAAGATGAATACTAACCCAACCTTGCAATTCCTTCGCGTTAATACTGCGCATGCTTGAGATAATGATAAAGACAAAGACATGTGAAAAATAAGCGTTAAAAAATCTCTCTAATATTCTTAAATAAATAATACTAGTATTCTTAAAAAGCGGTACTTTACAAAATCCCATTTACGAGCTAAATTATTATTATGTAATGGTTTTATTTATTCTTAATTAGCACCAGTATAATTTATATTTAATCAAATTATTATTGAAGATATTTTCAAGGTTGGTTTTGTATAGTATTTTCGGAATTATTTTACTGATCTTTTAACAATTACAAGAAAGAAATAAAAATTATAAGATATATTCTGTACGTTTTTTTCTATCTCTCTTGTACCGGGCTAAATTCAAATGCTGACATTTTTCTACAGATATATCTTCTAGAACGCCGGTTTCCAACTGCTGGGTCGCAACCCACAAGGAGGTCGCCTTGGCTTTTTGGGGGGTCGTCGTTTATCAATTTTAAAAACCAGAATTAAATTTTAAAATTTAAAAGTAGGTGTTAAAATGTTAATAATTTATTTATGCTTGACAATATTCGTCTGTTCAAGGGACTATGCAAAAACATGAAATCTGATCACGAAGTTCTTCTTTTCTACACTGCTCTTCGTTGGTTATCAAAAGGAAATGTTGTTGACTGAGTCTTTGAATTGAAAAACGAAATAAAAACAGTTCTTAGAAATGAAAGGAAAACATGACTTTATGACACACTTTAATGATGAGACCTGGATCCAAAGGGTAGCTTATTTTAGGACGGCCGGCGTAGCTTTTTTGCGGCCATAGGCAAACTCAAAAAATGCCGCCGCACCCAAGCTTAAAGAAAACTATGTTAACCAGTTCTTTACGAGCGGCAGTCGACGGATTTCTTTCTAACACCTTCACTATCAACGCCGGTGTATCCCAAGGCTCCATACTGTCTCCTACTCTCTTTCTCATTTATATTAACGATCTGCTGGAAAAGACCGGGAATCCAATCTACAGTTTTGCAGATGACAGTACACTTATCTCTTCATTCACCTTGAATGCTCGGACATCGGCTACTCAGACGAATATCCGCAGACAGCAGGAAGTCATTCAACTTAACAAAGACCTGGAAGAAATTCTATCTTGGGGTGACAGTAACCCAGGCGGCAGTTTTTTCTAAAAAAGTTAACGTTGCTGAACCCGACATAGTTACGTCGGGGCACTCCATTCCTCTAACATCGTCACTCAATTTGTTGGGCGTTAATTTGGGAGCAAATATGTCCTGGCATGAACATGTTGCAGGCATAGCAAGGAGAGCTTCTCAAAAGTTGGGAATATTATTTCGAACCCGAAAGCTTTACACCCCACAACAACTGTTAATTCTTTACAAAGCTCAAATTCGACCAACTATGGAATACTGCTTCCATGTTTGGAGCTCCGCTCCCAAACATACACTGCATTTGTTGGATTCTATTCAAAGAAGAGCTGTTCGTCTGATTGGAGACCTGGAACTGACCGTCGGCCTTGATTCACTGGAACATCGAAGAACGGTTGGCGACTTGAGCCTATTCTACAAATATTTTCTTGTAAAGTGTTCGAAGGATGTGGCCCGCTTAATTCCTTCCAGAGCGGTACATGTTAGAAGTACATGTCGCGCTAATACTTCACATCCATATAAGGTTCAGCTTGTTACTCCTCGTACAACGCTTTTCAAGCAGTCTTTTATATGGAGAACATTATCCTTTTGGAATAATTTGCCCAGGACTGGGCCCACCGAGTACAATTTACAGCGATTCAAGAACAACGTGAATCGCTTCCTCCGCACACGTGTCGCTCCTGTAGCGCTTTAGGGACTTCTCTGCAGCACGTGTGCAAGACCCATAAAAAAGAAAAAAATTATATATATCAAAAGACTAGTAGGATACAACTGGATAAACAAGGCCCAAAAGCGAAGAAGGACATAAGCCTCCCCACTAAGGGGAGGCTTATGTCCGACGATGGACTGCATACCTGATGATGATGATGACATATGCTGCAGGGAAATTCTTCAAGCGCTACAGGAGCGACGTGCGTGCGAAAAAAAGCGATTCACATTTGTCTTGAATCTCTGTAACTTGTACTCGGTGGGAAATACAGTTCTTTTTTAGAAAAAATTGCCACCTAGGTATTTGTAGCGTTAAATTTTACTTGGTTACTTTCAACCCAAGATAGAATTTCCTGCTGTCTGCGGATATTGCATGAGTAGCCAATGTTCGAGCGTTCAAAGTGAATGAAGAAATGAACGTAATGTCATCTGCAAAGCTGTAGATTGGATTCCTGTTCCTTTCATTATTGTAAATGAGGAAGACAGTAGGAAACATGTATTACATAAGTTAGAAGATCATTCATTGATCTTTGCCTACGAAAGTCATATTGATCATCGCTAATCTTACTGTTACAATTAGATAGACGTCAAGAAAACTTCCAAATATCACAGAGGAGGAAATACAAGCTACATTGAATCAAATGAAAACAATAGATTCCCTCGAGAATATTAAATTACTGTAGAAGTGCTGAAACTTGGCGTTAAAGCTCTGAAAGATGCATTGAGAGTCCTACTAAATAAATGTGTCTATAAGCGAAAAATACCAACAAAATGGTGTAATTCGGAGATTATTCTTCTCTCTGAGAAAGACAATAATACTGATATCGCAAATTATTTACCTACATCTCTTCTGTCGCACTTGCCGAAAATAAAATCGAATTGAAAGAAATCCTCCAAGAATTACAAGCTAAAGCAAAAAAAAAGTCAGTTTAGAGATGAACATCACAAAAACCAAATTTATCACGAACGAACAACCATTAATGACGTAACCAACATGTCGACGACACGATGGTAACGACATCAATATGGTTTTCGTAAAAATAGATCAACAGGAGATCTTCTGACTTATGTAACACATGTTTGGAACAACGCAATTGAACACTTTGGAGAATCTCAAGCGGTTGCTCTTGACATATCCAAGACATTCGAACCGTGTTTGGCACGATCAGCTGTTGGCTAAGCTACGCTCTTATGGTATGTTTGAAAAGTTCTGTTTGTGGCTCTCATGTTTCCTCAGAGAGCGTTCTTTACGAGTGGCAGTCGACGGATTTCTTTCTAACACCTTTACTATCAACGCCGGTGTACCCCAAGGCTCCACACTGTCTCCTACTCTCTTTCTCATTTACATTAACGGTCTGCTGGGAAAGACTGAGAATCCAATCTACAGCTTTGCAGATGACAATACGCTTATCTCTCCATTCACTTTGAACGCTCGGACATCGGCTACTCAGACGAATATCCGCAGACAGCAGGAAGTCATTCAACTTAACAAAGACCTGGAAGAAATTCTATCTTGGGGTGACAGTAACCAAGTGGAATTTAACGCTACAAAAACCCAGGCGGCAGTTTTTTCTAAAAAAGTTAACGTTGCTGAACCCGACATAATCGTGTCGGGGCGCTCCATTCCTCTAACACCATCACTCAATTTGTTGGGCGTTAATTTGGGAGCAAATATATCCTGGCATAAACATGTTGCAGGCATAGCAAGGAGAGCTTCTCAAAAGTTGGGAATATTATTTCGAACCAGAAAACTTTACACTCCACAACAACTGTTAATTCTTTACAAAGCTCAAATTCGACCAACTATGGAATACTGCTCCCATGTTTGGGGCTCCGCTCCCAAACATACACTGCATTTGTTGGATTCTATTCAGAGAAGAACTGTTCGTTTGGTTCGAGACCCGGAACTGACCGGCGGCCTTGATTCGCTGGAACATCGAAGAACGGTTGGCGACTTGAGCCTATTCTACAAGTATTTTCATGGAAAGTGTTCGAAGGATGTGGCCCGCTTAATTCCTCCCAGAGCGGTGCATGTTAGAAGTACACGTCGCGCTAATATTTTCACATCCGTATGAGGTTCAGCTTGTTACTCCTTGTACAACGCTTTGGAATAATTTGCCCAGGACTGTGTTTCCCACCGAGTACAATTTACACGATTCAAGAACAACGTGAATCGCTTTCTCCGCACACGTGTCGCTCCTGTAGCGCTTTAGGGACTTCCCTGCAGCACGTATGCTAGACCTATAAAAAAATATATCCATACACGGACAAGTGGAAAGGGTTGATTCATATGTATATTTAGGACAGGAAGTTGCACTCGGAAAATTGAATCAAGAACTGGAAGTCAATCGACGGATACGCATGGGATGGGCGGCTTAGGGTAAAATGAAGCTAGCTTTTCAGTCCAAAGTGCCTTTAAAACTTAAAAGTAAAGTATATAACGAATGTATTCTACCAGTAACAACATATGGTAGCGAAACTTGGGTTTCGACACGGAAAATTATTAGAAAATTGCAAGTTTATCAGAGAGCACTTGAAAGAAAAATCTTGGGTATATCACTTAGGAAGTGCAAATCAAACGATTGGATCAGGAAAAGAACAGGGGTCCACGACATAATTGAGAGAATATCTTCCCTCAAGTGGAACTGGGCTGGCCATGTGGCCAGAAGTACTGATAACTGGAGCAAAAAAATGACCACGTGGAGACCATGGGGGAAAAAGAAGTACTGGCAGACCCCGACAATGTTGGTATGAGCAGGGCTCAGTTGGTATCAAATTGCTAAAAACAGGGACGTACGAAAGCATATGAAGGAGGCCTATATCCAAAGGATAGAGAATGGCTAGAAGAGAGAGAGAGAGATCTCTTCTGTCGCACTTATGTAAACTCTTCACTAAAATCTTAACCAATCGCCTAATAGCAAAACTTGATTTCTATCAGCCTGTGCAACAGGCGGGCTTCAGAAAAGAATTTAGCACGATCGACTACTTCTACAGAATACGTACTGTAATAGAAAAATGTACAGAATATAAAGTACCAATACATTTGGTCTTCACTGATTTTCATAAGGCATTTCATACTGCTGAAATCTGGTCAGTTCTAAAATTCCTAGCGAACGCAAGAATAGATTCCAGATATATAAAAATAATAGAAAACATCTATAAAGAAGCATCCATACATAATAAAATTGACGAAACAACTGTCACTAACAACATACTATTAAAATAAGTAGTGCGACAGGAAGATACTATCTCACCCAAATTATTTACGATGGCCCTTGAAGACGTCTTTAAGGAGGTAAATTGGGATGAGAAGAGCGTCAAGATCGACGGCACTAGACTGAGTCGCCTTAGGTTTGCAGACGACAGAGTAATTATAGCTAATATCACCAATGAGCTACAGGAAATGTTGAACCAGCTGAATGTGGGCTTTGGAAGGGTAGGTCTTAAAATGAATTTTAAAAAACTAAATTTATGAGCATTGAAGATATCATTTTACAGATACGAATTAACTCCATAGAACGCGTTGACGAGTATATCTGCTTAGTTCACATTATTGAGATCGGAAAGGAGAACCAGCATGCAGAAATTTCCAGGCGAATAAGGCTGGCACGGGCAGCTTTTGGGAAGCTGATTTTTTATGGGGTCATTTGAAAACCAAAGTCGACCTGAAACTGTAGAAGATTTACAACAAAGAATTCAGTATGAAGTAGCACAGATCACCCTGGATTTTCTGCAAAACTCTGTTCAGGCTGTTTATGACAGATTGGGTCATTGCTTCGCTCTTAACGGTAGACATTTTGAGCAATTGTTACCTTTAAAATAAACCTAGAGTATGTATTAATAGTTGTTTTGTCTCTTTTTTATTTTAAATTTCGAATGACAATACTTCCAAAACAGTTCAATTTAGACATATGGTTTGTTAGACAAATAATATCTAGAATTTTTAGTAGGACTCAAAAATAAAATAATATACAGGGCTATCTATTTTCTATTTATATATTTTTTTTATGGGTCTAGCACACGTGCTGCAGGCAAATCCCTGAAGCGCTACAGGAGTGACATTTGCGGAAAAAGGGACTCACGTTGTTCTTGAATCGCTGTAAATTGTACTCAGTGGGAAACACAGTCCTGGGCAAACCATTCCAAAACGATGATGTTCTCCATATAAAAGACCGCTTGAAAAGCGTTATACGAGAAGTAACAAGCTGAACCTCATAGGGACGTGAAGTATCAGCGCAACGTGTATTTCTAACATGTACCGGTCTGGCAGGAATTAAGCGGGCAACATCCTTCGAACACTTTCCATGAAAATACTTGTAGAAGAGGCTCAAGTCGCCAACTGTTCTTCGATACTCCAACGAATCAAGGCCGCCGGTCAGTTCCGGGTCTCCAATCAGACGAACAGCTCTTCTCTGAATAGAAGCCAACAAATGCAATGTATGTTTGGGAGCGGAGCCCCAAACATGGGAGCAGTATTCCATAGTTGGTCGAATTTGAGCTTTATAATGACTTTACAGTTGTTATGGGGTCTAAAGCTTTCTGGTTTCAAATAATATTCCCAACTTTTGAGAAGTTCTCCTTGCTATGCCTGCGACATGTTCATGCCAGGACATATTTGCTCCAAAATTAACGCCCAACAAATTGAGTGATGATGTTAGAGGAATAGAGTGTCCGGCCATAACTATGTCGGATTCAGCAACGTTAACTTTTTTAGAAAAAAGCCGCCTGGGTTTTTGTAACGTTAAATTTCACTTGGTTACTGTCACCCCAAGATAGAATTTCTTCCAGGTCCTTGTTAAGTTGAACGACGTCCCGCTGTCTGCGGATATTCGTCCGAGTAGCCGATGTCCGAGCGTTTAAAGTGAATGAAGAAATAAACATACTGTCATCTGCAAAGCTGTAGATTGGGTTTTCGGTCTTTTCCGGCAGATCGTTAATGTAAATGAGAAAGAGAGTAGGAGATAGTATGTAGCCTTGCGGCACACCGGCGTTGATAGTGAAAGTGTTAGAAAGAAATCCATCGACTGCCACCCGTAAAGAATGCTCTCTCAGGAAACATGGGAGCCACAAATAGAACTTTTCAGACATACCCTAAGAGTGTAGCTTAGCCAACAGTCCATCGTGCCAAACACGGTTGAATGCCTTGGATATGTCAAGAGCAACCGCTCGAGATTCTCCAAAGTGTTCAATTGCGCTGTTCCAAACATGTGTTACATAAGTCAGAAGATCTCCTGTTGATCTATGTTTACGAAAGCCATATTGGTGATCGCTAATAATGTTGAATCCTTCGAGGTATTTAAGAAGATGTTGATTGATAGCCTTTTCCATGACTTTCGATTTTATTGAAAGCGGTGCGACTGGTCGGTAGTTATTTGGCAAGGTCTTCTTGCCTTTTTTAGGTATCGGCTAAACTGTGGCACATTTCCAGCAGGAAGGAAATATTCCCTTTCTGTAGGATAGGTTGAAAAGTCTACAGAAAACTGGTGTCAGTTCCCTCGCACAGTTTTTGAGAACTATGGCAGGTATTCCGTCAGCGCCAGAAGATTTTTTGGAGTCTAGCTTCATTAAAATACGTTTAATGATACGTTGTCCGAAGACAATATCGGGCATCCTTGACTGCACTATGGGAATAGTAGATGGTGTTTTCCTTGGAAATAGACAGTAGAATGTGAAGCAAAGAGTTTAGCCAACAAGTTCGCTTTTTCAACAGTCCCAACCAAAAGTTTTGAGTAGAAATGCTTTGTATTAAATAATTAAAAAATTTTATAAGACGAACGATGGTTATTATTATGATAATAAATTCATTATCGAAAGATTTTAAGTCTTATATATTGTTTATTTAATTTAATATGAATGAATTAATAGTTGTTGTGCAGTGTAAAGCTTTTTGGTTCGAAATAATATTCCCAACTTTTGCGAAGCACTCTTTGCTATGCCTGCAACATGTTCATGCAAGGACATATTTGCTTCCAAATTAACGTCCAACAAATTGAG
Source organism: Pachyrhynchus sulphureomaculatus (assembly GCA_019049505.1). Taxonomy (NCBI): domain Eukaryota; kingdom Metazoa; phylum Arthropoda; class Insecta; order Coleoptera; family Curculionidae; genus Pachyrhynchus; species Pachyrhynchus sulphureomaculatus. Next base: position 74,066,013 of record CM032451.1, on the reverse strand, counting down.
TGACGATATTAGAGAAAAGAGGTGCCCCGACATAATTATGTCGGGCTCAGCAACGTTAACTTTTCTTCGAACTGACAGTTCAGAACATTTTATTATCAACATCAGCATGTGCGTCGTCATGCACTGATTAATAAATGCTGTGGACTCATTATTCCTTTACATATGGGGCACCCTGTATTAAGGGTCGGTGTCAGTTTCTCGACTAGATGGTGAACGTTAATAATAAGATTTTTCTCAGTTCAAGTTAATAAGTACAGTAAAATCTCGATTATCCGAAATAATATGGACCAAAGTGATTTCAGATAATCGAAATTTCGGTTAATCCGAATTTTTTTTATAAAATAGAAGTTTAGAATGAATACAACATTGCAGATTGACTTAAAAGCATTTATACGATATGCTATTACGTACATAGGTATTTATTAAAACAAAAAATAGAACTATTAGTTTACTTGTTTTATGTATATGTACGAAAAATCAAAAATAAAACAGTTTCGTTCTTAACTTTAATGTCTTAAAAATGAGGTAATTATTAACTCCACTCGTTTTGCGTTAGTTCTGTTTTCGGCTGCAATGTCTCTCCAACGTTTGATAAGTAAAACGTCCGCGGCGGTTGCATTTTCTTGTTGTTCTACATAAGTTAACGCTTTTTCTAGGGCCTCTAGTCCTTCTGAATGTGACATTTTTACTGGAATATTGTCAGTGACTTCTACTTCGTTATCATCATTGTCATCACTATCTATTTTATTAGCATTTTTGCATACACTTTTAATTATTTCTTAGTCAGTCATCTCATCTTCCACACTATCACTGTTTAACCATTCACAAACATCGGTTTCCCCAACACTTTCACATCCTGATATTCTTATAATAATTTGATGTAAACTTTCATTATCTTCTGTTTCTGCCTCTGAGTAATGTCTGTCCTCTTGTGGAATCAATTTTGACCAAGATTTTTCCAGAGTACTACTCTTTACTTGATTCCAGGCTGAAGCTATCCAATATATAACATTTTTCAAATTTATCTTTTTTAGACAATCAGTAAGATCGCCACCTTCATCTACTTCTTCTAAAATATGCTCCAATAACAAACGCCTGTAATTGCGTTTTAAATTTTGCAGTACACCCTGATCCATAGGCTGAATGAGAGAAGTTACAGCAGAAAGCAAAAACATTGCTTTTATTTCCCCACTTTCAAGTTGCTCCGCAGTTGGGTGAGTGGGGGCGTGATCTAGTAACAGAATATATTTTCTAGGATATCCATGTTCTTTTAAAAAAGTTCCACTTTGGGAACAAAATCTCCAAAAAATCAGTCTCGTTTATCCAGGCATTGTTTTGATTTTTATACAAAACAGGAAAAGCATTGCCACGAATATTCTTAAAGGTTCGTGGATTTGCTGACTTACCAATAGATAATAATGGGAGTTTGTGTCTTCCAGTAACATTACTGCATGCAAGAACAGTAATACGTTCTTTGCTACGTTTGTAATCAAGTGCTCCAGCTTCCGTTTTTGAAGCTAAGGTATTTGACGGCAACATTTTGTAGTTCAAGCCTGTTTCATCACAATTATAGATTTGGTCTAGTTGTAAACCATGTTCTTTCATAAGCTGCTCAAGATTCTCTGCAAATTTTTTTGCTACAGATACATCAGCGGACAATCTTTCTCCACAAACTTTCAGTTGACGTACACCATGTTTTTTTTTCCACCTGTCTAGCCATCCATCACTTGCAGAAAAATTTTCAGGAGCTTCAATAACCGGCCACTCTTCGCTTAAACTCACTGCCTTATGTTTTAAAATTGTTCCTGAAATTGGTATTCCACGTTCTCGATTTTGTGTAAACCATAAAAATAAAGAATCATCCACTTTTTGGTATTCACCGCTTTTCATACTTTTTCGTGCCTGTGTGGGCGATGATAAAATACTACACCATTTTTCAAGTTTTTCGCCATTTTTTCTGCACTCTGAAACAGTACTCACGGCTACACCTAAATCCTTCGCTATGTTTTTAAGAAATTCACCATTATCTAAACGTTGAATTGCTTCAAGTTTCTCTTTTAAGGTAATAACAACACGTTTACGCTTATTATTATGACGCTCCATTTTGTAAAATATCTATTAAAACGAAACTATTACCTCTGCGATAATAATAGACGTAATGAGTAACTTATAACACTCGTCGACTAACCAAAACATAGACAGCGGTGAAATTCTAGACATCGGGGAGTCCCCGACGCGTTAAGGAAACCACTCATCGTCTGTTTCGAATAATGGGGATTTTTTCGTTTAATGGGAATACAATTTGCTTTTTAACAGTTTGTTTCGGATAAGCCGGATTTCAGATAATCGCGATTCGAATAATCGGGATTGCACTGTACCTATATTTCTAGTTGTTTAAGTGTTTATAGGTATCATATTAGAAAGTTTTTGCTCCGCTTATTTTGGTACGCCTTTTTCATTACTGGAGATTTAGGTGGTTTCATTTTCCTTATAGCTGTTTCAACTTCGCCTTTTAGTATATTTGGTTCGTTAGATTGATGTCAGGAATTTGATTAGTGCGTGTACTTTTATATCATTAGGAAAATTGCAAAATACATTGCCTGTCTCTCGTGTTTCCACGAGTTTCCATTTGTCAAAACAAATTTTAACTTTCAAAACTGCACGGCTATGATTAGGCCATCAATTCCTGTATTTGTGACAAATTTCAACGTTCTATGTCAAATAGTTTCGGAGAAAATCAGCTATGACAGACAGACAGACAGATACGTAAGTGTTCCATTTTTCAGTCTTGGTACAGTTCACTAAAAAAACATTGATCGAATACTTATTTTGATCAATGTGTTCTTCCAGTGCTTACGTAGGGATGTCAGACTTGGACTTGGAAAACGCAAACCCTAAGAAGAATAGCAGTTACACAAAGAGCTATGGAGCGGCAAATGATTGGCATATCTTTAAAAGACAGGAGGACCAATGAATGGATTAGACGAACAACAGAAATGATAGATGCTGTTGAAACAATCACCACTTTAAAGTGGAATAATGCAGGACATATCGCAAGATGTACCGACTCAAGATGGAACAACATCATAATTCACTGGAGACCGTATACCGGGAAGAGAAAAAGGGGACGTCCACCAACACGCTGGATAAATGATCTAAAGTTGACTGCCGGGCTGAACTGGATCAAAGAAGTGTAAAATAGAGCCCAATGGGATGGAATGAGGGACGCCTATGATCACAAATGGACGGTTGATATGGACCTTTAAGATTTAAGATTGAGACTCTAATAACCGGTCAAGTGCAAGTTGAACTTGTACAATTAGTGTTCCGTACGTTGATTGCCTTTAAAATAAAAAATGTTGTTACGGTGGTATAAAATGATTAGTGACTTCACAAAACACACCCCAAATGAGTTTTCAACAAAGTTTGTTTCCAATCTTTACTGAAATCTGATGACCTTGAAATTTTTGTTTTTTTTATATACCAGATAAATTATTAAAGGTAATGCACTCGTGATAATTTTCGTTCAATCTACACCCCCTGGAGAATATTCCAGAATTTTTTCAAAATTTTTTGATCAGTACTTTTCGAGATAAGGCGGGTGGACAGCGATTTTTCGCGATTTTTTAAAAATAATACAGAGAAGAGTGCGCGCAAGTATTACATTATATCTATATTTTTTACTCGTGTTTTCACAAGCTTTCATTTGACACCATACTCGATTACCTAGTAAAAATTTTTTTTTTTCACTTCCGATTTCACCCCCCAAAACTAACCCCTTAAGTCAAAATTTAACTTTCAAAACTACATGGCTCTGATGAGGCCATCAATTCCTATATTATCACCAAATTTCAACTTTGTATGACAAATAGTTTCGGAGAAAATCGGGTGTGACAGACGGACAGACAGACGGACGGACAGACGGACGGACAGACAGACAGACGGACGGACGGACAGACAGACGGACAGACAGACGGACAGACAGACGGACAGACAGACGGACAGACAGACGGACAGACAGACGGTCAGACACCGAAATGATCTTATAAGTGTTCCATACGGTACACTAAAAAAACGAGGTTATGTTGACTTCTCTATTACGTTAATATAAAAACACAGAACAAGAAAGTGGTTATTTTAAGAGTCGCAAAATATATGTTATGTACGATTCCTTCACGTTTATATTGCGCATGCTTTGAAAAACGATAACGATAAAGATATATTGAAAATCATAACACAGACTAAGGCTAATAAAAGTTGTATTGTTTTAAAAATTATACGGTTTATTTATAGCTTTGATAATTATTGGACTACAATATGTAAAAAACCTATATAAAATGTAGTACTTTATAATAGTAGTATCTCCGGTGCATAATCTTTTTGTGACTTTACGATGTACTCCATCCATTCTTTTCACAATAGTCGACAGTCTAAAAAAGAAAATAAAAAAAAATAAAAATCATATGTGCTCATATATTATTAACAAAAACATTTACAACTGTGGTGAAATGACTAGTTATAGTTCTCCAATTAAGATCGTAGTCTAATATTTTGGTTCAAAAATTCTCAACTAATAGCTTTTAACTTGAACAAGTCCTTAAATTCTTCGTTTTGATCTTATTCGCATAGTACGCTTATAATAATAAGAATTCTAAAATTTATTTCACCTATGCGTCTTGCTCTTGAATCGAAAGTTTTGATGATTTCACATCGAACGGCACGACAAAAAACCATGACGACCCCATGACGACATAGACTACCAACAATATCCGGTTCGGACTTAAATATCACTAAATAGTTACTAAACTCGACGTCAAAAATTTTAAAATGGAGTACCATTTCAACAACATGGTGTTTCTTGCAGTTATATTTCGGTCTTCAAAAAGTATTTTTAACTAATGTTTATTGACAAAGTTTTATTTTTAATATTTGTGTAACTCTCTAAATGTCTTTTAATCATGTTTGTGTAATCATTCATACTACCTGGCCAACAAAAATGCAAATTTCATTGTCTTCACCAGAGATGAACTAACTGCTGACATTTTTGTAAGTAATTTTCACATACAGTCGTACAATTCATTTAATCACATTTTAAAAAACGAACGTTTTGGTTTATTTTCTGTACCGGGTTTGCATTTCTAGAATCCAGAAGAAGCTACCATTAGGCAGCGAAAGCTCGATAATAAAAATAAAAAGCAGATACTAGAGCCTTTAAATCTTTGATTGCTCATCTCTTCTCCTTATAAGGGCGTTTCCCAGTAGTTAAACTTAGGATTGTTTGTTACCAGTGCCCTGTTACTGTCCTTCCTCTTTCTTATATATATATATATATATATATATATATATATATATATATATATATATATATATATATACACACTACCGTCAGAAAATATTTGCCTACCTAGTTATTTCAGTCCCAAGGCAACAAAAGCCCAGATAATATATATATATATATATATATATATATATATATATATATATATATATATATATTTAAATTTTAATGAATTATTATTTATTTTCATATTATTTACAGTCCAGAAAATCAGAAAAATATTCATGATTTTCCAGGATTTTTCTCATCTACGTGACCTCCTTTGTTTTTAATTACCGCTTTACAAAGTTTCAGCATTCTGTCCAGTAGTTTCTTCAAAGTTTCTTCGGTTATTTTAACCCATTCTGCTTGTAAAAGTTCCCACAAGTGATGTTTCTGATGTTGGATTGAATCTTCGAACACACCTGTCCAAATGGTCCCACAGCAATTCGATGGAGTTCAAGTCGGGTGATTGTGGAGGCTAGGTCATCACTTTCAGGACGTCATCGGATTTCCATTGGTCCAAAGGTTCTCTAATTTGTTTAGCAAAATGTTAGGGTCGTTGTCATGCTGAAAAATAAAATTTAGATTCGTCGCCCCAAAGGACGGAATTCCAGTTTTCATATTCTCGGACCGGGCTAATCGTTTACGTTAATTCACTTGCCTAAGAAGGTTTTCCTCACTGCAACTCTCCTGCGTAGTCTACCTTCTGTTAACCTGTGCTTCACGGTTGTCACGCTCGCTGATGGGGATGGGCCGCTCCACGTTTACTTGAGCCATGATTTCTGGAACGGTTAGCGGGAGTCGTTTTTCAGGGCCTTCTTGAACGTTTTTGGTTGAAAATTCCATGTCCCGCAGAAATTTTTTTTACGATGTAGTCCACCGTTCTCCTTGGCATCCGCATATCACTCGCGATTTGTCGACTCGAGTGACCATTTTGATGTCTCGCAATTATCAGAGCCCGATTTTCAACGAAACCTTCTTTCGTTTTTGGCATTTTCACAAAACAATTAAGCCTGTATCGGTGACAAAGTACTGTTTGCGAATGGTTAATTTCCAAAAGGGCAATGGTATTTATAGCACAGTTTTTATCATAAAATGTCACTAGAAATTTCCATCTTCCTTCTTCTTCCATCAGCCGTTCTCTACCCACTGTCGGGTGTAGGCCTCTCTCAAATCTTTCCATTTATCTCTATGTCGTGCTTGCTGATACCAGTTAAGTCCTCCGACTCTCTTCAGATCGTCGCTCCATCTCTGTTGGGGCCTTCCTATGCTTCGTTTTTCACCCCATGGTCTCCACCTAGTGATCTTGCCACTCTACTTATACATACGTCGCTCTCGTTACATAGCCGGCCCAGCTCCATTTCAGAGATGTTATCCGTTTGGTGATATCATCCACCTTTGTTTGTTGTCTAATCCATTTATTAGTTTTCTTGTCCTTCAAAGTAACACTCAACATCTTCCTTTCCATTGCTCGTTGGTGGACGTGTAGTTTTTCTATTGTTCTTTTAGAAAGAACAATAGAAAAAAATTTCCATAATCCCTAGAAACTTGAAATGAGTTCTTATTTCAACTGGAATTCTCAGAAATTGCCTCAAAACGATTATCATGCAAAACTTGGAAATTTGTTCTAATTGGTTTTTAATTTGTGATTTGACCAAAAAGGCTTATCTAAACAATTTTATGATGGACACTTGTTAAGAACAATTAAAATTACCTGATATAATAAAAGGGTTTAATTAGGCATTAAATTTTGGCAGTTACATTGAAATTTCTAGGTAGGCATATATATATATATATATATATATATATATATATATATATATATATATATATATATATATATATATATATAAATAAATAGGTATGACACATAGATGTCGCCCTTTTTCAAAAAATCCATATGATCTTTAAGAAGTACCAACCTTCAAACAATACGAATTGTTAAAATTATATTTTTACTTTAAGTTCTCTGAAATTTTTTGAAGTCCATTTTCAGATTTGGGGCGGTATTGAGCCCAAATCAGCACAATTTCTTAATATGCCACTCAAAATTCAAAACTACATATCATAAGCTTTAATCTAGACCAAATTATGTCCTCGTAAATTGCGTCAATATATGGACTAATGGGGTGTCCGGTTGACGAAGAATATATATATATATATATATATATATATATATATATATATATATATATATATATATATATATATATATATATATATATAAGCCGTGCCCGCGGCTCCGCTCACGTGAACTTAATTCACTATTATCGTCACTGCTTATTTCTTATGTTATCTATAACGTAACATAGAACATATGTATTTTATAAAAAAAAAAACACGTAAATTAGATAAGTGGTTCTTGAATGCTACGCGCACTAACGGACAGACAGACAGAGAGACAGACAGTTTTATATATATTATAGATTTTTTTTTGTTAAATATTAAGATTTAAAAAAAAAACTTGTAAATTGGATAAGTGGTTCTCGAATGATAAGCGCACTAACGGACGTACGTAAATCTAAAAGTTAAAGTGATTCTCGAGTCATAATCGCTCTAACGGACAGATAGAAAGACAGATACGTTACTTTTTATACGTATTATAGATTATAGATTATTATTGTTATTATATAACCTGGAAGGAGAACATATGTAAGTGGTTTACGAGTAATAAGCGCACTAACGAACAGAGAGACGTTGTATGTTATATATATTATATTCTTTGCTGCATGATATTGTTACATATTTAATAGTTTAGGCAGTGCAAGAGAACGCGCTAGCGACAAATTTTTTTACGATTTGATTCACTATTATCGTCACTGCTTATTCCTTACGTTATCTAACGTAATAAAATATAGCCTGTAACCTGGCCAGGGAACATATGTATGTTTTTTAAAAAAAGTACGTAAATCGGATAAGTAGTTCTCGAGTGATAAGCGCACTAATGGACAGACAGGCAGAGAGACGTTGCATTTTATATATATTATAGAAGATTATAAATAACCTGGCCAGAGAACAAACGTATGAATTAAAAAGAAAACACGTAAATCGGATAAATGGTTCTCGAGTGATAAACGCACTAACGGACAAACAGACAGACGGACCGAGAGACGTTGCATTTAATATATATTATAGATAACCTGGACAGAGAACAAATGTATGAATTAAAAAAAAAAACACGTAAATCGGATAGGTGGTTTTCGAGTGATAAGTGCACCAACGGACAAATACACAGACAGACAGACGTTCCATTTTATATATATTATAGAAGATTATAAATAACTTGGACAGAGAACAAATGTATGAAGTAAAAAAAAAAACATATAAATCGGATAAGTGATTCTCAAGTTATAACTGCACTAACGGACAGACAGAGAAACATTTTACATATATATTATATTCTTTGCTACATGATATTGTTCCATAATTAATGGTTTAGGCAGTGGATTGCAAGAAAACGCGCTAGCGGCAAATTTTTTTCCGACTTGATTCACTATTATCGTCACTGCTTATTATGTTACCTGACGTAATAAAATATATTCTATAACTTGGTCAGGGAAAATTATATATATATATATATATATATATATATATATATATATATATATATATATATATATATATATATATATATATATATATATATATATATATATATATATATATATATATATATATATATATATATATATATATCAAGGATTTTCTACAGCTCCCGCTGTCTTCCTTCTCTCAGCCTTTGATTCCATCCGTTTCTATCTTCCCAGTTTCCATCTGTTAGACCCCTGTCCTCCATAGCCTCGTCCACATCGTCTCTCCACGATCGTCTGAGTCTTCCTCTTTTTCTTCTCCCTATAGGGCTCCACTCCGTTATTTTCTTTATCCACCTATTATCTTTGCTCCGTCTTATGTGTCCATACCATTTTAATCGTTTTTCTTCAATGGTGTTTATTGCGTTCTCTTTGAAGTTCATTCTGCTTCTTATTTCTTCATTTGTTATTCTCTCCATACGTGTCACTCTACAACATCTTCTCCAATACTCCATCTCTACCGCGTTAATTTTAGATTTATTTCTTTTGTTGATCGTCCATGTTTCTGACCCGTATGTCATTATGCTTTGTATTATTGATTTGTATGTGCGTGTTTTGTTTCTCTTTGTAATGTGCTTGTCCCACAGGATCGAATTTAATTGTCTTATGCATGCCCGCGTTTGTCCTAATCTAGCTTTAATCTCTTCTTCTGATGTTGCGTTTCTTGAAATGATGGTTCCTAAATATTTAAATCTATCGGTTCCTCTGATTATTGTTTCGTTATCAACTTCTAGATTCTCCACGTTCCCCTCCTTTGTTGTTAGATATTCCGTTTTATCAAAGTTTATTGCTAGTCCTGCTTTAGTGTATTCTTGTTTCAGTTTTCTTACCATATAACTGAGGTCTTCCTCATCTTGCACTATGATTACTTGGTCGTCTGCGAAACTTAGAGTATATAAGTAATCTTCTCGTATTGGGACTCCCTTGCCACTGCATTCTTGCTTCCATTATTTTAATGTTTGTTCAAGGTATATTTTGAATAGTGTGGGGGATGTAGAGCATCCTTGTAATAGGCCTTTTGATGTTTGGAGTCTCTTCTCTATTTTATATCCTATTTTTATGTTCACTATGTTGTTTTCGTAGAGAGCTTTTACTGCGTATATTAGTTCTTTGTCCATGCCTATTTATTTCATTGCGTTCCATAATCTTTGTCTTGGTACTGAGTCATAGGCCTTTCTTATGTCTATGAAGGCTAAATGAACTTCTCCGCCTGCAGTGTTGATGGATGGACTGAGTAGTTCATCAACACTGTTGCCGGTCCCAAGCCCGGACAAGGAGAGTTGTGGCGTTAAGAGTTAGCACCCTAACACACGTAAAAGCTAAACTGGGAAATATTAGTTGTTTTTGAAAAGTAGGATGAAAAATCACAAGAAACATTTTATATGTTTAAAAAAAAAAAACGTAAATCGAATAAGTGGTTTTTCGAGTGAAAAGCGCACTAACGGCCAGGCAGACAGAGAGACGCTGCATTTTATATATATTATAGAAGATTATAGATAATCTGACCAGAGAACAAATGCATAAATTAAAGAAAAAAACATGTATATCGGATAAGTGCTCTTGAGTGATAAGCGCACTAACGGACAAACAGACAGACAGACAAAGAGACGTTGTTTTTATATATATTATATACGATTATAGATAACCTGGCCGGAGAACAAATGTATGAATTAAAAAAAAAACACGTAAATCGGGTAAGCGGTTCTCGAGTGATAAGCGCACTAACTGACAGACAGACAGAGAGACGTTGCATTATATATATATATATATATATATATATATATATATATATATATATATATATATATATATATATATACAGTCGACACTGTTTATAGTGAAACTCTATATAGTGAAAAACTCTTTATAGTGTAATTTTTTCAAGACCTAGAATATGTTAATGAAATTTCATGTAAAAAAGCCCTGCATATAGTGAAACAGTAAAAATAGTAACACTCTATATAATAAAATTTTTACCGGAATTTTATGTACAAATTTTTATGCATTTATTGAGATCTTGACCATTTCGGGTTTCCCATTTTTATCTAACCTTAGCACGAATTCCATTTTTATGACGCATTCTTTTGAAAAGGTTCTTAACGCGTTTATAACTCCTAATGGTGCAATAAATCAGGTAGTTTTCTGTGAGAAACCCGGGGGAATAACCCATTTTATAGAAACCCGGGGAAAAACCCATTTTATAGTCGAGGCCTAGTAATTCGCAAATTCAGGTTCAGTTTCTTTTTGTTTAAGAATCAAGTAAGATGTCCAAGCGAGTGTGTTTAAGTTCAGCTGAGAAAATTAAAGTTTTGGAGGAAGTTGATAAAGGCTGCAAAAAAATTGATGTTGCTTCAAAATTTGGTGTTTCTCCAAGTTGCGTATCTCTGATAATAAAAAGTCGCGACAGTATCATCAAGAAACCTAGTGTTCCAAGCAAACGAAAACGAGTACGGGTGAGTACTTACGAGGATGTAAATGAAGCAGTTTTACGATGGTTTCAAGTGGCCCGTATGCATCAAAACCTACCAATATCGGGAAATTTAATAAAGCAAAAGGCTCTACAATTTGCTAAAGAATTTAACTGCGTTAATTTTCAAGCTAGTGAAGGATGGTTGAGTGCCTGGAAGACTCGCAATTCAATTGTTTTCAAGACGGTGTCTGGCGAGAATGCAAGCGTTAGTCAGGAGGAGTGTGACATTTGGACTGAAACTGTTTTAAAAAGTGCATTGAAAAAGTACGAGCCAAAAAAACGGTTTCAGTTGTGATGAAACCGGTTTGTTTTTTAAATGTTTGCCAAATAAAACTTTTGCTTTTAAAAGTTATAAATGTTTTGGTGTTAAAACAAGTAAAGAAAGGGTGACACTTATGGTTGGAGCAAACATGGATGGCTCAGAAAAACTGAAATTACTGCTCATAGGTAAAAGCAAAAATCCCCGTTGTTTAAAATGAGTTAAATCTCTGGAGTTAGATTACCCCAATAATAAAAAGGCATGAATGACTTCTGAGATTTTCGAAAGATGGATCAAAGAACTGGACACGAAAATGAAAAGCCAAAAGCGAAAGATTGTGATGTTTATAGACAATTGTCTTGCACATCCAGTTACTGTAAGTAAAAAATTAAGGAATATTGAATTGATCTTTTTTCCACCAAACATGACCTTCAAATTGCAACCTATGGACCAGGGTATTATAAAAAAACATAAAACATCATTACCGAAACAGAATTGTTCACAAAATTGTTAATGCGATTGATAACAACCTTCCAGTCCAAAAATTGATTACCCTTAAAGAGTGTATAACCGAAGTCGCTAAAGTATGGAGTGAAAATGTTTCTCAGAAAACTATCAAAAACTGCTTTTCTAAAGCAGGTTTTACTGAAAAAAATTGACGAATGGGAAGAAGAAGACGAAATGGATCTCGCTACCTTAAAAAGGCAATGGGGTATTCTACAAAAAACTGCTACCGTCAACGCAGATTTTTTACTTGAAAATTTCTTAGAAATCGACAGTGATGTTGGCACGACAGATCTCCCAACTGCCCAAGACATAATTGACGATATAAAAAGTATAGAAGATCATGAAGAAGAAACTGAAACCGGAGAATGTCCTGCTAAATTTAGTGAAAATGAAATAAGAAATGCATTTGACATTGTGCGAACTACTCTCAGGGGCCAAGAAAGTGTACCTGATCAAATCTTTATGCATTTGAATAAATGCGAGAATTTGTTGAGCAACAATTATTTTTCAAAAGTAATGTTCAAAAGAAAATAACTGATTATTTTTCCTAGTACGTATGTACGTAGTATGTACATATGTATTAACAGATTTTGTATTATTCTTTTTATTTTGTATGTAGTACATACATAAAGTCCGTACGTTATATCTTTACACGTGCGTCATAGTTTTCAGGCAATATCCCAGACGAGATTATATTTTTTGTCTCTTTTTACCAATACCTACGATTTATTGGTGAAAAGAGACAAATAATATAATAGTCGTCTGTTATATGGCCTGAAAACTATGACGCACGGGTAAAGATATAACGTACGGACTTTATGTATGTATTTAGCCCTACACATGCTATGTACTATTTAAACTCTCAAATGTTTAATAAAATCTTTTCTAATAATTCAATTTTGCATTTTTTTTTGTTGCTTGTACCTTATAAAATACAAGTAAATGATTACCAATATAAAATACATACATAGCAATATATACGGATTTTTTCTTTATATAGTGAAAAACTTTCTATAGTGAAATTTCGGTCAACATATATATATATATATATATATATATATATATATATATATATATATATATATATATATATATATATATATATATATATATATATATATATAATATATATATATATATATATATATATATATATATATATATATATATATTATATATATATATATATATATATATATATATATAATAATAAATAAATATAATATATATATATATATATATATATATATATATATATATATATATATATATATATAAATAAATAAATATATATATATATAATTTATTTATTTATTTATACATTCAATTCCAACAGGCCAGGGCACAATTGCAGGAATAACGTTTATACTAATGAGCTACATATAAAAGAAGAACATGATACAATTAAAATAATAATCAGAGTATACAAGTAAGAATATTTATACAGTTTGAACAATCTCCAAATTAAAAAAAAATAAAAATAGTAATAATAAAAAACTCTACAAATTTGATCAACCTCTAAACACTGAGCAGAGAACCAATATGTACCGACAGCCTACTGCAATGGAAATCACCGGAGTTTTCAATGACATTGCCGTTCTTACACATTATATAAACAGGACTGTGGAATAATATATTTGACCTAGCCCGGCCGAGGCTAAAAATAGGTGAGCGCCTTGCCCCAAGGCGTGGTACATGGAAAGATACATTGCTTAATAGGAAAGGGCAATCAATATGGTGATTTAACAGCTTATATAAGAATTTGATGGAGTGAATGTCCCTACTCTTTGCAAGAGGCAACTCATTAAACCTTGACAAGATTAGTCCGTGATCAACACCGCGGTCCGGATAGACACCATCCCTCCTGAAAATAAGATATTTAATGAAGCGCCTCTGTATCGATTTGATTGAGTTGTTATGGCAATTGTATATTGGATACCAAACAATAGAAGCATAGTCAAACTTGGACCTAACGAAGGAATAATATAGAGCTTGATTGCAGATATGGTAGTAAAGTCTCTACAATTTCTAATCAGGAAACCCAGCTTCCTTGATGCACCAGCAACCATTTGTTCAATATGGTCAGCAAAAGAGAATTTCTCGTCAAAGATGATACCCAAATCTCTAACTGAACGAAGATTCTGCAGAACAGTATCACCTACGGAATAACTGAAAAATATAGGGTTGTTACGATAGGATATCGGACGACATTGCATTTGGAAACGTTTAAGGTGAGCCTGTTAGTAGAGCACCAGTTGGCGAGAGCATTAATGTTGCTCTGTAATTCGTGACAATCAGAAACCGAGTCTATGCGTTTAAAAATCTTAAGGTCATCGGCATAAGCAAGCTTCCGGCAACCTATCTCACTCAGCAGGTCGTTAACAAACATATTGAAAAGAAGAGGTCCCAAATTGGAATCCTGGGGAACACCTGAAGTGGGAATATGGAGAGGCGATCTAAACCCATCGATTTCTACAAAAAACCTGCGATCCAGGAGATATGAATTTAAAAGATCAATCAGGTTATTTGAGAGCCCGAAACGAGGTCCGACCTTATCCAACAGTAAGTAGTGATCAAGTCGATCAAAGGCTTTGCGAAAATCCGTATAGACCACGTCAATCTGGCTCCCATCATTGATACCGTTGCACACAAACTGCGAGAATCAGGCAAGATTTGTGGTGGTGGATCTGCCAGGCATAAAACCGTGTTGGTCAGTAGAAAGCGTATTTCTCAGTTTTGAGAAAATAAATTTATGCAAAATAATTTCAAAAATTTAAGAGAAATTACATAAAATAGATATGGGTCGATAATTATCAACCACACCTGGATCTCCAGACTTCAAGTTAGGTCGGACCTTGGCCACCTTCCAAGTAGCAGGAAACGTATGAGTTGTCAACACTAAATTAAAGATATATATATATATATATATATATATATATATATATATATATATATATATATATATATACATATAAATATATATATATATATATATATATATATATATATATATATATATATATATATATATACGAGTAGCATCCCAAAAGTACGTTCTCCATAAGTTTTAAAAATATATATATATATAGAGGATTTTTGTTACAGTTGGGTATGCAGCGAAGTAACAGAAGTTTCATGAAGAATTTTTTGTGTCCTCATCCATTGAAGTTTATTTAGAAAATTAGGCTGTACGAAGATATCTAGAAACACGCAAGTATACCTAACAGATACAGTACAATATTCAGGGCAAAAGTTATAATAAAAGTGGGAGAGTATCTGACTCGCTAAGGAAACGTTTTATGAGCGCAGATACTTACATTACAGGCAGCAGCGTTTTCTCTAGATGCACACCAGTGCCCTGGGCCCCTCGAGCACTTGTCTGAACCTAGGGGCTCCAAAGAGTCAGGAACTGCAAATACAGTAACTAAAACAAGAATATATCTCATATAAAAAAATGTTCCGTGTTGCAACATTTCTGTTCACTAATATGATGAAATTAGTATAATTATATTATTAAAATTATTCTAATATCAGCTCCAACTGTACCACCACTTACACGGTCCGATGGCACTTTTGAAGAAACATCTCTTGAAAGGACCAACGTCTTAGCTGAACTCCTTGCTGCACACTCTACTGTTAATTCCCAGGGGAAAACACCACTTACTATTTCCAACGTGCAGTCAAAGATGTCCTATATCACTTTCAGACAGCGTGACATAAAAGAAAAGAGCATCTCATATCATGGAAATATTATTTCGAGGTCTGTATACTCTGTCTCTCGCATCGTTGCTCGGCTCCGAGCGTCGTGACCTCTATTGTGTTGTTACACAGAATTTACAACAGCCCTCCAGGGGCTTTCTTCGATACTTTTCATCTTCTCCGGTAACTCCAAGTGCGTTGTAGACATAATCTGATCGATGTATCTGTTGGGAGATCTACCTCTTTTTCTTCTACCGTCGACTTTCCCCTGGATCAGCAACTTTTCCATCCGATCTCTCGTTATTATGTGATCAGAAATGATACTATTTTTCTCTGAATTGATACTAACAGCCGGTCACTATTTTGAATGATAAGATCGCTCAGAAATATACTTTATAACAATTTTTAATTCCTCACACAAAGCTCACAGTCGATCACAGATGGAATATTGGTTCCAAGTTTGGAGGTCTGCTCTAAGATTATATCCATTCTCTGACTGAGAACAGAGACAGAACTTATTAAAAACTTGGAATCTTTGGAACAGCGAAAGAAAGTTTCGGACTTGAGCTTTATTTATAAATAATTTCGTCGGAAGTGTTCGACAATCTAGCCCGCTTGATTACCTGTTGGAGGGATACATTCTAGAAATACATATAGCGCTAGTACAGCCCATTTATATTTCAGCTTCTACTACCTACTGCATGGGGTGAAAAATCCCGAGACTTTCCAAGATATGGCAGCACAAACAAGAAAAACTATGTGATTTTTAGTTGGTGTCAACTGTCAGAAGATTCGGGTAAAATTTTCATGACATTTTGTCTATTAGCTTGCGAGTTACAGCTTTGAGTGACGCTTTTGATTTTTGCAAAACGATGGGACAAAAAGAATTTTGTGTGTTCATTAAACATTGCTTTTTGGCGAAAAAAAATACAGCCGGAATCCAAGAATAGCTTGAGAAGTGTTATGGTACATCTGCTCCGTCGTAAGCAAGTCTATGTCGATGGTTAATGACGGGTGTCTAAATGAGGCGATCACTCCAAAAAACACAAGAAACAACACATTGTTCTGAATGACCGCAAAATAAAAGTGAGAGAGACAGCTGACATCGTGAAGATATCAACAGAACGCGTGAGGCATATTTTGCATGAATATTTGCATATGAAAAAGTTAAGTGGGTGCCGGGCAATCTTACGATTAAGTAAAAACAGCAACGTGTCGAAGATTCAGAACGCTGGTTGGCACTGTTTCGGTGTAACCCAAAGGACTTTTTACGTCAATTCGTAACACTGGACGATACATAGATCCACCACTATACACCTGAGTCCAGCAGGCAGTCCGAAGAGTGGCTAGAACCCCATGAAAGCCGACTGAGGCATCTAAAAACACAAACATCAGCTAGAAAGGTTTTGGTATTTGAATTGTAAAATCAGTAATAGATTATATTATAACCAACAGAAAATTGTTGCCGGAAACAATAGTAGATGTACGAACGCTCAGTTTGGCTAATGTAGGTAGCGATCATAAATTGCTCCTATGTAAACTTAGACTTAACATAAAAACCCCACCGAAACTAAAACCTATATACATTAACAAATATAACATCGAATCCTTGGACACCGAAAGCACAAAAAAATTATATAAGAACCACTTGAGACACAAAATAACCTAATCAACAAAAAAGAACTGTTGGTTTATAACAGTGGACATCCATAAAACAAAACATTATTAACGCGGAAAAGGATACCTTAGGCCAGAGACGAGTAAACTTCAACAAAACAAATAAAACACCTTGGATCACGCCAGAAATAAAGGAGCTGGCAAAGGAGAAAAAGGAGGCATACATACATTACATACACAACAAAATCCAAGAGAACTGGAACGGATATATCGCAGAAACAAACTAATGAATAGAAGAAGAAAACAAATTAAAGAACAATATTGGGATACATTTACTAAAGGGATGGAAAGTGATCTGTATGGCGCTCAAAGAAAAGTCTGGAAAATGTTAAGACGAAACAAACTTGATATAAAAGACACGGTACAAACTAATAAAGTTACAATTCAAGAATGGCAAACATACTTTGAGAAATTATATAAAGAAGATAATAATGAAGTCACACTTGAAGAAGTGGACGAAGTAAATCTAGAAGTAACTTCAGAACAGACAGAAAGAATTATAAGAAGTCTTAAAAATAGAAAAACGTCAAGACTAGATGACATTACAAATGAGATGCTAAAATATGGAGGAAAAAACCTACATGAACAACTGGCACAGCTCTTTACAAACATAGTAAAAAATGGACAAATACCTACAGATTGAAAAACTCGCATAACAATCCCAATATTCAAAAAAGGGCCAAAGACGTCCCCTGAAAACTACCTCGGAATAACTCTCCTAAATACTACCTTAAAAGTATTAACAAAATTCATACTGGAAGAAATGAGCAAGGATATTCAAATAAGAGAGGAACAACAGGGATTCCGCAAAAATCGATCGACCGTAGATACCATATTTATAGTGAGACAGATAATGGAAAAGACTAAAGAATATAACAAACATGCATATATGTGTTTCGTCGACATGACTTAAGCCTTCGATAGAGTGCAATTAACAGACATTATAAATGTATTACAAGAGAAGCAGACAAACCAGAAGCTAATAAAAATTATACATGACATTAACACGGAATGCAAACAAACAGACTGATATAAACGGCCAAACTCGATAAACCTTGCGGTAGAAGAACTAGGGGCAGACCTCCGAAAAGGTAGAAGGAATGCTGGACGTCCACATCGGAAAAGGTAGTATGCCTATTTATATGACACACCATATAAGAAAGAAGAAGACAAATCGTGAAAGGTATCCAAATGTTGGAAGATCGCTGACAACTGAATCGTTCCTGAAGAAAACTATGTCGAAGAATAAAATTGATTATTGGCGAAAACATTATTTGTTCTTCAAAAGTCTCGAGATTTTTTCACCCCATATAGTACAGCTGCCACCTACTCAACGGAATTTTTGTATGCAGAACCTCATCTCTCTGAAATAAACTGTACGATCTGTAGAGATTCAAGAAAAAAAAAATCGTGGCACTAAATATATTATATAAAATCCGTGTGTGATAACTTACCAATTATGGACAGCAGGAAAGTAAAAAGAATAGCGAATTTCATTGCGATAAATAAACGAAAATATGCTGCAAATAAAAAAATTATTCTCTAATAACTTTTCGTCTGTTCACTTCCTTATTTATATTATTTTCCCTGTTTATATTAGTGAAATTGACGTAACGTTGCCACTAGCAGGTTCAACTTTTGCTAGAAACTCTAGGTAGCTGGCGTTAATAATTTCTCTGTTTTAAATTATAGTAATTTGGCAACATTTTATTTAAACAAGAACCAGTAACAGTTTTCCTAATAAAAAACCGGTCAAGTGCAAGTTGAACTTGCACAATTAGTGTTCCGTACGTTGATTGTTTTTAAGATAAAAATTTTTGTTAGGGTAGTATAAAATGATCAGTGACTTCAAAAAACACACCCCAAATGAGTATTCAACAAAGTTTGTTTCCAATCTTTACTGAAAACTGGTGACCTTGAATTTTTTTTTTTTTTTTATATACCAAATAAATTATTAAAGGTAATGCACTCGTGATAATTTTCGTTCAATCTATACCCCGTGGAGAATATTCCAGACTTTTTTCAAAATTTTTTGATCAGTACTTTTCGAGATAAGGTAGGGGACAGCGATTTTTTAAAAGTAATACGAAGAAAAGTGTGCGCAAGTATTACATTATATATATATATATATATATATATATATATATATATATATATATATATATATATATATATATATATATATATATATATATATATATATATATATATATATATATATATATATATATATATATATATATATATAGATATATATATATATATATATATATATATATATATATATATATATATATATATATATATATATATATATATATATATATATATATATATATATATATAGATATATATATATATATATATATATATATATATATATATATATATATATATATATATATATACAGTAATACCCCGCTTAGCGCGACCCCGTTACGCGCGGTTTCACTATAACGCGAATTTCAAATTTCGCGCTCATGTAGTCATTAACTTCTCTATGGTCGCGGGGGGATCCCCGCTTTCTCTGAATATTCTCTTTGAAGAATTGGGAATTCCCTGTCCTTCGACTTTGTTCTATGGGGATTTCCTCGTTCGTTTCGTGTGTTCATTTGTTTCGTAATGTTAGTTCGGTCGGCTGGCAGTTTTGTTTTAATATTTATTGGAGATACATACATACATAATTTAACCCTACGTTAAAAATGCCGCCTGTAAAGAAAAAAGAGCGTAAAAGCGTCACTTTGGAATTGAAGATGAAAGTGTTAAGAAGAATGGAAAATGGAGGCAAAGCAACAATTGTTGGGAGAGATTTTGGACTCTCAGAATCGACTGTGAGAACGATTTATAAAAATCGGGAAAAAATTAAAATCTCCAGCGAAGGTTCAACACCTATAAGTGCAACAAAACTTTCTCGTTCGAGATCATCTATCTTAGAAAGAATGGAGAAATTACTGTCAGTCTGGATCGAAGATTTGAATAAGAAGAACACACCACTAAGTCAAGATCTCATATGCACAAAAGCAAAATCTTTGTATGAGATGCTGAAAACAAAAGAAGGAGAAAGGAGTGCCACTCCGACTTTTGCTGCCAGCAGAGGCTGGTTCCATCGGTTCAAGCAGCGTTCTAATCTTCACAATATCCACATAACAGGCGAGGCGGCCAGCGCGGACATTCAAGCTGCAGCTGAGTTTCCAGACAAGTTTCAAGACTTCGTTAGACGAGAGAAAATTCCTGCTTGTCTTATCTTCAATGTTGATGAGACCGCACTTTACTGGAAAAAAATGCCATCTCGAACATTCATTTCTAAGGAAGAACGTCAAGCCAGTGGTTTCAAAGCTGCGAAAGATCGACTAACACTTCTGCTGGG
The DNA here is from genome assembly GCA_019049505.1 of Pachyrhynchus sulphureomaculatus. Lineage (NCBI taxonomy): Eukaryota > Metazoa > Arthropoda > Insecta > Coleoptera > Curculionidae > Pachyrhynchus > Pachyrhynchus sulphureomaculatus. The sequence continues at coordinate 74,045,124 of CM032451.1, read as the reverse complement.
TGGTAATGCCACTGGTGATTTCAAACTGAAACCTTTACTAGTGTACCATTCAGAAACACCCCGTGCAATGCGAGGCACAGACAAGACAAGTCTACCAGTTGTGTGGCGATCAAACAGAAAGGCGTGGGTTACACGGGAAATTTTTCAAGAATGGTATTCTAATAGTTTTTGCCCATCAGTCAAATCATACTGTGACAGAAATGGGCTTGAACCTAAAGTTATATTACTCTTAGACAATGCCTCAGGACATCCAACCTCACTTGATACGCCCAGAGACTTAAAAGTGTACGTAAAGTTCCTTCCACCAAACACTACGTCAATATTACAACCTATGGACCAGGGAGCAATAGCAAACTTCAAAGCTTATTACCATCGCCGCACTTTTAGCCAACTAATTCATGAAACTGACGGGGAAGGAAGACAGTCTATGCGAGAGTGGTGGAAGTCATACAACATTATGAAGTCTATTCACAACATAGAAGAGGCTTGGAAGGAAGTTAAAATGAGTTGTATGAATGGGGTGTGGCGTAATCTTTGGCCAGATGTAGTGGAAGCACCTAGAAGAATTGTCCAGATGCAGAGACAAGTGCTTGAAGACATTGCTGCAATGATTGAGGGGTCTGAACTTGAAGATGTCACGGTAGAAGATCTCGTAGAACTTGTAGCAACGCACGACGATCCTATTAGCAATGAAGATCTGATCGAGTTACAGAATAATCCTATCTACGATGAGGAAGAACAAGTAGAAGAGAAAGTTTTATCTTCAGGGGAAATACAAAATGCACTTTCAAAAATTTATTCAGGTTTGGACATATTGCAGAGTATAGACAATAATGATGACCGTGTCTTGACCGTGTGTCAAACAATTAAAAACAGTGTTGGGTGTTATGAACGTATTTTACAAGAACGTAAACAAAACGTTACCCAAAAGACAATAGATGTATTTTCCGTAAAAAATAAGAGTATGTATTGCATAAAGTGTTCTTAGAATTAAAGTGATTGATTAAAATGATTTGTATTTTTTTGTATTAAATTTTGACTATGTTTAATCATAAACCTCGATATACGCGAATTTCAGTTAACGCGATTTTTTTCGGAACGTATCCCTCGCGTAAAGCGGGGTATTACTGTATATATATATATATATATATATATATATATATATATATATATATATATATATATTTTTACTCGTGTTTTCACAAGCTTTCATTTGACACCACACTCGATGACCTAGTAAAAAAAATTTTTTTTTTCACTTCCGATTTCACCCTTCGAAACGAACCCCTTAAGTCAAAATTTATGTTACGGTGGTATAAAATGATCAGTGACTTCACAAAACACACCCCAAATAAGTTTTCAACAAAGTTTGTTTCCAATCTTTACTGAAATCTGATGACCTTGAAATTTTTTGTTTTTTGTATATACCATATAAATTATTAAAGGTAATGCACTCGTGATAATTTTCGTTCAATCTACACCCCGTGGAGAATATTCCAGAATTTTTTCGAAATTTTTTGATAAGCAGTTTTCGAGATAAGGCCCGGGACAGCGATTTTTCGCGAATTTTTTTAAAAATAATACAAAGAAAAGTGCGCGCAAGTATAATATTATATATATATTTTTTACTCGTGTTTTCACAAGCTTTCATTTGACACCACACTCGATGATCTAGTAAAAAAATTTTTTTTTCACTTCCGACTTCACCCCACAAAACTAACCCCTATAGTCAAAATTGAATTCTCAAAACTACATGGCTCTGATGAGGCCATCAATTCCTATATTATTACCAAATTTCACCTTTCTATGTCAAATAGTTTCGGAGAAAATCGGGTGTGACAGACAGACAGACAGACAGACAGACAGACAGACAGACAGACAGACAGACAGACAGACAGACAGACAGACAGACAGACAGACAGACAGACACCGAAGTGATCTTATAAGTGTTCCGTACGGAACACTAAAAAGAGATTTTGCAACGCTTATTTGGGTAGGCCACCAGCTTTATCTTTATTTGAATCATGCACCCACCGTTTGGAGCTTGCGCAATAGTAAAGGGAAAAAATTCAATATAAGGACTCAGCCACAGTAAACACACTATACCAGGGGTCAGCAACCTTTTAACTAAGGGGTGCCAGTTTTCATCCATACAACATTTTGCGTGCCGACATAGGTACTTACTACAATTAAAATTAACAAAAATTAACTTAAATTAACTTAAAATATTGCTTTTAGAAGCTTTAATTACAAAAAAATTTTAACATTTAACAAATAATTTTATTATACTAATCCTAGGACCTAGTGTGACCCTGTGCTTGAAGTTCTTTAGAGAGTTTTCTTATATCCGGTCCATGTCTGGTTATTTTCAGTGTCACACATGCTTCCGAGTTGTTTGCTGTCAGCCTGCTTCGGTACGGGTTTTTAAAATCACTCTCATATGGGAAAAAAGTTGTTCACAGATATAGGATGATCCGAAAGCTGTAAGCATGGCAAACGCTACTTTCTTAAGATAAATAAATTTCTCTGGTAAACTCATCCAACAACTGAGTATCTCGTTTGAATGGTTCTGGCAGTCACCTTCTAATACCCTTCTTAATTCTACAAATGTCGTGTTTCATAACTCGGAGCTTTTAAATTCAATGTATTAAAGATCAAAATCATTAATGTCCATCCATGAGAAAAGAGATATGTCAAAGCAACTGCTGGAAAAATTCATTAAACCTGGTTTGATTAAAAAAGCGAACATAGGACCATGTTTATCAAAATCCTGACCCCTCTCGATAAATTCCTCTTTTAAAATTAGTCATATATTTAAGAATTTCGTCTATTAGTGCACCATCGTCGACACTGGATATATAAGTTTTTAAATTTGGAAAATATTTATATGTGTTTGTAGTAATATCGCTGATAAATAAATCTATTTTTAATTTGAATGATTTCCAGGATTCGTATAAATCCAGAACTGTTTTGCCTGAACCTTGTAACTTTAAGTTGAGTTCACTGAGATGGTTTGTAGTATCAGTAAGAAACATTAACATACAGATCCAGTTCTTATCTTCGAGTTCAGGATAAGAATCCACTTGATTTTTTTTCCAACAAGAACGATTTAATTTCGCCCAGATATTGCACAAATCTAGAGAGCACTTTACCACGGTTGAGCCAGCGCACATTATTGTGCAATGGTATATCTGAATATGCACTTTCTAATTCCTGCAGAAACGCCTTAAATTGTCTATGGATCAGTGAAGAACGACCGACAATGTAGTTAACTATTTTAACCACCCTATCCACCACGGATTTTAAACTTCCAGCGGAGATTTTAGCGCACAAACGCAATGAAAATTCAAAACTGATCGAACCATGCGTTCAATAAGAAGGGAAACAAATCCTTTATGTCTCCCTTTCATAGCAGGAGCGCCATCTGTCGTTACGCAAAAAATTTTATTTAAATCAATGTTCCGCTTTTCAAAATGTTTGACAAATTCTGAAAATATATCCTCTCCTCTTGTAGTTCCCTGCAATGGGAGCAGACAAATCAGCTCTTCATACACACTGCCATCATCGAAGTATCGCGCGACGATTGCCAGACAGGCAATGTCATTACTATCGACACTTTCATCCAATGCTACACTAAATACAAAACTCCGTTTGATAGCGTCCCTCTGCTGTTTTTGGACATTTTGTGTCATTTCGGTAATTCGTAACTCGATGGTCCGCGCTGATGCCGGTATATCCCTAATCCTGGCCAATATTGTATCCTTATTGGGCAAGTCGTCGAATAAAATCTCGCCAGTACTCAAAAACGTTTGCTTCATAAATTCTCCGTCAGCGAACGGCCTACCCTTTTGTGCCAACGATTGTGCAATTTTGAAATTGCATTCAGTTACCTGATTTTTTCCTTGGAAAACTTTACTAAAGAATGTTGACTGTTTCTCGTATTGTTTACTTGCTCTTTGTATTGCCGCCCTTTTATCAGCGTTATCTATAAATGACGATTAATGTTTTATCTGGAAATATCGTTGAACACTAGATGTCCGGAAAACTACGCTTTCCCGACATAGGACACAAATGGTCCGATCGTTTTGCTGTACAAAACCGTAATCTGTTGTCCATGAAGTTTGAAATGATCAAACGTCTACCTTCTGTTTCTTCGCGGTCATAATGCAACGTAATTTTAATTTTTAAACTTTTCGACGACTATTGACTGGAACGGATGTTACTTCTATACTAAATGATCCAACGTGTAGCCGCTTGCTATATATAGAAAAATTATGTTTTCAGAAAATTCCAATAATTACGTTTATTAAATTTCTTACAACAAAAATTATTATCAACAACGCGCCCATTGCAATCAAAGGACCGCCTAGAAGTTAAATCTAACAAAAACTAAAGTGCGGCAATATAAAAAGAGTTGCGGCGCGCGTCGGAACGATTGAAGTCAAGTCAAACAAAAACCGCTTTATAGCGGCTCTTTTGATTTGAATTGAGAACGTTTATTTGTGTTTTTGCCTAGGCTTATATTTTGAGGTTTGCCGTCATTAATACTTGCCGAAATTAAAGCCAAACCAATGCATTCAGTAAAATTATAAATTACAAAATATATATATTTTGCAGTTTTTGGTAATAATATCTAGTGACCTATATAATATATCGTTTTTGTTTGTATCGTTAAAGTAATACTGTCTTCGATTATTTACTTAATTTCAAAACATGTCACAGATTTCAAAATTAATGTGTAAACTTTGAATAGGTACGCGTGCCATTCAAAATTGCTTGGAGTGCCAGAGATGGCACGCGTGCCATAGGTTGCCGACCCCTGCACTATACAGTACGAAACTCAAGGATAACCGCATAGGAAAATCAGGTTCGTTTTCAGAAGGTCACGTGTCAATCCGCCATGTTAAAAGTGGACCAGCGCGAGATTTGAAATACAAATAAAGTTGTGCAAAGTTTTATCATTCAAAATCATAGATATAGAAATGTTTGAAAATTTTTGATTTGTTATTTAATACAGCATGAGTAATATAAAAGTTAATGCAGCATGAGTAATATAAAAAAAAAATAAAAAGAATGGAGCACTTTGTTAGAAAAGAAATGAATACAGGTGAAAAACTTGATAGGAAGGTATTTGATGGAATTCTTCATATTCAACTTCAGTTTTTAATAACCTTATCCAAAAATTCAAAATTCTATCAAAGTTAAACGTCACTGTTTGAGGTTAAAGTTTTATTTGCAACATTTTTTCAAGTAAATTTGTGATTAAAGATATTTTTTAAGGACTAAATTAATTTGATTTCAACATACGTAATACCTAATGCTATTTTTCTTGTATCGTGAAATAAAGACATATTGTCATTACTAAGATGTCAACATCTTCTAAAATAAGAGCATTAATTAAATCACTTACCTTTCAACATCTTTGGGGTAGAAGAAGAAAGTAACGCCCGGCGTACAGTTTGAATTATTTTTGCAATTCTCAACGGCACAACAATAACCTCCTTTCCCCATGATTGTATAAATTGTTTCCGAACCTTTTCGATTCTCTTCACTTACAAACGTTTCTAATTCTCTTTTTTTACAAACTCTCTCTTCCTTCTGTCTTTATATTCATATAAACTGCAGTCACATCAAGAAACGATGGACCATACATTTCCAAAGACACATTCCGAGATCGGATATAAATACTGAGCGGCCATTTTGAAAAGGACCCGTCGACGCACGTGCCGTCAAAATCTCGTCACCAAATTGGAGCTCAGTTTCTCTACTGTAGTATGTTTACTGTGACTCAGCTGTTATCGTTATTTAAAGCATGCGCCCACAATACGGAGCTTGCGCAGTATTGAAGCAAAATAAGAGAAACCTTTATTAAGGATAACGATTTCCCTTATTTAGGAACTTAAAAGAGAGGAGGCTGTACTACAGCGCATGCTTGAGATAACGATAAGGACAAAGGCATGTGAAAAATAGGCGTTGCAAAATCTCTTTAATAAATAATACTAGCATCCTTAAAAAACTCTCTTAAAAAACGGTATTTTACAAAATCCCATCTATGAGTTAAATTATTATTATGTAAATGTTATTTAATCTTAATTAGCACCAGTATAATTTATATTTGATTAAACTATTGTTGAGGATATTTTCAAGGTTGGTTTTGTATAGTATTTTCGGAATTATTTTACTGATCTTTTAACAATTACAAGAAAGAAATAAAAATTCTAAGATATATTCTATACTTTTTTTTCTATCTTTTTTCTAAATTCAACTGCTGATATTTTTCTACAGATGTATCTTTTAGAACGACGCTTTCCAACCGAAGGGATATGTACCGCTGGTATTAACAAATGGCACTGAGACGTGGGCTTTAAATAAAAGTATAATAAATAAACTCCAGGTAACCCAAAGAGCAAGGGAGAGGCGAATGCTAAATATTCGACTCCAAGATCGTATTCCTAACATCGAGATATGAGAAAGATCAAAAGTGAGATGTAATAAAACGAATATGTATATTAAGGTGGAAACGGCGGGGCATACCGCAAGGCGGAATGATAACAGATGGAAACGCCGTATAGTTGAATGAAGGCCTAGAGAACACAAAAGATGCAGAAGTAGATCACAGACAAGATGGACATAAAACGATTAGTACGACACGATCGGATGCAAAAAGCAAACAACAAAGCTCATTGGAGACAACTTGGGAAGGCTTACATCCGACTATGGACAGAATAAGCTAATGATGAGGATGATAACATATATATATATATATATATATATATATATATATATATATATATATATATATATATATGTATATATATATATATATATATATATATATATATATATATATATATATATATATATAAGCAAGGATCCTACAGTTTCTGCCACATCTCGCATTTCGACCATCATGCCCCCTCTGTCTCTCCAATCATTCTCGTCCATAGCTCTGTCTCTTATTATTCCATTGATTTTCTTGTATTTGGTGGAATATATTCAAATATTCTTTTTAGCCATCTAGTATCGGACATTCTTTTCACGTGTCCGTACCAAATTAACTGTCTGGTTTCTATTCTTTCTGCTATTGTACGTATTCTTTCTGCCCGTCTTCTAATTTCTTCATTTTTGGCGTGCTCCTATCTAGATATTCTACTTACTCTCTTTAAACAATCCATTTCTACCGCGTCTATCCTTTGCTTATCTTTTTTTTGTTATTTGCCAGCATGGTCCTTACCTCTACAATCGCCCTGTAGATTGTCAGTTTTGTTTTCATTTATATCCGGTTTCAGCAAAATAAAGAGTTTAGAATCCCTACGCATTTTTTACCCCGTTGAGTCCTGTACTTTATGTCTCTCTGTGTTGCTCTTTATTAGAAATTACACTTCCCAAGTACTTAAACTCCTCGTATTTAGTTATTTCTCACAACTTTAAATCTGCTTCTTCTTCTCCATTCTCACCTACCCTAAGATACTCTGTCCTCTTCATGTTTATGTTTAAACCCCACGTTTCGTCTTTTTCTTTCAGCTTTCTCATCATATAATCTAGGTCTTCTTCGCAATTTACTACGAGCACCTGATCATCCGCACAGAATCGAGTTATTAGGAACTGGAATCTATATCCCCATTCTTGTACACTTCCTCCTCCATAGTTCTAGTGCTTCCTGTAAATACATTTTAAAAGGGGGGGGGGTGACAGACAGCATCCCGGTTTCAAACCTTTAGTTACTTTAAACCAGGGGTGCTCAAACTTGAACTGCTGGCGATCTACCTCAATATTGTTAGACTGCGATCGATCGACTCTGAGAGGCTGCAAGTAAGTGTGATGCAGGATTGTCGTCTAGGTAGGGTGTATTAGTCAAGGTAAGTGTAGATCTGCTCTAAAATGACAATGAAAAAACTCATAATTATTCAAAATTGCGAGTTTATTGGTTCTTACAAAACAAACGAGTTCTAGTGTCTAAACTTAACTAAAGAGTGACTTTGCACGTTGAAGCGTGGCACTGCATGTCCTCAGCATACTTTTCATAAGATGGTACGTAATTACCGAGTGCTAATCGCAAGCATGATGACATATGTTCGTCAGTTAGTCGATTGCGATATTTTGACTTAATTATCTTCATTTCAGAAAATGCAGACTCGCACAAGTAAGTTGACCCAAACATTGCCGTCAGTTGAAGGGCGATTTGCCTTAGATTCGGATATTTATCAGATATAAAACACCAGAATTTTGTATCAGACGGTGTGGCTTTGAGATGTATATCTGATATAATCTGCACTAACTCATTTTCAACAGAACATAAGTCCATGTTAAACCGACTTGCTATTTCAGTAGCTAATTACTCAATGTTTTTACACGAAAAAGGATAACTCATAAATGATGCGATATTTGCCAATTTACTGAAATCATAAAAACGTGTTTCGAATTGGCCCAAAATATTTGATAATTCTGCCTCATAAATATCATAATTCAACTGAGGACTCCTTGCTTTCAAAGACGGAACATTTTTCAGATCCTTTCTTTTCAGTTGATCTATCATAAGTTGCAATTTACTTTTGAATGCGTTTATTGCGCTAATCATCTCAATAATAGTTTTTCCTTTACCTTGAACCTCCAAAGTAATGGTGTTTAAATGCATTGTGATGTCTGTCAAAAATGCCAAATCAGTCAGCCATTTTCCGTTTTTCAGCATCTGAGTGTCATCACCTCTTTCGTTCAGAAAAGCTGTTATTTCGGGCAATAATTCTTGAAACCTTTCTAGGAATTTTCCGCGACTCAACCACCTGACGTCCGTGTGAAGAACTAAATCAGTGTGTTTCAGCTGACTCACTATCTTCCAACTGCAATTTAAAGAGCCGTCGTTGCAAGCTACGTGCACGGATATAATTCACAATTTTTATTGCAATTCCCATAATCTCCTCCATGTTTAGAACTTTTGAACACAAAACTTGTTGACGTATAATGCAATAGAAGGAGAAAAATAAAGGGAAATCATCATTAGCTCGACACAATGCCACAAAACCGTTTTCGTTTCCAGTCATTGCTGGTGCTCCATCGGTTGTAATGCACACTAGTTTATATATATATATATATATATATATATATATATATATATATATATATATATATATATATATATATATGTAGTTTGTTACAAAATTGAAGAAAACGTCATATATATCTTCGCCACGGGTCTTACCTTTCAGAGGAATCATTGTCAAAAACTCTTCCTTAGCCGACATGTCATTGGATACCATTCGAATAAAAATACACAGCTGGGCAGTGTCTGTCATATCGGTGGATTCGTCAAACTGTAAAGAAAAGTATGTACATTCCATGATATCATGTTTTAGTTTATCTGCCATGTCCTGACTCATGACTTCAACACGCCTTGTGACAGTCGGACGGGATAACTGAAGTTCTCTAATAGCAGACATAATCTCTGTTTTATTTTTAAAATCTCCAAATAAAGTCTCACCCGCTTCAATAAATGCTTCCTTCACAACCAATTCATCGTCAAATGGTTTCTTGTGTTTCGCCAATATATGAGATATTTTAAATGACGAGATCGTTGCAGCTTTTAATTGTTTGGCTGGTCTTGTGAACATGGTTTGTTCTTTTTTCAAACAAGGTATCAAATCACGTACTTTTCGTTTTCTTAATTCACTCTGTGACGGAAAATCCTTTTCATAGTTTTTATGAACCGTTTTATGATGCCTCTCTAAGTTCCCACGCTTAGGTATTGCAACTGACGCACGGCAAATGAGACAAATGCACTTATCCTTTACCATACAAAAGAAAAATTCTTCCTCCCAATCGATATTAAAATGATAAGTTTTACTTTTCTTCGCCGCACTCATTTTGGACTATTTATTAATAAACTTTGTATCGATGTATCGCCTTCAAGTTACAACTCGGACTGACTCCTATTCCTGCAGGCGCAACATTTATATCGGCGCGAACGAAGTCTCGAATGTTCCCGTCAAACACGCCTCCCGAAGTTTCTAGAAAAATCGGCGGGAATCAAAAACGCGGCTTTTCTTTGACAAGTACCGCGCGTTCCTTTGATAAAGCCGCCTTTTGCCGCTAGCAGGGGGTTATTACGATAAAAGAAAGTGATAAGGGGGTTATTCTGGCCTAATTGTGGATCGAATAAATTTTAGTAGTTTATTCATTACATTTTGTTTTAGTTACCTAAAACAAAATCTGTGAATAGTTCTATATTGGAATTTTTTTCTCGATATCGACTCAAAAAGCACTCGCGATCGACTTGTCGATCGCGATCGACCGTTTGAGCACCCCTGCTTTAAACAATAAAGATATTTTGTTTCCAGTCTTTATTGCGCTTTGCGGATTCTTGTAAATGTTGTATATTGCTCGACCATATGTCCTACTGAGACCAACTTTCGTTAATGCGTTAAATAGTTTTTTCAAGGGTACTGAATCGTAGGCGTTATCCAGATTTATGAACGCGAGGTGAGTCGGTAGGTTTCGAGCTGTCCATTTTTCTAATATTTGCTGAAGAGTAAAGGTATTGTCCATGCATGATCTTCCCGCTCTAAAGCCATTTTGTTCTTCTATGTCTTCATATTGCAATTCAATTCTTTTCTTAATTATTCTTCCCAAAGCGCTAGTGATGCTGATTCCTCTGTAGTTTCCACATACCTTTCTGTAAATTGAACGGATATATTCCAGTCGGATGGAATATTCTTTCCCGCAATCAGGCAGTCGTTAAAAAGGTCTGCTACCATTTCCAATAAAATAGTTGGCCCATATTTCACTAGCTTAACGGCAATATCTCCCAGCCCCTGCAGTTTTTCCATTTTTCATATCTTTCAATGCTCTTTTAACTTCCTCTAAACCTGTTTCATTATATATGCTGTATTAAATTAACAAAAATACTCGTATTATTAAATTAAATTCAGAACAGAACAGTGAATAAAACAGTGTATCTTCTTAAGATATAAGATTTGTGGTTCTTCTTCTTCTTCCTTCAGCCGCTCTCTACCCACTGTCGGGTATACGCCTCTCTCAAATCTTTCCATTTTTCTGTGTTGTGCTTGTTAATACCAGTTAAGCCCTCCGATTCTCTTCAGATCGTCGCTCCGTCTCTGTTGGGGTCTTCCTATGCTTCGTTTTTCACCCCATGGTCTCCACCTAGTGATCTTGCCACTCTACTTATACGTCGCTCTCGCTACATGGCCGGCCCAGTTCCATTTCAGAGATGTTATCCGTTTGGTGATATCATCCACCTTTGTTTTTTGTCTAATCCATTTATTAGTTTTCTTGTCCTTCAAAGTAACACTCAACATCTTCCTTTCCATTGCTCGTTAGTGAACTTGTAGTTTTTCTATTGTCCTTTTAGTTAAAACCCATGTCTCGGCTCCATACGTTGTAGCTGGTAAGATACATTGATTATAAATTTGGGTTTTTGATCTTTGAGGAATGTTCATATTCAGTGCACATTTCAATTTTCCATATGCTGCCCATCCCATACGTATCCTTCTTTCTATTTCAAGCTGCTGGTTTTCCTTTCCCATCGTTATTATTTGGCCCAGATAGATGTATGTGTTTACTTTTTCTATTGTTGAATGTTCAGTCACTATATTTTCGTCATTGGTGTCTTCGTTACTCATGTACTTTATCTTGGAGAAATTTATGTCAAGTTTCACTTTTCTTGCTTGGTGGTGGAGATCTGTGATCATCTGGATCATTTCATTCTTATTGTTTGCTATAATTACAATGTCATCTGCGAATCTCAGGTTGTTTAGCCGTTCGCCAGCTATCAGAAGGCCATTTTCGTCCCAATTCAGTTCTTTGAATACATCTTCTAAGATCATTGTAAATAACTTAGGCGATATTACATCGCCCTGCCTTACTCCTCTGTTCACTGGGACCTTGTTTGTCAGTTCTTGGTTTACCATAACTTTGAGTGTTGCTCGTTCATATATTCTGGCTATCAGTTCGCTGTATCTGTGGTCTATACGAGCATTTCTAAGAGCTCTTATAAGCGCCCATTTTTCCACTGTGTCGAAAGCCTTGCGAAAATCTACAAATGTGAGCCACATTGGTATATTATATTCGGTGGCCGTCTCGATTAGTATTCTCAATGTGTGCAAGTGCTCAATCGTACTGAAGCCTGATCTGAATCCAGCCTGTTCTATCGGTTGGTATAATTCCATTTTGTGTTCCAGTCTTTTTGTTATGATTCGTAAGAACAGCTTGTAAACTTGGGAAAGTAAACTAATTGGCCGGTAGTTTTCTAGGTTTTCAGGGTCACCTTTTTTGTATATTAAGATGACTATGGCGTTTTCCCAGTCTTCTGGTATATTTCCACAAAGATCTTTTAATTCATTCATTAGGGCTTCACCTCCGCATTTTAGCATTTCAGGTATAATATCATCCTCTCCAGCCGCTCTTCCACTTTTCATCTGTTGTAAGGCTTTTTTAATGTCATCCATTTCTATGTCAGGAATTTCTTCTGAGTTGACATTAATTACTCTTTTGTCTGTTGATGAATTGTCCTTTTCAACTACGACATTTTGGACTTTTGAACTGTAGAGGTCTTGATAGAAAGTTGTAATTCTGTTCTGGATATTTTTCTTGTCATTGATTATGTTTGCTTCTTGGTCCTTCAATTTAATTATCTCACTTTTACAGGCGTTTGCTCTTCTAAAAACTTTTAAAAACTTTGTGGTTAGTAAAGTTTTATATCCAATTTTTTACTCACTATGGTTCAAATTTTTTCATAAAAATGAAATATCGTATAAGAGTATGAAACTAATTTAAAAATGGATCAAACTTTTAAATATAAATATCTTATTTATTTTGATATTAGTAAAATCTGTTTGCCTTCTTACCAATCTCGCCAAGAAATGCAAAAATAAACTAAGAATTTTTGGACAGTTTGGTGGATGTGCGTAATGAAATAATTTGACAAAGATTGTATTATATAAGGAATGTGGATTAATTTTGAGGAATTTCTAAGAGAGGGCGTAACTTGTATTATATCGCATCGGGGCATATCGTTGCTATATTCATGGTGAAGTACCATCATTAGACTTTAATTTTTAGTATATGTTATTAGTATATGTCATATGTTTAAATGATAAGAATATTGTAATTGACACGATAGTCCTGTACACGATGAGCATTGGCAGTGACCATCGGATGCTCAGAGCAAAAATAAATCTGAAGCAGGACAGACGTAGATTGATACCGCATACAAAGATAAAGAGACACCAACGGAAATAATAAAGCAAAACACAGACGATTCGGCATAAAAAAATACTTAAGAAAACACGTGTCCCACTTAAAAGACAGAGCAGTGTAGTTGATATTCAGGTTAGTTCAGCAAGTACTCAAGTGATTCTAGTATATTATTACACTATAGCTGAAATAATTATTATGTTATTTTTAGATATCGTTTAAAAAACTATTCCAGAAAATTACCGAAAGGATACGCCTACGAAGAAGGAAGTCTTTAAAATTGTGTCCAAAATACGTCTGACAATATTTATATACTTTATGGCTATCTTAGGAATATCAGCATGTCATACAGCTGTCACATCCCTTGTAGTTTCAGAGAATTATTCCAAAGACAGTGTTTGGGCAAGTAAGTTATCTTCTCAATACTTTGCCTCGATAAACAAACTTCATTTCCATTCATTTGTTATCGAAATAGATAGTGCATTTCATTGTGAATTAATATAAGTAATGTATTCGTCTTAAGGATGATGTTTTTGCGATACAGAGCGCATAAACGCTTTATTAGATGTATTGTAGTCGTTCGGTCCGGTCAGAGTGGGTGATCGCCTGACATCTTCGGGGAATGGTTTCGACGAGATTTTCGGCATATTCTTGGGGCAGAGATTTCCAAATTGTCCGAATTTGTCGTGATAGCTGCTTTACTGTACACACCTTTTTACTACGAAGCTTCTGCTTAATGTTACACGTGGCTGAAAAGCTTTTGGTCTAGCTACTTAAAACACATTTTCTTTACAAAATTCGTCTTTATTCATCAATATAGTTTACTTCAAGAGCGATACAATCAGTCCAATGCTTCTCTAACATTTTTATACCTTTCTTGTAGCAGGATTTGTCTTTGCCTGGCCTGTCTCAGTTTCGGCGATAACTTCTTTATTGGAGCCAAAACTCTTTCCCGCGAGCATTTTTTTGAGGTCTGCGAATAGATAATAGTCGTTGGGGGCCAAATCTGGAGAATACGGTGGATGAGGAAGCAATTCGAACTTCAATTTATGCAATTTTGCCATATATCCACTGACTTGTGACACGGTGCATTGTCTTGATGAAAGAACACTTTTTTCTTGTTCAATTGGGGCCGTTTCTTTACGATTTCTGCCTTCAAATGCACCAATAACTTTATGTAATATTCACTATTGATGTTTTTTCCCTTCTCAGTATAGTCGATGAAAATTATTCCGTGCGTATCCCAAAATACAGAGGCCAAAACCTTCCCAGCCGACTGTTGTGTCTTTGGTCGCTTCAGGCGGTTTTCACCGACTGCTGTCCAATCAGCTGACTGCCGAGTTGATCCATGTTTCATCCATTGTCACGTATCGCATGAAAAAATCCTGAATCATCAACACGTTGTTGTTTTTGGTCCACTGTGAGCAAACGCGGTACCCATTTCGAACAGAGCTTTCTCATGCTCAAATGTTCATGCCAAATATGACTAACACGTTCTTTTGATATCTCTAAGGTGTCAGCTATCTCACGCAATTTCACTTCATCATCATCCAAAACAATTTTGTGGATTTTTTTTATGTTTTCCGATGTAACCACCTCATTTGGGCGTCAGGGCGTTCAGCATCATTTGTATCTCTACGACTGCGTTTAAATTGAGCATACCAGTAAATGATGAGTGATTTTCCAGGGGCAGAGTCCCCGTAACACTTATCAAAAACCAGTGTTTAATCAACACACAAAATTCTATTTTTTCCATCGTTTTGAAAATATCAACAGTAGCGTCACTAAAACCACTGTAACTTGTAAACTAATCGTAGAAATGTCATGAAATGTTGACACGTATCGTTTGAAGGTTGGTACTTCCTAAAAATCGGATTTTTTGAAAAGGGCGTCATCTATGTGTCAGACCAAAAACTTTTCAGCCTACGTGTTAATTGGGGATTTCGGGAAAACATGTTAATAATAATCTTTTTAGTCCTTGTTCGACACTTTTCCTCTCGAGCCACGTTCTGGTAGATTATCAACTTTTTGTAACAGAGAGTATCGTACCTAGGAGCACAGTCGAAGCCAGAAGCGTATTTCTTTTACCAACTACAAGTTATAGCCGACGCGTTCTTACCTGACCTTACTGTAACAACCCTAGAACGGGGTTTATTGATTTAGGCAAAGCCGAGAACAATAACTGATTGCGGACTCTAAACACTTATCTCATTCAGAAGTTGATATCTTTGTGTTTTCAGGTAAATATTTTTCTCCCGTTATGACTTTTTTTCTGCCTGACGTCTGTGGATTACTTGGTAGATTTGTAGCTATGCATCCGTTTTCACAGGTAATTATATATATTTTTTTATTATGTCGTATGAAGGTATTTTATTTCGCACCTTAAAATACGACGCTATAATGGTTTTTTACTCACCATTTAAGGAAAATCTTCTTCGTCTGAGATATTTCAGATGTTTGGACAAAAAGAAGTCGCAAGACGCTAAAAATTATAGGGTGGATGTAACTCGGTAAATCGACAGTTTTTGATAGTGGTTTCAACTATGGAAGCCATGAATTCGAGCGTTTTTGTATAAAAATTTACCCCTGCAGATTTTGGCGCGTTATTCCGTAAACACCTGCAATATACTCAATAAGCAAAATTTCTTCGCTGTCCCAAACAACGGTCAGCATTAGCTTTCCAGGAGACGGAAGTTTTCGCCTTCTTTGAAGTCGAAAAACCGCCTGAAATTGCCCTTTTTGAATGTTCTAATATTTGTCAACGTTGTCCAAGTTCCGAGACATACACTTGTGTTTCACGTTTCCTAGTCCTCAGACCACGAAAAAGATACTCACTCAGTCGGTCTGTTGGCACAATAACTTACGAACGAAACGAGATATTAAGTTCAAATTGGGTACATATATAGTACTTAACGTAGGGATGAAATCTGTCGCTTTTGAGTAATCTCGCGTGAGGTAAAGGAGGTGAAGGTGGAAAAATTGTGTTTATTTTCCAAACTATTATGTGAATTTTTCTGGGTTATTATTGATGATAATAAATCTTATTGAGTATATAGAAGAAGGATCACGATTAAGGAAGAGGTAGAAGTATGTCTATAAAGAGAAATATTCATGGAGGACCTAAACTTCTCGGTTACACGACAACTGAAGAGCCTCCGAGGCTCGCACAGTTCAATTCGTTTCTAAAGCACGCGCTTATAACATCCACCTGATTTAGCCCCCCTGCGACTTCTTTTTGTTTAAACATATGAAGAAAGACCTCATAGACGGAAAAAAAGGATCACGATTATGGAAGAGGTGGTATGTCTATAAGGAAAAATATCTGAATTCATGGAGGACCTAAACTTCTCGGTTACACGACAACTGAAGAGCCTCCGAGGCTCGCACAGTTCAATTCGTTCCTAACGCACGCGCTTATAATATCCACCTGATTTAGCCCCCTGCGACATCTTTTTGTTCAAATATATGAAGAAAGACCTCATACACGGAAAAAAAGGATCACCATTAAGGAAGAGGTAGTAGTATGTCTGTAAAGAAAAATATCTGAATTCATGGAGGACCTAGACTTCTCGGTTACACGACAACTGAAGAGCCTCCAAGGCTCGCACAGTTCAATTCGTTCCTAACGCACGCGCTTATAACATCCACCTGATTTAGCCCCCCTGCGACTTCTTTTGTTCAAACATATGAAGATAGACCTCACAGACGGAAAAAAAGGATCACGATTAAGGAAGAGGTGGTAGTATGTCTATAAAGAAAAATATCTGAATTCATGGAGGACCTAAACTTCTCAAAAGTGACAGGTGTAATATAACAGATTTTTTTTTTTTTTTTTTTTTTTTTTTTATTGGTCTAGCACACGTGCTGCAGGGAAGTCCCTAAAGCGCTCCAGGAGCGGCACGAGTGCGGAAAAAGCGATTCATGTTGTTCTTGAATCGCTGTAAATTGTACTCGGTGGGAAACACAGCGCTGGGCAAATTATTCCAAAGGGATGACGTTCTCCATATAAAAGATTGCTTGAAAAGCGTCGTACGCGGAGTAACAAGCTGAACCTCATACGGATGCGAAGCACCAGCGCGACGTGTATTTCTAACATGCACCGCCTTGGAGGAATTAAGCGGGCTACATCCTTCGAACACCTTCCATGAAAATACTTGTAGAACAGACTCAAGTCGCCAACCGTTCTTCGATGTCCCAGCGAATCAAGGCCGCCGGTCAATTCCGGGTCCCCAACCAGACGGACCGCTCTTCTCTGAACAGAATCCAACAAATGCAGTGTATGTTTGGGTGCGGAGCCCCAAACGTGGGAGCAGTATTCCATAGTTGGTCGAATTTGGGCTTTGTAAAGAATTAACAGTTGCTGTGGGGTGTAAAGCTTTCTGGTTCTAAATAATATTCCCAATTTTTGAGAAGCTCTCCTTGCTATGCCTGCAACATGTTCATGCCAAGACATATTTGCTCCCAAACTAACGCCCAACAAATTGAGCGACGATGCTAGGGGAATGGAGTGCCCCGACATAACTATGTCGGGTTCAGCAACGTTAACTTTTTTAGAAAAAACTGCCGCTTGGGTTTTTGTAGCGTTAAATTCCACTTGGTTACTGTCACCCCAAGATAGAATTTCTTCCAGGTCTTTGTTAAGTTGAACGACCTCCTGCTGTCTGCGGATATTCGCCTGAGCAGCCGATGTCCGAGCGTTCAAGGTGAATGAAGAGACAAGCGTACTGTCATCTGCAAAGCTATAGATTGGATTCCCGGTCTTTTCCAGCAGATCGTTAATGTAAATGAGAAAGAGAGTAGGAGACAGTATGGAGCCGTGGGGCACACCGGCGTTGATAGTGAGGGTGTTAGAAAGAAATCCGTCGACCGCCACTCGTAAAGAACGCTCTCTGAGGAAACATGAAAGCCACAAACAGAACCTTTCAGACATACCATAAGAGCGCAACTTAGCCAACAGTCCATCGTGCCAAACACGGTCGAATGCCCTGGATATGTCAAGAGCAACCGCTCGAGATTCTCCAAAGTATTCAATTGCGTTGTTCCAAACATGTGTTACATAAGTCAGAAGATCTCCTGTTGATCTATGTTTACGAAAACCATATTGGTGATCGCTAATAATATTGAATCGTTCAAGATATTTTAGAAGATGCTCATTGATAACCTTTTCCATGACTTTCGATATTATTGAAAGCAGTGCAACTGGTCGGTAGTTATTTGGCAAGGTCTTCTTACCTTTTTTAGGTATCGGCTGAACCGTGGCACATTTCCAGCAGGACGGAAATATTCCCTTTCTGTAGGATAGGTTAAAAAGTCTACAGAAAACTGGTGTTAGTTCCCTTGCACAGTTTTTGAGAACTATGGCAGGCATTCCGTCAGCGCCAGAAGCCTTCTTGGTGTCTAGCTTCATTAAAATACGCTTTATGATGCGCTGTCTGAAGACAACATCGGGCATCCTTGACTGCAATATGGGAATAGTAGGTGGTGTTTTTTCTTGGAAATCGACAGTAGAATGTGAAGCAAAGAGTTCAGCCAACAAGTTCGCTCTCTCAACAGGTGTGGTTGCAATGGAATTATCTGGCCGTGTGAGTGGTGGTATCGTGGATTTGGTAAAGTTTTGACTAACTGCCTTAGCGACTGCCCAAAAGGACCTGGAATTGTTGGGACAAAGCGAGAAGTTTGTTTCTAATTCGTTGATTGTGTGCCTCCTTGGTTTCGTCGATAATTCCCTTGCATCTGTTCCGGGCATGAACAAAGATGTTTCGATTTAAGGTGTTAGGATTTTCACGCCATTGTCGGTAGGCAATATGTTTAGAAGCAACAGCTTCTTTGCATTTTCGGTCGAACCAAGGCTTGCCGTTGGAGGAGCATTTCTTCGAAAAAGGGATGTAAGCTTCCATACCAGCAAAAATAACATCGGAGACCTTCCTGGCGCAGTCAGATGGGTTATCGGATCGAAAACAAACGTCCATCCAAGGGAAAGTTCGAAAGTATTCCATGAGATCTCCCCATTTAGCAGATTTGTAGTGCCAAATCTTGCGCGGCCTAGGCGCCTCTCTGTCACTGATTGGCAGGATACTCGATGTCGAAAGCAGTTTATGGTCGGAAGAACCTAACGGCGGATTTTACGGTGACCGTGTAAATCTCCGGATTGGTGGTTAAAAACAGATCAAGAAGACTGGCGAACTCCCCGTCTCGATCAGGGATCCGTGTTGGTTCGTCAATAAGCTGAGTTAAGCCATAACTGATTGAGAATGATTCAGCTTCACGACCTTGTTCGTCGGTAGTATTTGAATATTTGAGCCAGTTGATATTGTGGACATTAAAGTCGCCCAGGATGGCAATTTCGGCACTTGGATAGTTACTTTGTAAATGATCGATGGTGTCTGCAAGAGAAGCGAAAAGTATTCGAAAATTGGTATCACTTGGTGGTCGATACAGGATACAGATGAACCTTGTGGTTTGTTGAGTCATTATTTTTAACCACATAACATCAAAGTTTGGGGGCTCCAGAGCTTCTTCTCGTTGACAAGAGAGGTCGCTTCTGACAAAAAGACAGATTCCAAAGTTACGCCTAAATCGGGAATAGAAGTCGTACCCAGGATAAAGATAGTTGACCGTGCTGGTCGATGGACTGACCTTGGTTTCACATAGAGCGAGTACATGAGGTTTATCTGATTGCAGGTGTTGATGCACTGAATTTATGTTCGAGTTTATACCTCGTATGTTGCAAAAATCTATCTTAAAATTATGATGTCTGCAAGTCGACGCCTCCGAACCAGCCCCTACCCGGAGATCCGAACGGGGGGCCATTCTACCTCCGGAACTTCTTGCATCCAGGCGCCTCATCATGCTCTTTGGTCCCACAGTAGTTAATGTAGAATTTTCCTGTTCTGTCACATGTTTATCTTTGCCTTCTTTGGCTTTGATCCAGGGGGTGTTATTATTGGGTAGTTTGGGTTCTGACCAGATACTTTTCCAATGATCTGCGAGTTCTTGTTTGTTTGATGGTTCGGTCACCGCTGTCTGTTTGATGTGCATAGTTTTTTCCGGTAGAACTGTGTTTGGCTTCTTCGGAAGAGGTTGTTGGTATCTTTCCTCTCATTTGGTTCTTTGTATCTACGAAGTCTTGCGGCATATACGGATAATTTTTGTTTCAGAGTATCCAGGATTTCTGGCAGCATTCTGTTGGGAGACCCGGACTTGATCTTGTTTATACTCTGCGTGACTCGTTTGGACACGTTCCCGTTGATAAACTGGGTAAGGTGTCCTAGATATCTCCTGATGTTGTTGATTTGGTTTTCTATTCTTATTTGCCGTTTGAATTTTGGTTTTGTGCTGTTGGGATTTCTTTGTCGTTGCGGGAGTTTTTGATTAAATACTTCGTCGGTTGCGTTTGGGATTGATGGTGGTGGGTCTAGGCGGCGAGTGATTCCCTTCTCAGTGGTTTCTTTGTCAGGACTTGTGCTTTTATCAAAGCAACGCATGGCGTGTTCGTTTGTTCCTGTAGTATAACTCATGCGTTGCCTTGACTTTCCCGCCTTGGTGGGTGTCGGTTTACTCGCCGGCACAACACTTTTGGCAGGTCCATTGTCAGTTGCCCGGTCTTCATCGTTTTGGTCGAGCTGCCATTTCCCGCGACGTCCTCGACCGTTACGTCGCTCGCCCGATGCTTCTTTTATTGGTCTACTGTTGTTTGGGATGTTTTTAGTGTTTTGTGGTGTCAGAAGCTCAAAGTGTCCCGACATTGGGTTGCCTGTTAGTAGAAGGTAAATAGTTTCGGTGTGTTTTCTTGTGCTTATTATTGTTGGCTTGTCCCTAAAAGTTATTTTTGTATCTCTTGTTCTTCGTTGTTTTGAGAAGATATGAAAGTTGCTATTCTGGGTTTCCGAGAGGGCAAGTATCTCTAGGCTCGTTCCATAGGTGCCATTTTTCCTCATATAGTTTATAGTAGTTATTGAAGTCTTTCATATCGTCGTCCCCAATTAATGAAAATGTGTTAAGTTCCGACCAGTTTTGTTGTATATATCTTAGAGCAGCCTCTCGGAGTCTTTCATGATGGTTTTGGTGGCCATATAAGTGTAAGCTAACTGCACGGAAAAGGCAATTTCCATCACCTACAATGTCGGATCTGGTAAAACTATCGGGAGTAGTTTCAGCTGAGGCGGTTGGTTGGATCGTTTGTCGTTGTTGTTGTGGGGGTGCTGTAGCTGTTTGTACGACAGGGGTCCGCCTCCTCAGCACCCTGCCATTATCACTAGTATAATTATTATTTTGTGACATAGTGTTCCCACGAGTATCCTAGGAAAGAATGGTCGACTGCGGCAGAGCCTGGATGCCACAGCAAGGCTACTTACACCCGGAGGGCGCCCGGTATCCGGGGGAACCGTTTGCGACTCATAAACGCTGAGCCATTCATCTTCTCGGCACGGTAAACACCTTAAGATTGCGTTTGTGTTACATATAAATCTGGACAGCACAAGACAGCACAACATGACTCAGGTACCTCGGGATCGTCAATGCCCGTACTAGGAGAATCCTGGGATTCTCCTAGCCCCTGAGGGTATACACATATATAACATACATATATATATGTATACATATATACATATACACATATACATACACATATACATACATACACATACACGTATACACATATACATATATATACATATACATACACATACATACACATGTATGTATATATACATACACATATACACATATACATATATATACACACACATACATATACGCGTACACATACACATATATATATACATATATACACACATATATACACATATATATATACACATACATACCTATATACATCACTCTAAAACTTTCCTGAACCAATCAATATCCATTTTAAACCCTTGGGACCCGGGTTCATCCCGTGAATATTTAGTATTCAAAATTAAACTTAAAACTGACGTTTCGCCCTTTGGTTAAGAGTATTTTCATTTTTTTCTTTATTTCTTGGATTTTACATGTTCTATTTACTGTAAATTTACAGTAAATAAAACATTATCAATTATTATTAAACATTACCTAAACATTCACAAAATGAACCCAAGTTCCAAAAATTGAAAATACACATATATATGCATACATATACACATATATACACATATATACATATATACACACATATACATACATCCACGCACATACACATGTATATACACATACACATATATACACATATATATATACATATGTACATATACACGCATACACACATATATACATATACATACACATATATACATATACACATATATGTACATATACACACACATATACACACACATACATATATACATATATATATATATACAATACACAATACACCAAAATTCCGGGCTCCAATCCATGCGCCCAACAAAAAACCTGCACGACGCCCCGCCAAAATCCAACCCGGCACCCCAAGCCCTCCCACCGCCGCCGCCACCCGACACCGCGATCCCGCCGCCGGCGCCGCTCGAAGCCAACTAACTAAGAGTCAGCCTCGAGCGGCAGCAGCAGCAAGACCACAGCATCCAGCAGCAGCAGCAGCAAGAGCACCCGAAAACGCCAAACGAGACCCGGCGAAACGCCGTGCAAATTCCCTACCAGACGAACAGATTCAAACCCGGCATTTCAACGTATTACATTCCACCATCCGTGAAAACCTCTATTGAAACATATATATATATATATATATACACACATACATACATACATATATATACATATACACACATATATATATATACGTACATGTACATGTACATACATATATACACACATATACACATATATACGTATATGTACACACATACACATATACACATATATACACATATACATACATATATATATATATATATATATATATATATATATATATATATATATATATATATATATACATATATATATATACACACATATATCCACATATACATACATATATACATATACACATATACATACACACATACATATACATATATACAGTAATACCCCGCTTAGCGCGACCCCGTTACGCGCGGTTTCACTATAACGCGAATTTCAAATTTCGCGCTCATGTAGTCATTAACTTCTCTATGGTCGCGGGGGGATCCCCGCTTTCTCTGAATATTCTCTCTTTGAAGAATTGGGAATTCCCTGTCCTTCGACTTTGTTCTATGGGGATTTCCTCGTTCGTTTCGTGTGTTCATTTGTTCCGTAATGTTAGTTCGGTCGGCTGGCAGTTTTGTTTTAATATTTATTGGAGATACATACATACATAATTTAACCCTACGTTAAAAATGCCGCCTGTAAAGAAAAAAGAGCGTAAAAGCGTCACTTTGGAATTGAAGATGAAAGTGTTAAGAAGAATGGAAAAATGGAGGCAAAGCAACAATTGTTGGGAGAGATTTTGGACTCTCAGAATCGACTGTGAGAACGATTTATAAAAATCGGGGAAAAAATTAAAATCTCCAGCGAAGGTTCAACACCTATAAGTGCAACAAAACTTTCTCGTTCGAGATCATCTATCTTAGAAAGAATGGAGAAATTACTGTCAGTCTGGATCGAAGATTTGAATAAGAAGAACACACCACTAAGTCAAGATCTCATATGCACAAAAGCAAAATCTTTGTATGAGATGCTGAAAACAAAAGAAGGAGAAGGGAGTGCCACTCCGACTTTTGCTGCCAGCAGAGGCTGGTTCCATCGGTTCAAGCAGCGTTCTAATCTTCACAATATCCACATAACAGGCGAGGCGGCCAGCGCGGACATTCAAGCTGCAGCTGAGTTTCCAGACAAGTTTCAAGACTTCGTTAGACGAGAGAAAATTCCTGCTTGTCTCATCTTCAATGTTGATGAGACCGCACTTTACTGGAAAAAAATGCCATCTCGAACATTCATTTCTAAGGAAGAACGTCAAGCCAGTGGTTTCAAAGCTGCGAAAGATCGACTAACACTTCTGCTGGGTGGTAATGCCACTGGTGATTTCAAACTGAAACCTTTACTAGTGTACCATTCAGAAACACCCCGTGCAATGCGAGGCACAGAGAAGACAAGTCTACCAGTTGTGTGGCGATCAAACAGAAAGGCGTGGGTTACACGGGAAATTTTTCAAGAATGGTATTCTAATAGTTTTTGCCCATCAGTCAAATCATACTGTGACAGAAATGGGCTTGAACCTAAAGTTATATTACTCTTAGACAATGCCCCAGGACATCCAACCTCACTTGATACGCCCAGAGACTTAAAAGTGTACGTAAAGTTCCTTCCACCAAACACTACGTCAATATTACAACCTATGGACCAGGGAGCAATAGCAAACTTCAAAGCTTATTACCATCGCCGCACTTTTAGCCAACTAATTCATGAAACTGACGGGGAAGGAAGACAGTCTATGCGAGAGTGGTGGAAGTCATACAACATTATGAAGTCTATTCACAACATAGAAGAGGCTTGGAAGGAAGTTAAAATGAGTTGTATGAATGGGGTGTGGCGTAATCTTTGGCCAGATGTAGTGGAAGCACCTAGAAGAATTGTCCAGATGCAGAGACAAGTGCTTGAAGACATTGCTGCAATGATTGAGGGGTCTGAACTTGAAGATGTCACGGTAGAAGATCTCGTAGAACTTGTAGCAACGCACGACGATCCTATTAGCAATGAAGATCTGATCGAGTTACAGAATAATCCTATCTACGATGAGGAAGAACAAGTAGAAGAGAAAGTTTTATCTTCAGGGGAAATACAAAATGCACTTTCAAAAAATTTATTCAGGTTTGGACATATTGCAGAGTATAGACAATAATGATGACCGTGTCTTGACGGTGTGTCAAACAATTAAAAAACAGTGTTGGGTGTTATGAACGTATTTTACAAGAACGTAAAACAAAACGTTACCCAAAAGACAATAGATGTATTTTTCCGTAAAAAATAAGAGTATGTATTGCATAAGTGTTCTTAGAATTAAAGTGATTGATTAAAATGATTTGTATTTTTTTGTATTAAATTTTGACTATGTTTAATCATAAACCTCGATATACGCGAATTTCAGTTAACGCGATTTTTTTCGGAACGTATCCCTCGCGTAAAGCGGGGGTATTACTGTATATACTTTGTTACCTTGTTAAATCGTTCAAAGTTCACTATCACTTTCTCTATTATATAACTTTCGAATGTCGAATATAGGAATAGGCTATTTCTATAAGGTTTGCAGGAAGTCTTGTGGACGCCTACATCGTTATTTTCTAAATATGGACTGTATAGTGCATATCTCGAAAGTATTTATAGACTATTCCTTAAGAATGAAGAAATTTACGTGAAATTTACGATATTAGTGACACGGAGTTAAAGACGAAGGAATTTCTTCTGTCTGTTAGACTGTTGTAATGAATACACGGATTTTCGTCTTAGTCGATTTACTGACACGTCGGACAATAAGTGCAGAGCATGTAGTAAAGAGCTAGAATTACTTATGCATTTGCTGTCAGCTTACCTAATTCACGCTGTGTTACTGTACATCCATCGTCACCATTCGACATTGAGTGCCTTGTATTACTCTTTTAGGCATTAGTATGATATTAATGAACTCAGATAGATCTGGTCTGTTGCAAATAACGACAGGTATTGTATTTACCAACATTTTATATTTTCAATCAAAAATCGCCAATAAGTTTGACGTAATACTGTTCAAGAAGACAACAAAAAGAGTTTTGTACTTAAGTTATCGGTACCTGCTGGGCAGTCTGTTCCTACCACATTCAATAATAAAGTTTCAGTCGAGGTTTTAGAAGGAACGTAGAAACCAGAAAAAGATTGGGACCCATTGAAATGTGGCTATATCGTAGGATGCTGCAGGATAGTGTCATAAGTAGACTGAGTCACAAATGAAAGAATTCTTCAAATAATGAATAAGGAAAAAGAGATTTTAGTTACCATTAAGCAACGTAAACTCCAATATCTCGGCCACATTTTGAGGAATGAGAGCAGATTCCATCTGTTACAGAATATACTGCAAGGTAAAGTGTGTGGAAAGAGAAGAGTGGGGAGAAGAAGGATATCGTGACTCAAAAATCTTCGAAATTGGTTTTCATTGACCACCACGCAGCTGTTTAAGTCAGCAGTCAACAAGGTGATGATAGCTAATATGGTTGCCAACATTTGGAACGGATAGGAACCGAGAGAAGAGAAGAAGAAAAAAAAATCCAGCTTGCCGTATCTTATCCGAATCACCTACCATGAAGATGCAGGGAGAGGCTAGTTCTCTGAAGTTGCTCGAATACATAAATTTGGTCGATGATCACTAATATAACAGATATGTATATTAAGGTGGAATTGGGCTAGGCATATCGCAAGGAAAATGATAACAGATGGTCACGCCCTATAGTTGAATGTAGGCTCAGAGACATAAAAGATGCAGAGGTACACCACAGACAAGACGGACGAACGACATAAAAAGATTAGCGAGACACGATCAGATGCCAAAAGCAAGCAACAGAGCTAATTGGAGACAACTTAGAGAGGCTTACATCCGACCTCACCATTTTTCTAAAAATTAATAACCTATTTTTTTTAGGAAAACAACCAAAGAAGAATCTGAGATGGCCTTCAATCTAATTGGTGTAATTTTCGGCGTGATAAACATGGCAACGTGTACTGTGGGCCTATTTATTGTAAATATTTTATAAATATTTTTTAAAAAAAATGCAGTATATTTTCCTTTTTTTTTGTACTATTTTCGATAAACGAAAAACAGAGCAAAAGAGGTTACAGAAATGCTGAATTAGGACGATGATGAATATAGTACTACTCAGTATATATCACCACTACACCAAACACTTTATTTTTGCACTCGACGCGCGTTTCGCTAATCATGTTAGCTTCATCAGGAGCGATGGGCGCTAACATGGTTAGCGAAACGCGCGTCGAGTGCAAAAATAAAGTGTTTGGTGTAGTGGTGATATATACTGAGTAGTATCATTGTGCCAAAGATTCCACATTCCCAACTTAGATGAATATAGTAATTTTTGACGTCAAATTTTGGTTGCTACAAAGATGTTTTGGATATTCTGTATATAATCCAACTGCAATTTGTTCCCGAATATCAGACCTATCGGTAAATATTGTTAATAAATCATATATCTTTAAAACTAAAAGGCGTCAGAAAATTAGATCTAATGCTCCGCTTGTTAATATCTAAACGCGATCCAACATTAACAGTCGCTTGGTTTGGTGAATATTATCAGATTCCTAAAATTTTAAATATTCCATGATTTACCGGCTTTCGCATTATTATTAAAAGTCTAATCTAATGAAGTAAAATTATCATGTATGGTTTCAGCTGATACGAGGGTCGCCTTTTAGGTTTTTACAAACGATTACTAGATGGCGCTATTGTTGCAAAATTTGACATCTGTTATTATTAAAACAGTGGCAGTTCAGAAATTGGCCGAGCATGTGTTTACAGTGAGCGTTTAAAAAAAACGGTTTTGTGAACAAATGGAAATTTCGCGTGAAGGTGTTCGTTGGATGATTTTTTACGATTTTAGTAAAGGCTTAACTCAATTACAATTAACACGTAGGCACAATTAACACGTAGGCTGAAAAGTTCGACTTTATTCATCAAGAACGATACAATCGGATTTGTCTTTTCCTTCAAAATAGGCCTCAGTTTCGGCGATAACTTCTTCACTGGAGCCAAATCTCTTTCCCGCGAGCATTTTTTTAACTGCAAATAGATAATAGTCGCTGGAGGGCAAATCTGGAAAATACGGTGGATGAGGAAGCAATTCCAACTTCAATTCATGCAATTTTGCCATCGTAACCATTATTCCATACGCATCCCCAAATTCAGAGGCCCAAACCTTCCCAGCAGACTGTTGTGTCTTTGGTCGTTTCGGGCGGCTTTCACCGGCTGCTGTCCACGCAGCTGACTGCCGATTTGATTCCGGTGTGTAGGGGTGGATCCATGTTTCATCCAATGACACATATCGTATGAAAAAATCCTTTTTGTTACGCTTAAACAGGTCCAAACAGCGCTCAGAATCATCAACATGTTGTTGTTTTTAGTCTACTGTGAGCAAACGCGGTACCCATTTCGAACAGAACTTTCCCATGGAAAATATGACCAACCCATTCTTTTAATATCTTTAGAGTGTCAGTTATCTCACGAATTTCACTTTACGGTCATCCAAAACAATTTTGTGGTTTTCCGGTGTAACCACCTCATTTGGGCGTCCAGAGCGTTCAGCATCATTTGTATCGGTACGACCGCGTTTAAATTCAGCATACCAGTAAACGTTGAGTGATTTTCCAGGGGCAGAGTCCCCGTAACACTTATCAAGCTATTGCTTTGCTTGAAGGGTATTTTTTCCCATCAAAAAACAGTATTTAATCAACACACGCAATTCGATTTTTTCCATTGTTTTGAAAATATCAAAAGTAGCGCCACTAAAACCACTTCAACTTGTAAACTAATCGTCAAAATGTCATGAAATTTTGACACTAATCGTTTAAAGGCTGGTATTTCCTAATAATCATATGGATTTTTTGAAAAGGGCGACATCTATGTGTCAGACCAAAAACTTTTCAGCCTACCTGTTAAGATGCTATTAACTAGTTTAACCACCAGATACGGGATAGGATCATTTTCTTGCGTAAAACAACATTGATATTTTGTCCAGTGTTTTCTACTTGTTCTTATCGCGCTTATTGCAGTTTCTAATGGATCATTAATTTGGCAGGAAGCGAGGTTATGGATGCCATTCTCTGTCTATTCTTTTTTGTGTCTAGGGCTAGGACATTTTTAAGGGCGCCTATGTAGTATCATGACTTGACTATTATAAAAAAAAATGGTTAAAATCACAATAGATGTAAAATTCCCAGATTTGTTATCAATATATTTAAACAATGGTTTTAGTCCAAGTGTTTCACTGATAGATAAATGAAAGGTCCAGAACCCTTTGAGATTACGAGGAACGATAAAAAAATTCGATATTCGTGTAATTTTTCCGTAAATTTGTTAGTGATTGCTATTAAGTAGTTTGATTTCTATTCTTCTTTTTTATAAACCGCTGCACATGCAGGTATTTGAACGATCTACGCGGCCAAAAGTCAAAAAATCAAAACACAAAATATTGCCAGGTAACCGACTACCAGAGACAGAGGACCCTTCCGAGAACAAAAGACAACCGCTTCCAACCCCACCCGTGCAGTCTTACCTGTTTTATGTCAGTCGGAATTCGATCCTGTTACCTCGTGTACGTTATCAGTTCTCGGCAAAATCATAATTGAATTGAATTGAATTGAAAGTGGAATTTTATGTCTATAAGTTCTAAAGTAGTGGAAAAAGTGATGGATTCTCAAAGTACAGGTATGTAACTATGTTATTTCATAAAACTTTTATCATTTACTTATTTGTGAGTCACGAGTATTATTTTGTAAAAAAAAAATATGTTCTACTGTCGTTTTCATACTTCCCTGTTAGATCCGGCTATAACGTTACAATATTCTAAAGTTGGTAGTTTCAGTAAATAATAAATCAAAAAACTGGCCCCGGATAAGTCCGGATAAGATACATTTTGAGACTTTGAAAATTATGGTCAAAATTGTGAGAAAAAATAGATTTTTGATTTTATCAATTTTAACTTAACGATTCTTTGTTGTAGGTTCACTTGGTACATCGAGAATGAAGGCTGTGACCCGGGAATACTTGTTTGACCGCATGATGAAGAAAAATTTACCTTATTTGGAAGGCAAACTAAATTGCTTGAAAGAACAACTTTTGTCAACTGAAGGATATACACAAGAGCAAATACAAACCCTAAAAATGAATTTTTCTCATTTTAAATCTGAAGTTAAACGTAGATGGATCAAAGCCCATAAAAAGGAAGACATATTTGTTTAATACAATAGTTCATGGCTAGAAGGAACCTTTGAAATTCCAGTGGTTGACAGTCTGCAAAATCGATCTGGTCGACCAAGCAAACCTTTTGAACAATTGAGCGAGAGAAGTAAAAGAAGAAAAACGGAGGAGCTTCGCTCTACCTTTGAAGAGGAGGTGATAGTGCATGCTGCGCAGGTTGAGTTGAGAAAAATGGGAAAGCGAGATGCTTCAAATGTACTCAAAGAAATCATCACTACACCAACTCGGGCAACGAAATATAAAATGGTGTATTATCGCACAAAATCATCAAAAAATAAAAGTAGCCCTTTGACTATCAAGGAAGCAATCCAAATGTACATAGACGCAGATCTAACAAGAGAACAGTATGAAATCATAAGAAGGACGAGCAAACGTATTTTTCCGTGTTATAGCCTCCTACAAAAGGAAAAAAAAAGTGTTACCCGCCACCAGAAGCGTGCAAGATAACTAGCACTAGTGCGGAAGCTCAATTACAGCCCTTGGTGAATCTTACTGTTACACGACACATTAAATGAACAAAACGGAATAACCTAACGATGATTCATAAATGGGGTTGCGACGGATCACAACAATCCCAATACAAACAAAAGTTTGACAGTGATGCGGATTCGGATAGCAATATATTTCAAAGTTACTTCGTGCCTCTAAAATTAGTGTGTGGAAAAAATAATGAAAAAACCGAGTGGGAGAATCCGACTCCGTCTTCTCCGCGTTTTTGTCGGCCAATAAGATTTCGTTTTATCAAAGAGAGTACTGATGTCACAGAACAAGAAATTAACTACGTGAATAAATCAGTTGATTCTCTCATTCTTACTGAGGTTGATTTGAATGAGAAAAAGTTTATAGTCAAACACAAATCTATCATGACAATGGTGGATGGAAAAGTGTGTAATGCCGCCACTGGAACCACAGCAACAAGCCGGTGCTATATTTGTGATGCAACCTCAAAGGATTTTAACCGATTGGATATAACAAAAGAAGTTAATCCCGAGGCAGTACAATTGGGTCTCTCAGTATTACATGCCAGGATAAGATTATTTGAGAGTGTCCTACATCTGGCTTATAAACTACCAGTAAAAAATATAGAGAAAGAAAAACAGAGGCTAAAAAGGAACTTGAGAAAAAGAGGAAACTTTAAATCCAGTTATTGGTCGATATGCCAAAGGCAAATTTTGGAAACACCAATGATGGGAACACCAGTCGAAGATTTTTTGAAGACCCGAAATTGGCAGCAGAAATAACGGGCCTTAGCTATGACCTGTTATATAGGTTAAAAGTCATTTTGGAGTCAATCTCAAGCGGACATAAAGTCGACCCAGAAAAATATGACAAGTATGCATCAGAAACTGCTCGTCTATATGTGGACCTCTACCCGTGGCATCCCATGACACCCACGATGCACAAGATACTTGTTCATGGCGCAGAGATAATAAAAAATGCTTTATTACCAATTAGGCAGATGTCTGAAGAAGCCGCAGAGGCAAGGAACAAGCACTTTCGGTCTTACCGACAAGATTTTGCCCGAAAGTTTTTACGAGAAAGCTGCAACAGGGACATTTTTAATCGTTTACTTTTAAGTTCCGATCCTTTGTTGAGCAGTATGAGGCTAATAATGAGGATAAAGTCACATTCATTCCTACCAGAGACGCTAGAAATGCTCCTGCCTACAGAGCCGAACCCACCGTGTTCTTCTGGGAGTGAAGATGAAAATACGTTTGTCGACTACAAAATATGATTCTTTATAGTGTATTTTTAACCCTCGACGCAAAAGAGGGGTGTTATAAGTTTAAATTTTACATTTATTTTGTAAATAAATGTTTTCATTTAATTTTTTTTTTTTTGTAAAATTAAGTTTGGTTTTTTTATTTTTTATTACAAATTAAGTAATTTTATGCAAAGTAACTGATTAATTTAACTTGGTAATATAATTTAGCATACAATAGAACCGAAAAATAATTTTGGCCTCATAGATCGTTCAAATACCCCTAGGTGCACTGCTTCTCCACTGCAGGAGATAGGTCTCTTCAAGTTTTTTCCAACTGTCTGTATCCTGTGCAAGATGGAGCCATCTACTACCTGCTATTAACCTGATATCATGAAACGGCACACCTTGTATATTATTATTTTTTCTGATAGATTTTACAAAACCCTCCAACTTTTATTAAGTATGTCATATGCCTATTTCTAATAGTTTTCGTTTTGGTTAAAAACTGACAAAATATGATTTTCGTCCAATCTACCTAATATTTTGCATATTATCATAAAATGCAATTCCAAACACCTTCTCATTATAAATTTTTTCGATATTTTAACAAACAGAGTGACTTTTAAAACTTTAGAAAATTCAAATGTCCCGCCAAATGATAATCGGCCCTGCAAAATCATTTTTTGAGTTTCAGTAATGTAGAATCCACACGCTGCTAAAATGTTTCTTTGGATCCTAAATGCCGCACATATCTATTGAACAAACAGGCTTCACTCCAAGAGTAGGGAACAAATTCCCAACATACGCCAGATAATAGAAAAAGTCAGGGAATTCCAAATACCAACCTATATCTGTTTTATAGACTACTCTAAAGCTTTCCACTGCATAGAATGAAACAAACTCTGGCCAATTCTAATCACTAGAGACCGGATTATATGCAACTTAAAAATCTTGAAATATGCATGCAAATATGCATGAAAAATGCTTAAAATATGCATAAAAAGGGTCAAAATATGCAATATTAAATAATAATAAAAGTAGCAATTTTTAGTTTTTTATTTCAAAATCAGCATAAAATTAACAAGTTATCGACGATGTTTAAATTTAATTAACTGTTATTTAACATTTTTTAAAAAATTATTTAACATTTGTATTCTTCTACACGTAAACAATAAGGTATTGTTCCAAATGTTGGGTAGTAAGATTGTGTCTTCGATCACTTAAAATATGTTTATAAGTGGAAACAGACCGTTCCACATCCACTGAGGTAACTGGGCAGTATTTGAATTTGGGTGCTATGTTAGCACTTATTGTTTCTGGCCAAAGTTCACCCGTCCCATTAATAAAACTATCAATGTGACACAAAGGTTCAAAGCCTGGGTTATTGCACAAAATGTTTTCAAACTTTTCTTTAACTCTACGCGAGAATACATCTGGCAATGTGGAGTTTATTTGACGGATTTAATTCATTAACTGAATTGATTCGGTCAACGCCAAACCTCGAGTTTCAAGCTTTTTAATACCCGCAGGTATGTGGGAAAAGTGAGTGCTAATCAAAGCTATGTTTTTTTTTTAATATCAGAATCGTTAAATGCTTCCTTGGATTGACGAACTGCCATAGCTTCTGTACTATCGAAGTCATTTACTACACCTTTGATGGCCTCGAAATGTTCATTGTAAAATAGTACAGCTTCAATCCATGTTCCCCATCGAGTTACCACTGGTTCGGGAGGTAAAGGCACATTTGGCAGTTTTTCTTTATAGGTGTTATTGCGAGCAGGTGCCTTAAGAAACACTTTCTTTGCTGATGAAATCAGTTTATTTACATTTCCAAACGTGGATCGTACTTCTTCAGCGAGTCGATAGACTAAGTGAGCAAAGCACGTCACATGAATTAAATTTAGATAAAATACTTGGAGGACTTTGGCTGCCTTGAACATATAGGGAACAGCATCTGAGAGAAATATAAACACTCTTTCATCTGTAGAAGATTCAGGAAATATTTTTTGAATACCCTCATTCACAAATCTGGCGATCGTAGAATGATTTGTCTTATCAAGTTCCTTGCAGGCCACCAAATAGGAAGAAAAAGGCTCTAATCTTAATGCACCTATAATTAAATTCGCAATAAAGCGACCACAACTGTCGGTAGTTTCATCAGCTGAAATCCAAATAATGTCATCCTTAAGTTCATTACGTATTTCTTCCAGAACATGTTGGTAAATTGTTGGTATGTAATTTTTACACAGTGTTGATTCGTCTGGTATTTTTTAATTCAAACAATATTTTCGCAGAAAATCTTCGAATGTAGGATTTGTAAGTTTGTGGAGAGGAATATTACTTACAAGCAATGCTTCACATAAATCCATGCTAAAGTGTTTTTTTTGTTTGCCTAGAGAAGTGGAATCACTGCTACTTGCTGCTGTTATAACACATGGGCTGAAAAGTCCCGGGCCTAACACATAGATGGCGCTAGTTTTATTGCAGTCACCTTTTTTTCAGTTAATACTAACCTTCAAAAGACAGCTGTTAAAATTTCATGATATTCTATTCATTAGTTTGTGAGTTATTGTGCTAAGAGTGACGCTACTTTTGTTATTTTCAAAACAATGGATCAAAAACAATTTCGTGTTTTAATTTTACACTGCTTCTTGATGGGAAAAAATACCGTTCAAGCGAAGCAATGGTTTGAAAAGTGTTATGGGGACTCCGCTCCATCAGAAACAACAATAAAACGTTGGTTTGCTGACTTCAAACGTGGTCGTAGAGACACCGATGATGCAGAAACGCAGTGGACGTCCAAATGAGGCGGTAACACCAGAAAACATCAAAAAAATCCATAAAATCGTTTTGAATGATCGAAAAGTGAAGTTGCGTGAGTTAGCTGACGTCGTGAAGATATCAAAAGAACGTGTTGGCTTTATATTGCATGAGCATTTGACTATGAGAAAGCTCTGTTCAAAGTGGGTGCCGCGTTTGCTCACTGTTGATCAAAAACAAGAACGTGTTGATGATTCTGAGCAGTGTTTGGCCATGTTTAAACGTAACAAACCGGAATTTTTGCGTCGATATGTGACAATGGATGAAACATGGATCCATCACTTTACTCCGGAATCAAAACGATCGTCATCTGAGTGGACACCAACTGGTGAACCTCGTCCAAAGCGCCCGAAAGCACAACAATCGGCTGGAAAGGTTATGGCCTCGGTATTTTGGGATGTGCGTGGTGTAATATTCATCGACTATCTTGAGAAAGGAAATACCATCAACAGTGAATATTATATAGCGTTATTGGAGCGTTTGAAGGCCGAAATTGCAAAGAAACGACCGCATATGGCAAAGAAAAAAAATTTTGTTTCATCAAGACAACGCACCGTGTCACAAGTCAATCAAAACAATGGCAAAACTACATGAATTGAACTTCGAATTGCTCCCACATCCACCGTATTCGCCAGATTTGGCTCCCAGCGACTACTGGCTGTTCGCAGACCTGAAAAAAAAATGGTCGCCGGTAAGAAATTTCGCACGAATGAAGAGGTTATCGCTGAAACTGAGGCCTATTTTGAGGCAAAAGATAAATCGTTCTACAAAAGTGGTATTAAAATGTTAGAGCGGCGCTGGAATGATTGCGTTGCTCTTGATGGAGATTACGTTGATGAATAAAGCTAATTTTGAACCAAAAAAACCGTGTTTTCTTTGTTAGGCCCGGGACTTTTCAGCCCATGTGTTAAGTTGTTGTCGTGGGCCTTTTTTTTGCAATCCTGCGATGACATGCTGGTCAGTTCGAAACTTTTTTGTGCACGAAACATTTTTCTCGCAAACTCGACAATATAAAACATTTCCGTCATATGTAAACGTTTCACGATAATCAGCTACCCACGAAGAGACACTTTTTTTTGCGGGTAGCATGGTACACGTTAAACTTTAACACAATAAAAATTGCAAAAAGACTACACTGATGCAAGCGCGTCAACAATAATGTTAAAAGTGATATCTTGTTTTAAAATAAAAATTCGTCTTCGAGAAAATTGATTATTTTGGATATTCCCTTGGCACTATAACCGAATCGATGTTTAGACTATTACAGGTAATGTCCCGGCGATAAGATCGGTTCCAGGCGGCGACATTAACAATACCCTGATTAATTCAATTGCCTAGTAATACCGAGAAATATTGTAAATATAGGGAAAATATGCATCATTACTAGATTTTGGGTAAAATATGCAATAATCGGTGAGAATGGTCTAAATATGCAAATGCATATGAAAATAAGCAAATGCATATAATCCGGTCTCTACTAATCGCCATGGGAACACCTACACATCTTGTAAACCTTATCCGATCCCTGTATGAGAACACAAATGGCAGAATTAAACTATTTCCGATCCTTTTAACGTAGAAGCCGGCGTCAGACAGGGCTGTATTCTGTCACCCTTACTTATATGGTGAACATATAATGAGGTCTGTTTTAGATAGCTGCAGTGGGAGTGTGACAATCGGTGGAAAAAAGCTAAGTAACCTTAGATGAAGATTTATCACACATAAATGAAATTGCTGATTCCACTGTTGTAGACCATTTCAACCATTTGGGACTCCTCGTAACCACATTTGAACTAACATTTGAAAGGTAATTGAATACAGATTATGGAAAGTATGAAAAAAAAGTCTGCAGTTAAATATTTGTTCATTTTAACCCCTATATAGCTGAAATGAGTATTTTCTTCATTGTTCATGAAATTCTTATTAGGTTTGCTCATGTAAGCTCAAAATCTCAGAGGCTTTTAATAAAATAAAGATAAATTAACCTTTATTGAACTGTTTTAAACCTTAAGTGGTAAATTTGACCTTCAATTAACCATTTTAGCCCTTAAAACCCTAAAAATGAATAAGATTTTTAACCTTATTTCTTGTTATTTTACATGGTTGACTTCTGCCATCCAAGAATAAACTTTCAAAAATGATTATCTATAATATATATAAAATGCAACGTCTGTATGTCTGTCTGTCTGTCCGTTAGTGCGCTTATCACTGGAGAACGTACCTTTTTTTTAGAACATACATATGTTCTGTAGCCAGGTATAGGCTATATTTTATTACGATAGGTGGCATAAGGAATGAGCAGAGACGATAATAGTGAATGAAGTCGCAAAAAAGTTTGCCGCTAGCGCGTTCCCCTGCAATACACAGCCTAAACCATTAAATATGGAACAATATTATGTAGCAGAGAATATCTATAATCTATAATATATATATATATATATATATATATATATATATATATATATATATATATATATATATCTATATAAATATATATATATATATATATATATATATATATATATATATATATATATATATATAAATATATATATATATATATATATATATATATATATATATATATATATATAAAAATGCAATGTCTCTCTGTCTGTCTGCCCATTAGTGCGTTTATCACGCGAGAACCACTTATCCGATTTACGTATCTTTTTTTAAATTCATACATATATTCTTTGGCCAGGTTATGTAATAATAATAATAATCTATATCTATAATATATATAAAATGCAACGTCTCTCTGTCTGTCTGTCCGTTAGTGCGCTTATCCCTCGAGAACCACTTATCCGATTTACGTGATTTTTTAAATTCATACGTATGTTCTCTGACCAGGTTATAGATATATATTTTATTACATCTATAATATATATAAAATGCAACGTATCTCTGTCTGTCGATCTGTCTGTCCGTCCGTTAGTGCACTTATCACTGGAGAACCACATATCCGATTCACGTACTTTTTTTTTAAACATACATATGTTCTCTGGCCAGGTTATAGACTATATTTTATTACGATAGGTAGCATAAGGAATGAGCAGTGACGATAATAGTGAATGAAGTCGGAAAAAAGTTTGTTGATAGCGCGTTCTCTTGCAATACACAGCTTAAACCATTAAATATGGAACAATATTATGTAGCAGAGAATATCTATAATCTATAATATATATAAAATGCAATGTCTCTCTGTCTGTCTGTTTGTCCATTAGTGCGTTTACACGAGAACCACTTATCCGATTTACGTGTTTTTTTTTAATTCATACATTTGTTCTCTGGCCAGGTTATCTATAATATATATAAAATGCAACGTCTCTCTGTCTGCCTATCTCTCTGTCTGTCTGTCTGTTTGTTCGTTAGTGCGCTTATCACTGGAGAACCACTTATCCGATTTACGTGCTTTTTTTTAAAACATACATATGTTCTCTGGCAGGATATCTATCTATAATATATATAAAATGCAACGTCTCTCTGTCTGTCTGTCTGTCCGTTAGTCCGTTACGTGCTTTTTTTTAAAAATCATACATATGTTCTCTGGCCAGGTTATAGGATATATTTTATTGCGTTAGGTAACATAAAGAATAAGGAGTGACGATAATAGTGAATCAAGTCGGAAAATAGGTTACCGTTAGCGCGTTCTCTTGCAATACACTGCCTAAACCATTAAATATGGAACAATATCCTATTGCCAAGAATATAATATATATAAAATGCAACGTCTCTCTGTCTGTCTGTCCGTTAGTACGCTTATCACTTGAGAACCACTTAGCCGATTTACGTATTTTTTATAAATTTATACATATGTTCTATATAATTCGATATAAGCCTAGATAATGGGATATAAGGTGAGATAATGGAAGATAAATATAAGTAATAGAAGATATGGAGAAATAATGGGAGATAAGCAGAGATAAGCCTAGATAATGAGAGATAAGGTGAGATAATGTGAGATAACGGGAAATAATGGGAGATAAGGAGAAATAATGGGATATGAGTAGAGATAAGCCTTGATAATGGAAATTATGTAGAGATAATGGGAGATAAGGAGAAATAATGGGAGATAAAAGGAAATAACGGCAGATATTTTATTACGTTAGGTAACATAAGGAATAAGCAGTGACGATAGTAGTGAAGCAAGTCCACGCGAGCGGAGCCGCGGGCACTGCTAGTGTAATATAATTTAACCTTAATTTAGTTAAACCTTTTAACCCTTAAAAACGGTAAAAATGACTAATAGAACCAATGACCAAAACTGCTAAGAATTTCATAAATATTGAAGAATATACTCATTTCAGCTATATAGAGTTAAAATGACATTCATTCGCATTCAATGACATCTTCCTCTTCAATATTCATCGGAAAATGCTTTGAATATTAATTTTTTCCGGTATTTTTTTTAGCTCATAGGGCATCCGTCTGTCGAGCGACGCACATACCTACGCCTATGATTTGTAAGTGCCAATTATATTTTCAAAAATAATAGTTATTCTTAAAAGTAAGAGTAGCTAAAAATCTTCCAGTAGATGCATATCTGCATATATTGTTTTAATATATTTATATATAAAAATGACTTAATTAGTCAGTAGTCGTAACTAGCAGTGCTAAAAAGAATTACGAATATATTTCCTACATTAACACGTAGAATCAGTTTCCTAAAACGTAAATTTCTACCACTGCAAAAAATCTAAATTGTATGCAATATTGTTCGTCGCAAAGTTCATTTTGTATTTTTGTCGGTGTACTGAAAAAATTTGCACTTTTTGCAGTTTAAGTGGATTTCCAAAAAAAAAAGTGAAGTTGCTGAACTCTCAAAGATGGAGAAAAATATTGAAGTTATTTTTCAAGAACATATAGTCACAGGTTTGTTAAAAAAAAATAGGTGATATATCTCTGTTAATGACGAACGAAGGAAAGGGAGTGGTGGGCATATGCTTCTCACCCACTTCTACAGCTATAGACAACAGCGCCCTCCTATCAATAGAATATTGAAGGAATGGTTTAAGTTTTTAAAGATCCATTTCATGGAAGAATCCTTTTCATAAAAAGTATCCTCCCCTGTCGGTCGTCGATATTTAAATTGAGTTTAAGTTTTTAAAATGCCACTGCATAAAATTGCTCTTCTCTTCTTTTTTATGAAATATCTCTTTCTCTCGGTCATCGATTTTTAAAATGGGGTTTAAGCTCCCAAAATCCCTCTGTTCAAAGGTGTTGTTTTAAGTTACCCACTAGTTATGAAGAAAAACTCTTTCTACTACATAGAGAGAAAAGTCTCGAGATTTTTGAAGAAAAAACAATGTTTTTGCCAAAAATCGATTTTATTCTTCAACATCGGTTTCTTCAAGAGCGATATACTTATTCCGGCGATCTTCCAACATTTAGATACATTTCATATGCCAGGTGTACAAGTATGAAATACGGGTTTCAGACAACAGATGGTACACCAATGCAGTTTGTGCTATAAAGATTTGACCCTGATGATTCGCAAACACAAAAACAACTCGCCGAGCAATTGGGCGTTAGTCAACAAGCTGTTTCCAATCGGCTACGAGAGATGGGAAAGATTCAGAAGACCGGTAGATGGGTACCACATGAGTTGAACGACAGGCAAATGGAAAAGCGCAAAAACACGTGTGACATTTTGCTCACTCGGTACAAAAGGAAGTCGTTTTTGCATCGTATAGTTACAGGGGATGAAAAGTGGATTCATATTGTGAATCCCAAGCGCAAAAAATCATGGGTAGATCCAGGCGTACCATCCACATCGACCGCAAGACCGAATCGTTTTGGCAGAAAGACGATGCTCTGTGTTTGGTGGGACCAGAGGGGCGTGGTCTATTATGAGCTGCTAAAACCTGGGGAAACGGTTAATACTAAACGTTACCAACAACAATTAACCGATTTGAACCATTCGCTGCTTGAAAAAACCTCGATCGCATACGGCAAAACCAGTTTGCGACACGTTGGAAGCACTCAGCTGGGAAGTTTTACCCCATGCGGCTTACTCACCAGACTTGGCTCCTTCCGATTACCACTTGTTTGCATTGATGGGTCACGCACTTGCTGAGCAGCGCTTTGGTTCGTACGAAGATGTGAAAAAATGGCTCGGTGAATGGTTCGCAGCAAAAGGGGAAGATTTTTACTGGCGTCGTATTCACAAATTGCCCGAAAGATGGAAAAAATGTATAACAAGCGATGGAGCATACTTTGAATAAAGCACTTTTTATCATTCTTCCGAATTTAACATGTTTTTAGAAAAAAAATCCGCATTTCATACTTGTACACCTGGTATTATGATTTGTCGAACTCTCTAAAATTACCCTCAGTTTCCCATTCGACTTTTTCATTTAAGCCAAATATCTCTTTCCCTGGAGCCACCTTTTCAAATGTTAAAAGAGGTAATAATCGCTGAGATCAAATCTGGTGAATATGGTAGATCAGGAAGCAATTGATAAGTTGTAAGCTGGTGCATTATCTTGGTGAAGTAACACTTTTTTCTTCGCTAAATGCGGGCATTTTTTCTGAATTTCACCATTGAAACGGTGCAATCAACTAACGTAATAGTGGTGATTGTTTGCCTCCTTTTCAAGATAGTCGTTCAGTATTATTCCATGCGTATCCCAAAAAATAATTTCCAAAATCTTTCCAGCTGATGTTTGTGTTTTTTGACGCTTCGGTCGGCTTTCATGCGATTCTAGCCAATCTGCAGACTTCATGTTGGATTCAAGCGTGTAGTGGTAGATCCGTGTTTCGTCTATTGCTACGAATCGACAAAAGTGCCAAACAGTTTTCTGAATCTTCAACACGTTGCTGTTTTTCATCAATCGTGGGAGTGCGCGGCATCCATCGGACACATGGCTTTTTCATATGCAAATATTCGTGCAAAATATTCCTCGCGCGTTCGGTCTATGCCTTCGTTATCTCAGCTATCTTTCTTACTTTCACTTTTGCGGTCATTCAGAACAACAAGGTGGATTTTTTGTGTGTGGTGCATTATCCGTTCTTGTATGACCGCATTTAAGTTTTCTAAACCATCGACGTATAGCTGCTTTCGAAGGAGCAGATGTGCCATAATACTTCTCAAGCCATTCTTGGGTTCTGACTGTATTTTTTCCCATAAAAAAACAATGTTCGAAATTCTTTTATTCCGTCATTTTACAAAAATCAAAAGTTCCGTCACAGCAGTAACTCGCAAACAATGCTCAAAATGTCATGAAAATTTTATACGCATCTTCTGAGAGTTACTGCTGTGCTTACTGAAAATCATATGGTTTTTTGATTGTGCTTTCATCTCTTTGAAAGTCTCGAGATTTTTTCCCCATATAAGCCTAATCTAATGAAGTATATCGTGTCGGCTTTTAGCTACTGGAAAAGAAAGTAAATAATGTTATATTTATAAGAGATAGCTGAATATTTTCTAAATTTGTCCTTTAAAGAGTTATATATAACCATATGTAAGATGCTATCAAAATTAACAAATATAAGCGACGACGACACTAGACTGACCACAAAAAAAAGTTTTTATATTTGGTGGTGGTGTGCTACTAGTTAAAAACCTATTATGTGTGCTAAAGTCGATTATTATTGGTAACACCAGTGTATTGTATATTTTACGGGATAAAAATTTAATTGGACGTTGAAAACATTACTTTTTTGAGGTTTCAATTTCATAGATATGTAGAACTGACAATTACGTAGAAATTTAGATCATGTGCGACCATGGGCAACCAAATAAACCCAAGTTATGAGCAATTAAAAGACGTTTAAAATGGACAAATAAGTCAAATTTCAAACTTAATGGTTACATTAAGTTGCACACATTATTTTTTTTTGAGGAATAAATTGCATAGATATTCAGAACTGACAATTTCAAATCATCTTAAGCCACGTGCAACTATGGACGACCAAGTCAACTCAAGTTATGGGCAATTAAAAGACGTTTAGCAATAAGGTGATTTTAAACATTTTATAGATTTCTGTATATAACTAAACTACTTATTTACGAAAATAATGTAATAATTATTTTTTCTAAACTATTGATTATTGATTACAATTTGATAATAATTATTTCATTATTCTATTCGAAAAATTACGGAAATGGCCGAAAATTGTTCAAAATTGTTAGTCTTGAATACATGTGCAATTTATACGTTAAAAAAAATAAGGTGCACGACTAAAAGTAACCATTAAATTCAAAATTTGGCCTATTTTTGAATTTTATAAGTCTTTTAATTGCTCATAACTTGACTTTACTTGGTAATCCATGGTTGCACGTGGTCTAAATCTGTTTATAATTGTCAGTCCAGCAATTTATAGCTGAAATAACCGGTTAAGTTCAAGTTGGACTTGCGCAATTCGTGTTCCGTACGTTTGCTTTTAAAATAAAAAAAATTGTTACAGAGGTATAAAATGATCAGTGACTTCACAAAATACATCAAATGAGTTTTCGACAAAGTTTGTTTCCAATCTTTACTGAAAAACTGATGACCTTGAAATTTTTGTTTTTTTATATACCGTGATAATTTTCGTTCAATCTACACCACGTGGGGAATATTCCAGAATTTTTTCAAAATTTTTTGATCAGTACCTTTCGAGCTAAGGTGGATGGACAGCGATTTTTCGCGATTTTTTAAAAATAATACAAAGAAAAGTGTGCGCAAGTATTACATTATATACATATTTTTTACTCCTGTTTTCACAAGCTTTCATTTGATACCACACTCGACGACCTAGTAAAATTTTTTTTTTTCACTTCCGATTTCTCCCGACCAAAACTAACCGCTTAAGTCAAAATTTAACTTTCAGAACTACATGGCTCTGATGAGGCCATCAATTCCTATTATTATTAAATTTCAACTTTCTATGAGAAATAGTTTCGGAGAAAATCGGGTGTGACCGACAGACGGACAGACAGACAGACAGACACCGAAGTCATCTTCCGTACGGAACACTAAAAAATTACGCGTGCATTTTAAATGACTTTTAATTACAAATAATTTGAATTTATTTGGTCTCCCGTGGTCGTTTATGGACTAAGTGTGTACGTAATTGTCAGGTATACATATCTATGCAATTGGAACCTCAAAAAAGAAGTGTTTTCAACGTTCAATTTTGTTTTTATCCTGTAAAATATACAATTCACTGATGTTACCAATAAAATCGACTTTAGCACCTTCTAAACCTTAATATTTTTGGATCAAAATCTCAGAGATCTCTATTTACATTTTTTTTTGTGGTCAGTCTAGACGACACGGACACATGGCTTTTTCATAAATAATAATAATAATAATAATAGCTTTATTCCCAACAGTAAGAACCATTTACAGGGAAAATAAAAAAGAATATGAATGAAATTTTCTCTTAAAACTAAGGTACTAAAGTAACAACAAAAATAGACAGAAACAACAAAAAAAAGAAGAAAGAAAGAAATAAAAATGAATAAAGAAATTAAATGAATCAGTGCAGTACAAATTAGAATAAAAGTGAAATAAAACAAATATTAGTTACAAACATCCAACAAGCAAAACAAGTTTCTAAAAGAATTTTTATAAATTTCTACCAAGTGGTAGAACATATTGACCGAATCTTATTTTCGGTTTCTGCAAAAATGTCACATTTATTACTAATTAAGTTAAATTTATTGCACATAACATTAATTAACCTGAGATTAGTCCTGGCACGTGAACAAGCAAAAGTAGCAGTATTTCGGCACTAATATAGCCACCTCCGATAGCAGCTGAGGACAGTCGATGACTCCGTGCAACAATCTATAGAAGAAAATTATAGACGAACACTATCTGCGAGCCTCAAGTGATTGAAAATTAAATCTCTCCAATAACAAAGAGTACTCTATTCCTCTCATTGGATAGACACCATCTACCTTATATGATAAATATTTTAGAAATCTTTTTCTGAACTCGTTCTATGATTAGTTTGTAGCATAAATAATATGGGCTCCAAATAAGAGACTCTAGTTTGGATCTCACATAAGACTCATATAGCAGTATTAAAGATCGTTCACTATTAAAGCTTCTACAGTTGCACACTATAAAACCATATAGACGATTGGCTTCCAGCGTTACGTTATTAATGTGATTAGAAAAATTCATTT
>CM032451.1:73952855-73992855 GCA_019049505.1 Pachyrhynchus sulphureomaculatus | reverse complement strand
TCAGTACGAATACATGCTTAAAAGTGTGACCAGTCATCCTGATCACGTATAGGTGACAAAGTTTTTTAAATAAAAATGCATAAAAACATTACACTTATCCATTTTTGATTAATTTGTATTTGTCAGCTGTTATGATTATTGTCATATTATCCTTTTGAGAATTATTATTA
Organism: Pachyrhynchus sulphureomaculatus; assembly: GCA_019049505.1. Classification (NCBI taxonomy): domain Eukaryota; kingdom Metazoa; phylum Arthropoda; class Insecta; order Coleoptera; family Curculionidae; genus Pachyrhynchus; species Pachyrhynchus sulphureomaculatus. The sequence goes on along the minus strand of CM032451.1, from coordinate 73,992,685 downwards.
TTAAGATAACCAGCTTTTGTTAAAAAACATTATTGTTTTTATTGTTATTTTTAATGGGTTTGTTTATTCCTAGAACAGCGTACGAATTACTTTTTGAATACCCACTTCTTTCTAAGTATCTCTTTTACGAGTTCGTAGCATATTTTTTTTAATTATAAATTTAAAAAACTCTGCGACTTTCTAGGCAGAACAACGCTAACCAGCTAGTGTACTCTCGGACCTATAAAGAAACATATTTCTTCGACCTTGAATCTCTATGTCGGAAAATGCATTTAAGAGTACTATCACACGGGCCGTACTACAAATCTTATCCCTATATTAACGTACCTGTACTTACATTTGTTAGAAGTGTAAACAAATTAAATAAAAAATCATCCAACTACGTACTACATTATGCTAAAGTATTTTTTCTTTTTAGAAATTATTGAAAAAGATATCAAGGAACACGGTGAAAAGAGACCTTCCCTTGATGCACCCAGAGATAAATTTTTATTGTGTCATATATTATTCTTTTTCTTGGGAATTTGTCACATATTACCAATGTCATTTTTCAGTACAGCTAATAACGTAAGTATATTATATATATTATAGTTATTGGCCTTGTTACTTTCTTGTTTTACATATACAAATTAAAAAGATGTAATAAAAACCAAGCGGCCAAATGTCATATTACTAGGACCTACTCGTCCCTCCTTAGTCAATACTTATAAAAGAAAATATGCAACGTTTGGCAACCGTGGTTTAGGTGACTATACCAGGTGTACAAGTATGAAATGTGGATTTCAGACAACAGATGGTGCACTAATGCAGTTTGTGCTATAAAGATTTGACACTGCGCCATTTTGTTGTGTCATCAACAAGTGTCAGACGCGCACGAGTGATAAATTGGAAAAGCGTGTGAATAGTGTTGTGTTGTTGTGTTCAATATGTCGAAATTTATACCGAACAAAGAGCATTCGAGGACAGCATTAAATTTTTGTTTTCATTTGAAGAAAACTGCTGTTGAATCAGACCGATTACTTCGAGAAGCTTATGGTGAACATGCTCCATCGCAAGATACGTGTAAAACATGGTTTCGGCGTCTCAAAAGTGGTGACTTCGAAGTTGCAGACAAGGAACGTGGAAAACCGCCAAAAAAATACGAAGATGTGGAATTGCAAGCATTGTTAGACGAAGATGATTCGCAAACACAGAAACAACTCGCCGAGCAATTGGGCGTTAGTCAACAAGCTGTTTCCAATCGGCTACGAGAGATGGGAAAGATTCAGAAGACCGGTAGATGGGTACCAACGACAGGCAAATCGAAAAGCGCAAAAACACGTGTGACATTTTGCTCGCTCGGTACAAAAGGAAGTCGTTTTTGCATCGTATAGTTACAGGGGATGAAAAGTGGATTTATTTTGAGAATCCCAAGCGCAAAAAATCATGGGTAGACCCAGGCGCACCATCCATATCGACCGAAAGACCGAATCGCTTTGGCAGAAAGACGATACTCTGTGTTTGGTGGGACCAGAGGGGCCTGGTCTATTATGAGCTGTTAAAACCTGGGGAAACGGTAAATACTAAACGTTACCAATAACAATTAACCGATTTGAACCGTTCGCTGCTGGAAAAAAGGCCAGAATACTGAAAGAGGCAACACAAAGTCATTTTTCTTCATGACAATGCTCCATCACATACGGCAAAACCAGTTCGCGACACGTTGGAAGCACTCAGCTGGAAAGTTCTACCCCATGCGGCTTACTCATCAGACTTGGCTCCTTCCGATTACCACTTGTTTGCATCGATGGGTCACGCACTTGCTGAGCAGCGCTTTGGTTCGTACGAAGATGTGAAAAAATGGCTCGATGAATGGTTCGCAACAAAGGGGGAAGATTTTTACTGGCATGGTATTCACAAATTGCCCGAAAGATGGGAAAAATGCGATGGAGCATACTTTAAATAAAGCACTTTTTATCATTCTTCCGAATTTAACATGTTTTTTTGGAAAAAAAATCCGCATTTTATACTTGTACACCTGTTATGTACAGACGCTTGTTGAATGTGATCGAGTTGGACGAACTATTTTAACCTGGATTGTGCAAAATATTGCGAAATAAAACTGGATCGTTTACGTGGATCATACATAATATGTTTTAGTTTACTATTTGTAAATAATTAGAACTTATATTTTAGTATTGGATGTACACTTTTCGAAATGTCTCGCAGCCGAATATGGACGCACAAGACAGAACGTCGTTACAAAAATACTTCGCCGCAACCCAGACCTTTGTTAACACTATTCCGGCACTCCTGTTTGCAGTTTTAAATTTATTATATGGTCATAAGATTAAAATTACCAATAGATTGGTTTATACACTCTTAATTGACGTGATTGTTTTTTATATAATGACAGTCTTTGTTAAAATTGACAAAGATGATTGTAAGTATCATATATATTTTTTTAAATATACAGTCTATCAAGTAAGAACGTGTCCGCGATAATTCATTTTTGGTAGATGCGATTCTAGCCATTCAACAAAAATCGGTAGAAGGAATCTTTGTCTACGACGCATTTTAGTAAAAGTACCAGTCGATTCCGAATTTTCGTCGAAATCACATAAAATCCAAAACGAGTCACTTGTTTCCGCGTCGGTTTGTTCTCGTCCAAAGGGGCATAAAAAGACATATTCCGCGGTCGCTAAATATATTAAAAAGTCGGCATCGTTTGTGGAGAAGTGGGTTTCGTTTTAACGAGACGAAAAATGTCGACGATTTGTCAAAACGTGACTCGGTAGGCAAAGTCACTCCGAAAGTCGGAAAACGAGTCGTATCTTTGTTTTCACGGGACCCGAAATTGACGCTGCCTCTAGGAGCGGCAAAATTAAGGAAATCGGATTTGAATGTGTACCATGAGAGCCTTCGACAGCATCTTCGTGCTCATGATGTCAAATTCCGAAGCACGTTGAAGAAACCTATATGTATATATACATATATATATATATATATATATATATATATATATATATATATATATATATATATATATATATATATATATATAGATATATATAAATCTTTTTGATGTATCTTGGGTTTTGGTTCATCAAATAAATATCTTTGAGTTCTTTTGATTTTTTTTTTTATTATTTTGATGTTTCGCCCCTGGTTTTGGGCATTTTCAAAAAACAGTTTTATTTTGCCATGTCTCGAAAATAAGTGACCGTGATTGATGTATTTCGGTTGATGGTTAGTGTTAAGACTCAAAATGCCCAAAACCAGGGGCGAAACGTCAAAATAATAAAAAAAAAATTTAAAAGAACTCAAAGATATTCATTTGATGAACTAAAACTCAAGATACATTAAAAAGATTTATTTACATAAAGGTTCAAGAAATCAAATCTATATATATATATATATATATATATATATATATATATATATATATATATATATATATATATATATATATATATATATGTACAGAGAATTTATATTTATTATTTACATAAAGGTTCAAGAAATCAAATCTATATATATATATATATATATATATATATATATATATATATATATATATATATGTACAGAGAAGTTCGTTTATAACGAACTCCAAAAAATCACTAAAAATGGTTCGCTATATCCGAAGTTCGTTACAAACAGTAAAAAAAAATTAATATCATTTTTCACTACTTTTTTTATTTAAATTAGGCCCTAATGCTTAGAAAAATAAATAATAATAATTATTAAATTAAAAGAAAACGTGCCAAGGACAAAAAGTGACACTAAAGTTATTATTATGTATTTTGGTACATATGCCAGTATAAACGACAACATTAAAATACGTAGTTTATACAACAAAATCAGTAATTCTCGTTCGTACAATTTTACCGTGCTATGTATGTTCAGGACCTTCACGAGATTCCAAAAAATTGCGAGTTTCAGTCATTTCCTTAGTCATTTCTAAAATGAATTGGACGTAAATATTATCTCCTTCTCCAAGCTCGTCTGCGTCGTCATTATCGCTTAAAATCTTTCCAGAAGTCACTGATGTCACAATTTGAAAATCAGTTAATATTTCTCTCGTCATTAATTCATCGTCAGTACATACGTATTCTTCAAAATTAAAGTGATTAAACATCTTTTTAATCTCAATTTCCACTGTAGTTTGTAGAATGTCAGCATCGTAAACAAATTCTAGATAATCAGTAGGATCTTCTCGATGTTTTTCAATCCACTGAGTCAACGGTAGCTCATCATCTGAGTCAAATCTACATTCCTTCCTTAAAAATCCGCCATGCTTAAAACAGTTTGCAGTGGTTTCTCTACTGGCTCATTGCTAAGCCATATGGTTAAAGTTTATAGTGTCCAAGTGTCCACAGGAAAAATGTTATCTTTATCGATCGTCTCTAACATTTTCATAAATAAAATCTGGCATTTTCAAGAATGTATCACACCTTGATCTATAGGCTGGAGCTTTGTACTTGTGTTTGGAGGCATAAAAACGAATTTTATTTGCTATAGATCAACTTCAGGGTGCGCTAGAAGTTGTCAATCAAAAATAATATTTTTCTATTTGTGAATTTTAATTCTTTCTTCCATTCAATCAGTTAGTTTTTTAAAATTTCTAATATCATCCTGGCTTTACTGTTTGATTTGTACTTTACTGGTGAATGTTGGCTGGCTATCACCAACAATTTTCTTTTCTCTATTCCAAACATATTTGCAGTTACCAACACAGTAGTCCTTACTTTTGATAATTTTCCACCAACACAATTATCTCCGACAAACTTTAATGTCTTATCAGGCGTCATCTTGTAAAACAATCCCGTTTCATCCGCATTAAAAATGTCCACATATTCATAACTTTCTCAAATTTCCGGCCATACATTGGCCAACCACTGATCAACATCAGTCATATCCACTCCTGCAGTTTCTCCTGTTATATTACCCCCACTAACGTTATGTCGCTTTTTAAATCGTTCAATCCAACTTCTAGAACAGTTAAACTCGGTGTTCTCTACTTTCTTTCCCAATTCACTAGCTTGCTCTTGTAAAGTATAGCCGGTAATAGAAACATGTTCATGTCGTTTTTGACTAAACCATTTAAGGAGTCCTTTATCGACTTGGTCATGTGTAGATTTTCTTACTTTTTTACAACTAAAGTTACTTTTGTCATAGATTGATAAGATTTCTTGCCTCTTCTTCAATATGGTAGAAACCGTAGATTTAGTTAAATTGAACTGTTTAACATCACTTTGTTTAACTCCATTTTCTGTTTTCCTTATAATATCGTGTTTGTCTTTTAAAGTAAACGCTTTACGTTTTTTTACTCTTTTTAAAATAAAAATTTAAATATTCCCTACATTGATCAAATAAGCATTAGAACCGCATAACACAACAAGTGAATTGAAAATAATACTGCTCGAACTAGCGACGCGGCGGAAACAAGTAAAATAGGGGTTCCCAGCGAGTTTTGGTGAATTCCCTAGATTAAGTCGCGCGACATCGAGCACGGGGAGTGGCAAGTTCATTATAGACGGACACAAAACATCCAAATTTGGTTCGCTTTATCCGGAAGTCCGATAAAAATTTGCGTTGGTCTTATGGAAGTTTTTTCGAGCATTATAAAATAGTTCGTTTCAACCGGAAATTATCTATAAACAGGTTCGTTATAAGCAGACTTCACTGTATACATATATATATATATATATATATATATATATATATATATATATATATATATATATATATATATATATATATATATATATATATATATATATATATATATATATATATATATATATATATGTATATATACAGGGTGTCCCAATATTCCGTGTACATAAAGTTAATGTGGATTTCTGGGATGAAAATATGACCATTTAACCCAACTTACCTTAGTCCAAAAATTCGTAATTTTTGAGATATAGGGTGTCAAAGATATAGTTTTATTTTAGTTTTTCTTAAGTAGCTTTCTTAATAATTATACCATTTATACAAGATTTGGTGCTAAGGGGTTTTCTGAGATGAGAAATCGAAATCAGCTCACTGTTTTGTTGTAAATTGTAGGGAGCGCCGCTTATTGCACTGTGTATACTTTTAAATTGTCATAAATTTTTTTATACCACTCCGTATTTTTAATTAAATATTCGTATTTTCCCCCTTCCTCTGTCTAAAAACGCTCTCTTGGTAAATGTTGCTCCGAACAACAGTTTCTGAGATAATGGGATGTTTGTTTCCATTTTTTAATTCCATTGTTAAATTCGTAAATGCTCTCTATGTACACGGAATACTGGAACACCCTATATATATATATATATATATATATATATATATATATATATATATATATATATATATATATATATATATATATATATATATATATTTCTGCGGCTTCTTCTATGTTAAGTATGTGAACGTAAAAAAACAAGATATTTAAGTTTGATTTGTGCTTCACCGGACTCATTCAGTGCTTAAAATACGAAAACGTTGGAAAATGACTCTAATTTCGTACTCCCAAGAACAATGATCTCGTCTAACCACAGCCGTGCACGCTTCCCTTCCATCTAGCTCTACGAAAAAACAAAAAAAAATCTTCTGCATCACAACGTTTCGACGGGTAAACATCATCAGCAAGGTTCGGGTTAAACGGTTGAAGATATTTACCGGTCGAAATAAAGTGATTCCAGTAAATAAGGACAATGATGTCATTGAAGCATCTAACCTCGAAAACATTGCCTATCAGGAAGCAATATTATTTTTTATTAATTTTCACTATTTTTTAGTTCAGTTTGGCTTTTTTGTTACGGTAATGGCATGTTGGGGACTACTAACCGGTAAGTAGTTTATCATAAAAAATATATTTATCTGATTTTTCTTTTTGTAGGTGACACACGCGACGAGACCTTCGCATGTATACAGATCTTTTTTTCTTTGTTTATTTAAATTTCCACATAGAAAAAATTAAGATCTAAATCATCATCAGTCAGATCAGAAGTCCTGATACTAAGACGCATCCATCACATTATTTTTTAGTTATATTCCTTATTATAAGTAGCTCAAGACTTAACAAATTTGTATGACAAAAAATAGAATATTAACACATAACAAGAGTTTACAAAAAATAGGGTTCGCGACGTTAATAAATTAAAATAATTGTATACTCCCTTTAAAAGGCTAGTAGTAGTAAGAGTAGTATGTGTGGGGATGCTTATAGGCAAGCAAATAGCCCAGAAAGATCCTCTTTGCCAGTCCCATTTAACGACTGGGTAATGTCAACCAGACGGGACCTACAGTTTAACGTGGGATCCAAACCAGCTTGCTTATTTCTGGTCTTACTCTTTAAGCTGCCTGCTAGTAATGAACCTTGGCAGGCTGCCAAATCTTTAATGCTAAGTATGTTCGTTTAAGGATGGCGTGGTAATCTAACAGATCAGTTTCAGATGTGTCCCATTTTAAAAGAACGCAACTTACTTCTGGGAAGCCGAAACTATACTATGAAGCCAAAGCTGTCACCTTTAGAAGGCAGCACTGAACGCAATTACTCCATTATTATTATTATATAGTTCGAGGGGCTGTCCCCTGTTAGCTTTTCTCAGTGCGGGATTCTGCTTCTTATGATTTGGCTTATAAGGGATTTCGTATATAGGCATTTTAATTCGTAGTTTGTTCTTCTCCACAGTTCCTCTCTTTTCCTTCCTCCGTAGATTATTCTCAATGCTTTCCTTTCCCATATCTCCAACGTCTCCTTTTCTCTTATATTCAGTTTCCACGTTTCGCATCCATATGTCACCGTGGGTCTGAGACATCTGTCGTATATATTCTTTCTTTTGCTTTTCTTGATACATTCTTTCATTTCAATATTGGATTTATTGCCCCCAACATCTCCGTCCTTTCGCTATTCTTTCTTGTATCTCCGTCCTTTCTTGGATGTCCGTCCATTCTTGTCCACTCTCTGTTATTGTTACTCCCATATAATTAAATTTGCCTACTTTTTCAAACATATATCTTTTCCCTAAGTTGTTTATTATATCTAAACTTTTGTTGTTTTTATTATCCTTCTTCTTTGTAATTTCCATGTATTTTTTTTTCCACATTTATCTGTTCTCCTCTCATCCTTCCCCTTTCTTCTATCCTACTTATGACTTTTGTTCTCTGCAATCACTGTTACATCATCCACATAGGCCAAGCATTGGCAGGTTTGTTGATATATCGTTCCATTTGTTTTTATTGCTGACTCCCGGATTAACTTTTCTAGTACCAAATTAAACAGACATGTCGGCAATGGATCCTCCTGTCTTAATCCTCTCTTCACCATAAACTTGTCTAATACTTTGCCCTGAACCAACACTCTATCTGTGTCATTCAGGGTCATTCTCACCATACGAATCAACTTACTTGGAATTTTTAGTTCTTCCATTATCTTGTAGAGTTCTTCTCTATTTACAGAGCCGTATGCTTGTCTGAAATCCACAAAGACCAAGTGTAGTGCCAAATTTTGTTCTAAGCTATTATCTTGGATTTAATTAATCGAAAATATCTGGTCCGTAACGGATCTATTTTTCCTAAATCCACACTGGTACTCTCCCAGAATAGACTCGACTTTCTCTTCGAGTCTGTTTTTGATAGTCACCACTATTATCTTGTACACGACATCCAGTAAGGCTATTGTCTATAATTAGCAGTTTTTGTCCTTTTTTGTATATTGGACAAATGAGCCACTCTCTCGAGCTTACTGGCATCTTTTCTGTTTCCCATATTTCTTACACCAACCGGCATATTTCATTTTCCAGATATACTCCTCCAGCTTTTATCATTTCTGCTGTTATACCATTTCCACCCGGGGCCTTATTATTTTTTTGGGTTCTGAGTATTTCTCTTATTCCTTCTTTGCAGGGTTTGTTTGTCCCCTCCTGCCCTTCAGTTAATTTTGCTTCATATTTCTCATTCAACTCCTGTTTTTCATCTCCATTTAATGTTTCTATAAAGTATTGCGCCCATCTATTCAGTCTTTTTGCCAAGCTTACTGCTAAACTTCCATCTTTTTTTCTACATATTAGCATTTTGTCTCTATTTATTCCCTTTGTTTGCCTCACCTCTCTATAGAATTCTCTGACTTGTTTCCCTTTGTGATTTTCCTCCATTTCGTGCAATTTTCTGTCCATATCGATCCGTTTCTTTTCTTTCATTGTTTGTTTTGTTATTCTGCGGCATTTTGTGTACTCTTGATCATTTCCTTTTATTTCTCTCTGTTTTCCACTACTTTTCACATTCCCTGTCAAGCTATTTCTGCTCCCTCTTTTCCGTTTTTTCCTGATTTTAGCATCTTTGCCGCTTTTGTTACCATTTTTTCAATTTGCTTCCATTTTTCTTCGATATTATCTCTGTTAATCTTTACATTCTTACTAATTTCTTGTGCAAAAGACTTCCTAATTTCTTCATCCTTTAACTTTTCCCAACTCTGGATCCCTTTTGGTTGCTTTCACTAGGAGGTGTCGAATGTTTTAATCTTGCTGTTACCATTATGTGGTCACTGTTTGCATCTGCCCCTCTGTAACTTCCCGGATTAGTCACCAATCTGCTATGTTTAGCCTCAATTATTATATGGTCAATTTGATTTTCCGTCATTTTGTCTGGAGATATCCATGTTGATTTATGGATATTTTTCTTCTCATACTCGCATACTCTATCAACTTACTTCATTATTACCGATATATTACTCACATTTCCCTAAACGTTTTTTTTTAATTTTTTAGGTGTTAATATTGTGAATATTGTTAGCACGTCGCTACTGTTCCCCAGATTTCCTCACAATTATATGGAAACCTTATTAACCGGAGAAAGTATATCTGGGATAATCATGGACATTTTGAATATCGTCTCTGTGATACTTATCGGCGATGTAGTTGATTCAACTTTAATGTACTTTATTTTTGGAAGTTTTATGATAACTGGAACTCTTATACTGACTGTGATGTTGTCAAAGACTGATTTTTATAAGTAAGTAAATTATTTTTTGATCGCCTCTACACCCAAGTCAGGGCAAAACTGGGTACTTTCTTGACAATCTGGTGGACACGCATATAAAACTTTTTTTTTTCAACAGAAAAAAAAAAATAGTTTCATGTCAAATAATTTATAACGCAACTTGATAATTAATTAAATAAGTACTTGACTGGACTTACTTTTTAAGCAGATTAAGCCACAACTATTGGTTTTAGCTACAGTATCGCTAACAATTAATGTACGAGGGTCATTCAATAAGTAAAGAGACCAATGGCTCTAGCTTAAGAATAGTTTATGGGATTGCTACAAAATTTAGCCTACTTTTCGACATTATCGACATATTAAAGAAATTATCGACGAAACTAATGAGGCACACAATCAACGAATTAGAAACAAACTTCTCGCTTGTCCTAATAATTCCAGGTCCTTTTGTTCAGTCGCTAAGGCAGTTAGTCAAAATTTCACCAAATCCACCATACCACCACTCACACGGCCAGATAATTGTTGTCTGAATTCTTTGCTTCACCTTCTACTGTCGATTTCCAAGGAAAAACACCACCTACTATTCCCATAGTGCAGTCAGGGATGCCCGATATTGTCTTCAGACAGCGTATCATAAAGCGTATTTTAGTGAAGCTAGACACCAAAAAAGCTTCTGGCACTGAGGGAATACCTGCCATAGTTCTCAAAAACTGTGCGAGGGAACTAACACCAGTTTTCTGTAGACTTTTCAACCTATCCTACAGAAAGGGAATATTTCCTTCCTGCCGGAAATGTGCCACAGTTCAACCGATACCTGAAAAAGGCAAGAAGACCTTGCAAAATAACTACCGACCAGTCGCACTGCTTTCAATAATATACGAAAGTCATGGAAAAGGCTATCTATCAATCAGCATCTTCTAAAATATCTTGAAGGATTCGACATTATTAGCGATCACCAATATGGCTTTCGTATACATAGATCAACAGGAGATCTTCTGACTTATGTAACACATGTTTGGGACAACGAAATTCAACACTTTGGAGAATCTCAAGCGGTTGCTCTTGATATATCCAAGGTATTCGATCGTGTTTGGCACGATGGACTGTTGGCTAAGCTACGCTCTTATGGTATGTCTGAAAAGTTCTGTTTGTAACTCTCATGTTTCCTCAGAGAGCGCTCTTTACGAGTCGCAGTCGACTGATTTCTTTCTAACACCTTCACTATCAACGCCGGTGTGCCCCAAAGCTCCATAGCTCTCCTACTCTCTTTCTTATTTACATTAACGATCTGCTGGAAAAGACCAGGAATCCAATCTACATCTTTGCAGATGACAGCACGCTTATCTCTTCATTTACTTTGAACGCTCGGACATCGGCTACTGAGACGAATATCCACAGACAGCAGGAAGTCATTCAACTTAACAAAGACCTGGAAGAAATTCTATCTGGGGTGATAGTAACCAAGTGGAATTTAACGCTACAAAAACCCAGGCGGCAATTTTTTCTCAAAAAGTTAATGTTGCTCAACCCGACATAGTTATGTCGGGGCACTCCATTCCTCTAACATCGTCATTCAATTTGTTGGGCGTTAATTTGGGAGCAAATATGTCCTGGCATGAACATGTTGCAGGCATAGCAAGGAGAGCTTGTCAAAAGTTGGGAATATTATTTCGAACCAGAAAGCTGTACACTCCATAACAACTGTAAATTCTTTACAAAGCTCAAATTCGACCAGCTATGGAATACTGCTCCCATGTTTGGGCTCCGCTCCCAAACATACACTGCATTTGTTGGATTCTATTCAGAAAATGATTGGAAACCCGGAACTGACCGGCGGCCTTGATTCGCTAGAACATCGAAGAACGGTTGGCGACTTGGGTCTATTCTACAAGTATTTTCATGGAAAGTGTTCGAGGGATGTACCCCGCTTAATTCCTCCTAGAGGGATGCATGTTAGAAATGCACGTGGGCTAATACGTCACATCCGTATGAGGTTCAGCTTGTTACTCTCCTCGTACAACTCTTTTCAAGCAGTCTTTTAGATGGAGAACATCATCCCTTTGGAATAATTTGCCCAGGACTGTGTTTCCCACCGAGTACAATTTACAGCGATTCAAGAACAACGTGAATCGCCTTTTCCGCACACATGTCGCTCCTAGAGCGCTTTAGGGACTTCCCTGCAGTACGTGTGCTAGACCCATAAAAAAAATCCCCCCAACGTTAATACACTTGTCCCACCTTTCTGCTAGCTGCTTGATTCCTGTGGCAAAGAATTCTTTCGGTTGAAGTCGAAGCCACTCTTCAGTTCTTAATCGATGGTGAACCTCTTTCCACGTAGTGCATCTTTGAGAGGTTCGAACAGGTAAAAAATCACACAGAGCCAGGTCTGTGCTGTACGCGGGATGAGACAAGATCTTCCAACCCAGTTCTTGAAGCTTTTCTTGGGTAAGCCGAGCCGTACGAGGCCGGGTATCGTAAATGGCTCTGAATAATACTGTGGACAGTTCCAACGCTTACCCCAACCTCCTGAGCTATAATTTTAAAAGTAATCCTTCCGAATAAGTCCATCAATCCTTGATTCCAACGAGGGACTTTTGAACCGATCTATCCACTTGTAAACGTTCGCGCGGTTCATGCAACTTTGTCCATACTATAATAACATTCTAGAATGTATTCCACTTGGCTTAACATCTGTTGGTACTAAGTATCTGATGACAGACCGCTGCTCTTCTAAAGTGCATTCTTCCCATGAACTCGCCATGGTAGACTGAATATTTTGAGGTTATGTTTACATTACATGATCGAACAGCTGATTAAAATTCTCACAAGGTTGCCAACCTACACTCCTAGAAGTATGGAGCGGTTTCGTTGAATGGGTGTAAGCTAAGACCAATTGTCTCTTTACTTATCGAATGACCCTCGTACATACGTACATATTATGGTGCTTTTAGATATTATTTAAATACTATGCCAGAAAATTTCAAAAGAGATATACCCAAGAAGAAGGAAGTGTTTAAAATCCTGTCCAAAATACGTCTCACAATTTTTATATACTCCATAGCTTTCCTAGGATTAGCAGCTACTAATACGGCCGTCACATCACTCGTAGTTTCAGAGCAACATTCTCAAAACAACGTTTGGGCAAGTAAGTAATTAATACATCTTATCATGGCTACGTCTCGATAAACAAACATCGTTTTTGTTCATTCGTTTCCTGAAATCTTCAATAATTATATTAATAACACTCTACATATATTTTGGTGCCTAGGATTTTAGACCTGATTTTAAATATGTCTGATAAGGTGATGTCAAAAATGTTAGTGGTTTTTTTGTATCAGCTCTAGTTAATGAGATAGAAAAAAATGCATTTTTACAAAAATATGGCTTTATTTTAACATTCTACATGAAGAAACTGTTTTTTAAGTGATTTTTTAGAGTGAAATTGTCTTGAGCAATCTCGCATAAGTCCCCAGCAATAGTCTGCCATATATGAACGTCCCATCTGCCTTGATACCTGTTCTCCATTGTTTTTATATCTGGTGGAAACGATCTCCTTGTTCTTCACTCAAATCTCCTAGGTTATGTTGAAAATGATCTATATGGCTATTAAGGTAATGTATTTTATGCTTATATGACTATGCCTAAATTTTTAAGGTGATGAAGCATTTCATCAACTAACTGTACATAGTTATCAGCCTTGTAATTTCCGAGGAAATTTTTTACAACCGCTACAAAAGAAAAAAAAAAAAAAAAGAAAAAGGAAGAAAAAAAAAAATTTCCACGCAAGTTGTTCAACTTCAGTCATAGATGTCTCAAAATTAGTGGAGTCTTTAATTAATCGACGTATTTGGGGCCCATCAAAGTCTGCCTACTTTTAGTTTTTCAGTACTTAATCCAGGAAATTTTTTAGAAATAAAATGGAAACATTGACCATTTTTGTCCAGACCTTTGATATATTGCTTCATTAGCCCTAATTTTATGTGCAAGGATGGAAGAATGATTTTTTACCGCGGAACCAAAGGCTCATTTATCACAACCAAGGCATCTTTCACAGGCCAATTTTTTTGTATCCATTGTCTTGATTTGACTCGACTGTCTCACAAACAAATGAAACATGGATATATTGTATAGCCACTTTGTCCTAACAAAAAATTAACCATCTTCAAGTAGACACATATTACCCATTTATATTGAACATATTTTATTTTCTGTAAAAGTACTGGAATCACTTGATATTCTTCTTTCATACAAGTACAGTGGGCAATCGGAATAGAAACATATTTATAGCCATCATGTAAAAGTACAGCTTTTACACTTCGTTTACTGCTGTCAATAAAGAGACGCCAATCACTTGCCTGATAGGTCTCCAAGCACATGAAAGTGAGTAAGCCGCTCACATCACTACAATATACTAAATTTTCACCAGAAGAAAAAAATTGCAATAAGTTTTGTTCTCTCGTGCAATATGAATAAATTTTTACATCAGAAGATAGGCAATTTTGTTCTTTTAATCTTGATGCCAGCAATTCGGCACGCTCTTTTTTTTTATTAATTAACGGGCAATGCCCAATTTTAAAACAATACAATAAAATATCTTAAGACGACAATAAAGTAAAAAGAAAATTTTAGAGTATGAGGGAAAGAGAAAAAAGAAAATAATAATAATAATAAAAATAGAAAAGGAAATAATGATTGTAACAATAAGTAGCAAAAAGTAACAAAATGTACATCATACTCCACACAACTGTCTATAAAACATAGATCTTCCAACGAAAAAGTCCAGACTGGGATGCTCATTGGCAAGGCGACATGACCTAGATACAAAACTATTGCATCCGTAGTTGGTCCTGTGGGATGGCACAAAAAAAAAGTGTGCCTCGAATGGGTCACCCTGGAAGGCACATGCAGACCAATTCTATCCAGCAGAAAGGGACAATGGTAGTTACTATGGAGAATATTATAAAGCATTTTGAGATCGATAGCAACTCTGCGATCTTGTAAAGTTTGAATGTGAAGCTCAGATTCTATCTGAGGGTAGTAAACTCAGGTCTATTGATCTTAAAGGCAATGTATCTCAGAAATTTGTGCTGCACTCTCTCAATGCATTGAACATTACCATAGCAAGGACTCCATACACTGGAGGAATACTCTAAACGAGCTCTAATCAGTGAGCAGAGCTTAATTGCAGCTATACTATTAAAGCCCAGTGTAATACGCTTAATAAATCCCAAAAGCTGGAGAGACTCGGAAACGATATTCTGTATATGAGGTATAAAAGTTAATTTGGAGTCAGTAATATGCCCTAGATCTTTGACTTCAGACACTCGTTCAAGAACAGCATCCCCGATCTTGTATGGATAATCTAACTGAGTCCGGGACTTACTGAAAACGATAGAATGACACTTAGTCGCATTTAGCTGCATACTATTGTCCTTGCACCAAGATACAAGCTGATTCCAATCTGTCTGAAGTCTGTAACAATCATCAAATACAGACACCTCAATATACAACTTTAAATCATCGGCAAAAAGGAGGACCTCACTATGTGCAAAACGATGAGTCAAGTTGTTAATAAATAAGTTAAACAGAAGAGGACCCAAGTGCGATCCCTGAGGAACTCCAGAGGGGACATGTATACTATCTGATAAGTAGTTATTAAAGCGGACAGTCTGTGTACGTTCAGTCAAATAGCAGGCAAGCCAATCCAACATTACTTTGAAAGATCTAAGTTTCTGATGAGATCATTAAGCTCTTTTTGTGTAAATAAATTAGGATTCGATGTTTCTGCACAATATTTACTTCCTTGATAAGCACTGGGTTCCTCAATTTCTTCATCCTGAAATTGTGGTAGCTGATGAAAAACTGGTACTGGAACGTTTTCTGAATGGAGTATAGATCTTTTTGCTGGAGAAATATTGGGATATTTCCATTTATGACGATTGGTTTTATTGATGCCCACTAAATTTGTTTTTGATTCTTTCCAAATCATGCGTACTCCAAATTTCAGAGATTTACGTGTACCTTTCTCCCACAGTTGCAGATGTTTAATGCATATTTTACATACACTATGAGGCACCCGCGCTTGATCTTGATTGCGAATTTCTGTACTGAAGTAAGCAAAATATAAACAGGTCACAGTATCTGTTACCAATTCTCGCTGATCTTTCAAAATATATTCATCACCAATATAACAAAACTTATCAGGATCGTTAACACAACGTCTTAACTTACTAGCCATTATGAGATAATAAAATTAATTCCATTCCATCTTTTATGGTTAAAGATTGTATGGGTGCACTTATGGTGCCTCTAAAATACATATTTAATCTGACGTTAAGGACGTTAACATTTCCGGAGAGCTGGAAGGAAACAAGGGTGTGCCCCATTTTCAAGTCCGGCGAACGTAGCGAGGTAAACGACTATCGATCTATTTCTATTCTGAACAATTTTTCGAAGCTATTTGAAGTAATTCTGTATAATCGCATTTATTCTCAGGTTAGAGGTATTCTGTCAACCGATCAACATGGATTTATTGATGGTAGATCCACTGTAACAAACTTGGGAGTTTATACAAACTTTACAGAGAACATATTAGACGCAGGAGGGCAGGTTGACGTAATATACACGGACTTTTCTAAAGCCTTTGATAGAATATCTCATTTTGTTTTGCTGCAGAAGCTTTGGCGTATGGGTTTTGGTGTAGATGCGTGCAGTTTGTTTTCTTCATATTTTTGGGGGGGGGGGGCGCTCTCAGTCAGTACACTATAATGGACATATTTCCGATTCCTATACCGCAACCTCGGGCATGCCACAGGAATCCAATCTTGGTCCCCTAATATTTTTGCTTTATATTAATGACCTCTGTGATACTCTGAATTGTGGCAGGCTGCTTTTCGCTGATGATCTCAAGGTGTATGCGCCCGTCTCATGTATTCAGGACTGTAAAGTGCTTCAAACTGAGCTTTGCGTGCTTGAGGAGTGGTGTAAGCACAATAAATTAGACTTGAATATCTCTAAATGTAAAATTATGTCGGTGATGAGGAAAAACCATATAATAACATATGAATATTCACTAGAAACGTCAACTCGCGGGCGCACCAACAGTGTAAGAGACTTGGGAGTAGTACCTATTCGATAACAAAATGAATTTTTCTAATCACATTAATAATGTAACGCTGGAAGCCAATCGTCTATATGGTTTTATAGTGCGCAACTGTAGAAGATTTAATAGTGAACGATCTTTAATATTGCTATATGAGTCTTATGTGAGATCCAAACTAGAGTATGCCTCTCTTATTTGGACCTCATATTATTTATGCTACAAACTAATGTTAGAACGAATTCAAAAAAGATTTCTAAAATATTTATCATATAAGGTAGATGGTGTCTATCCAATGAGAGGAATAGAGTACTCTTTGTTATTGGAGAGATTTAATTTTTAATCACTTGATGCTCGCAGAAAGTGTTCGTCTATAATTTTCTTGTATAGTTTGTTGCACGGAGTCATCAGCTGCCATCGGAGGTGGCTATATTGGTACCTAGAATTAATTCACGAAATACTGCTACTTTTGTTTGTTTACGTGCTAGGAGTACTAATCTCAGGTTAATTGAACCAATCAATGTTATGTGCAATAAATTTAACTTAATTAGTAATGAATGTGACATTTTTTGCAGACACCGAAAATAAGATTCGGTCAATATGTTTAGATCATTTCACTTGATAGGGCATTTATAAAAATTCTTTTAGAAGCTTGTTTTGCTTGTTGTATGTATGTAACTAATTATTGTTTTATTTCACTTTTATTCTAATTTGTACTGCACTGACTCACTTAATTTCTTTATTCATTTTTATTTCTTTCTTCTTCTTTCTTTTTGTTGTTTTTGTCTATTTTTGTTGTTACTTTAGTACCTTTGTTTTAAGAGAAAATTTCATTCATATTCTTTCTTGTTTTCCCTGTTAATGGTTCTTAGTGTTGAGAATAAAGCTATTATTATTATTATTATTAGTTTTATCAGTGTTATTGTAAAACTTTCGAATGTGTTTTCGAATAAGACGGCTAAAAATAAAAAATGACATTAGGTAGTGAACTAGAGCTGACAGGATAAAAAATTTTTTGTCGATGTATAGTATATTACCTTCCTTATCAACTATTGATAAAAACAGATCAGCACCAAAACAACACATTTTTTTGTAGACTTGTGTAATCAATAATACAGCAATTGATTTAACTTTGTAAGGAAATGTTTGTTTATATAACAAAAACGGGGTTTATTTATTTAGGTAAAAGCGAGAACAATAACCGATTGACTAACTTAAGCACACATTTCCTTCATTTGTTGATGTGTTTATGTTTTTAGATAAATATTTTTGCCCCATTGTGACGTTCTTGTGGTCTGACTTCTGTGGACTGCTTGGCAGATTTTTAGCTATGAATTCATTCTCGCAGGTAATTATTTAGTTTTTTCTGATGCTTTGTATAATAAGTAAACTGGATGTTAAAACGGAGGTGGGAGTTTTTTGGTAAGTTATCTACCTAACTATGAAGGAAAGCTCGTAGAGTTTAAAAACAAATTGTCTTTTCTATATAACTGCTGTTTACACTAATACACCTACTATAGTCTAGCGTTTCTCGAGTTTTTTTTTATGGGCATGGCACACTCGCTGCAGGGAAATCCCTATTGCGCTACAGGAGCAACGCGTGTGTGTATAAAAGGAATTTACGTTGGTCTTGAATTGCTGTAAATTGTACTCGGTGGGAAACACAATTCCGGGCAAATTATTACACAGCGATAGGGTCCCCCATACAAAAGACTGCTTAAAAAGGGTCGTACGAGAAGGGTGACAAGCTGAACTTCATATGGCCTTAAGTATTAGCGCGACATGTATTCCTAGCATGCACCGCTGTGGGAGAAATTAAGCGAGAATATATCTATCGAACACGTTCCATGAAAATACTTGTAACACGTAAGCTGAAAAGTTTTTGGTCTGACACATAGATGTCGCCCTTTTCAAAAAATCCATATGATTTTTAGGAAGATCCAATCTTCAAACGATTTGTATGAAAATTTCATGACATTTTGACGATTAATTTACAAGTTACAGTGGTTTTAGTGACGTTACTTTGATATTTTCAAAACAATGGAAAAAATCGAATTTCGTGTATTGATTAAATACTGCTTTTTGATGGGAAAAAACCGTTCAAGCAAATCAATGGCTTGATAAGTGTTATGGGGACTCTGCCCCTGGAAAATCACTCATCATTTACTGGTATGCTGAATTTAAACGCGGTCGTACAGACACAAATGATGGTGAACGCTCTGGACGCCTAGGTGGTTATACCGGAAAATATCAAAAAAATCCACAAAATTGTTTTGGATAACCGTAAAGTGAAATTGTGTGAGATAGCTGACACCCTGAAGATATCAAAAGAACGTGTTGGTCATATTTTGTACGGACATTTGGGCATGAGAAAGCTCTGTTCGAAAGGTACCGCGTTTGCTCGCAGTGGACCAAAAACAACAACGTGTTGATGATTTTGAGCGCTGTTTGGACCTGTTTAAGCTCAATAAAAAGGATTTTTTCTTGCGATATGTGACCATGGATGAAACATGGATCCTCCACTACACACCGAAATCAAATCGACAGTCAGCTGAGTGGACACCAGCCGGTGAAAACCGTCCGAAGCGACCAAAGACACAACAGTCGGCTGGGAAGGTTTTGGTATTTTGGATGCGCATGGAATAATTTCCATCGACTATGCTGAGAAGAGAAAAACCATCAATAGCGAATATTATATATAGTTATTGGTGCGTTTAAGTAGAAATCGCAAAAAAACGGCCCCAAATGAACGAGTCAATACTTACGATGGGAAAATTGCATTAATTGAAGATCAAATTGCTTCCTCGTCCACCGAATTTTCCAGATTTGGCCCCAATGACTATTATCTATTCGCAGACCTCAAAAAAATTCTCGCGAGAAAGAGATTTGGTTCCAGTGAAGAAGTCATTTCCGAAACTGAGGCCTATTTTGAAGGCAAAGAAAAATCCTTCTAGAAAAAAGGTATAGAAATGTTAGAAAACCGTTGGACTGATTGTATCGCTCTTGAAGGAGACTATTTGATGAATAAAGTCGAATTTTGAAGAAAGAAAATGTGTTTTAAGTAGCTAGACCAAAAACTTGTCAGCCTACGTGTTAGAATAGACTCAAGGAGCCAACCGTTCTTCGTTGCTCCAAGGAATCAAGTTTGGTGGTCCGTTCTGGGTGTCAAATCAAGCGAACATAGAACAGGGAAGAACCCCGGTACATGGGAGCAGTATTCCATCGTTGCTTTCTAGTTCGAAATGATATTCTCAGCTTTTGAGAAGCTCTTTTGCAACATGTTCATGTCAAGTCATATTTGCTTCAATTTAACGCCCAGCAAATTGGGGGAAGATGCCAAAGGAATGGACTGTCTCGACTTAAATATGTCGGGTTCAGCAACGTTAGCCTTTTTACAAAAAAAAACTGCCACCTGGTTTTTGAAGCGTTAAATTCTACTTGGTTACTGACACCCCAAGATAGAATTTCTTCCAGGTCTTAATTAAGTTGAACGACTTCTTGCTGTTTGTGGATATTTGCATGCATCTGTAAAGTCGATGAACCTATAATCAAATCTACAGATTTGATTATAAGTTCATCGACTGCCACTTATAAAGAAACACGAGAACTGTAAACAAAACTTTCAAACATATCATAAGAGCGTAGCTTAACTAATAATCTGTCAGACTATACACGGTCGTATGCCTTGGATATATCAGGTGCAACCGCTCAAGTTTCTCCAAAGTGTTCAATTGCGTTGTTCCAAACATGTGTTACATAAGTTAGAAGATCTCCTGTTGATCTTTATTTACGAAAGCCATATTGATGGCCGCTGATAATATTGCAATCCTTAACGCCTTAAGTAACAGCAGAGTCGATGAAACATATAAAACTCTTCTTGAATACATACACTACCGTCAGAAAATATTTGCCCACCTAGTTATTTCAGTCCCAAGATAACAAAAAACCCAAATAATCTTCTTTTCTCAATTTTAATGAATGACCTCCTTTGTTTTCAATTATTTACAGTCTAGCTATTCATGATGATCCAGGATTCCGCATTCTGTCCAGTAGTTTCTTCAGAGTTTCTTCGGTTATTTCAACCCATTCTGCTTGTAAAAGTTCCCACGAGTGATTTTCTGATGTTGGATTGAGTTTTCGAACACACCTGTCCAAATGGTCCCATGGTCAAATAGTTGAAGTCGGGTGATTGTGGAGGCTAAGTCATCACATGCAGGACGTCATCGGATTTCCATTGGTCAAAAAGTTCTCTAATTTGTTTAGCAGAATGTTTAGGGTCGTTATCATGCTGAAAAATAAATTTCCCCTGAAAAACATCTCTTCCAGAAGGAAGCATTTGAGTTAGCAGAATTTCTTGATACTGTTATTTTCGCATCCTAACCTAAAGATTTTTCCCACTTTACCATTGCCAAAACAACCCTAAATCATTACTGAACTTCCACCATGTTTTACTGTAGACAACTGACAGGCTTCCAACATCTCTCTCCAGTTGACCGCCGCACGTAAACTCGTCGATTTGAACCGAAAATTTCGAATTTAGATTCGTGGCTCCAAAGGACGGAATTCCATTGTTCTGATGTCCAATTTTCATGTTCTCAGGCCCATTCTAATCGTTTACGTTTATTCACTTGCCTAAGAAGTGGTTTCCTCACTGCAACTCTCACCGTGTAGTTCACCTTCTGCTAACCTGTTCTTCATGGTTGTCACGCTGATGGGGATGGGCCGCTCCAGGTTTACTTGAGTCGTGATTTTTGGTGCGGTTAGACGGCGATTACGTCTGTTGGATATTGTTATAGCTCTGTCTTTAGCGAGAGTTGTTTTTCCAGGCCTTCCTGAACGTTTTTGGTTAGAATTCCATGTCCCGCAGAAATTTTTTTTACGATGTAGTCACCGTTCTCCTTGGCATCCGCATATCATTCGCGATTTGTCGACTCAAGTGACCATATTGATGTCTCGCAATTATCAGAGCCCGATTTTCAACAGAAACTTCTTTCGTTTTTGGCATTTTCACAAAACAATTGAGCCTGTATCAGTGACAAAGTGCTGTTTGCAAATGGTTAATTTCAAAAGGGCGATGGTATTTATGGCATAATTTTTATTATAAAATGTCACTAGGAATTTCCATAATCCCTAAAAACTTAAAATGAGTTCTTACTTCAACTGAAATTCTCAGAAATCGCCTCAAAACGATTATCATGCAAAACTTGGAAATTTGTTCTAAATGGTTTTTAATTTGTTATTTCACCAAAAAGGCTTATCTAAACAATTTTATGATGGACACTTGTTAGGAACAATTAAATTTTCCTAATATAATAAAAGGGTTTAATTAAGTATTAAATTTTGGCAGTTACTTTGAAATTTGTAGGTGGGCAAATACTTTCTAACGGTAGTGTATATAAAAATGCCACTTCACAAATAATGCTTGAAGAAAAAACAAATAAAATCAAATTTAAAAGAGGAATTAGACGAGGCGACTCGATATCCCCAAAGCTGTTCACGTTGACCTTAGAAGACATATTCAAATCGTTAAAGTGGGAATATAAAGGACTACTAATGGACGGTGAACAATTAAATCACTTAAGGTTCACTTTGATCGCTAACACAAAAGAAAAATTACAAGAAATGCTGATAGAATTATAAACAAGTCTTGAGAAATAGGTCTAAAAATAAACGTCACCAAAACCAAATATTTGAACAATGAAACTGAAGATAACAGCCAGGAACTGTTAATAGAAGGTGAAAGAACAGGAAAAGTACAAACATTCATATATTTAGGACACAAAATCGTAATATCAAAAAAGGGCTGACTTAGATAGAAGAGTCTCGTTAGCTCTGTCTGCATTCGGAAGATTACAATCTACTTTTAAATTGGACATCCCAAATACAATAAACACCAGAGTATTCGATCAATATGTACTGCCGGTATTAACATATGGCACTGAAATGTGGGCTTTAAACAAAATATAATAAATAAACTCCAAGTAACCCAAAGAGAAATGTAGAGGAGAATGCTAAATATTCGACTCTAAGATCGTATTGCTAACATAGAGATTCGAAGAAGATGAAAAGGTGACCGATATACTACAACAAATAAGTATGTTAAGGTGGAATTGGGCAGGGAAAATCGCAAGGATGAATGATAACAGATGGACATGCTGGATAGTTGAATGGAAGCCTAGAGAACACAAAAGATGCAGAGAATAGACCATTGACAACATGGACGAACGACATAAAGAGATTAGCGGGACACGATTGGATGCAAAAAGCAAACAACAAAGCCAACAAGGAGGCTTGAGGATGGCTTACATCCGACTATGGATGAAAGCCTGCTGGAGCCCGATCTTCTTGATTTGAGGTCTTGAATTGAGTCCCGTTCCATCGAAACTGTTAGACTAAAATTTTACTGCAAAATAAAATAGGCTGTCAGTGCCGTACATCTGGGACATTATTTCAAGAATAATTTTCGGTCTATTTCCAGTTATGAATGACTTTTAATTTATTTTGATCCACTTAAAAGAAATATACTCATATTAACGAATCAATTATTTTTAGCAAAACTGATACAGTGCGAGACAAATATAATTGATACAGTGGTACGTTATCTTTTTATTAGTGTTCCATGTGAAACACTTATAAGATCACTTAGGTCTCTGTCTGTCGAAAGCTGACACAGTAGCTTTCGAACCGACAGAGTGATTGACACAGTCAACGCTTTAAAAGCAGATAGCGCTTTTCGAGGGATCCTTCCTCAGGTATATATAATTAATAGAGTAATAGGTATGCGTACTTAATACAATTCGTTGTATCCTACCATCGTGCTCCGTAACTTCTGGGATAAGTACCATTTGATACCGTTCTCTTGTTTGTCAATACTAGCCTGACTGACGAGCCGTGATACGGCGAAACGCGTCTCAGAATGGATTTGACAGACAAGAGAACAGCTAGTAAACTGCTGAAATATGGACTTTTCTGTCTATTTTCAATTGCTTTACAATAATTATATATACCTGAGGAAGGATCCCTCGAAAAGCGCTACCTGCTTTTAAAGCGTTGACTGTGTCAACAACTTCTGTCGGTCGAAAGCTGCTGTGTCAGCTTTCGATGGAGTAATAGGTATGCGTACTTAATATAATTCATTGTATTCTACCATCGTGCTCCGTTAATTATTAAAACGTATGGAAAATTGCGAACCAAAAACAAGATCAATAATGTTTACAGGCGTCAATAATTTTCGTTTTCAAAAACTGAGATGTTGATTCTTCCATGGCACTATTTGCTTAGATTTTCGAAATTATTTATAATTAATCATAATAATCAACAAAATCCAATTAAAACATAAGGTACTTGTATGTTAATTTTCTCAATTTTCAATCAACTCGGCTTTTTCTAGAAGAAAAAATTCATTCTGTATTTTTTAGTATTCCGTACGGAACACTTATAAGATGACTTCGGCGTCTGTCCGTCTGTCTGTCTGTCACACCCGATTTTCTCCGAAACTATTTTTCATAGAAAGTTGAAATTTGGTAATAATATAGGAATTGATGGCCTCATTAGAGCCATGTAGTTTTGAAAGTTAAATTTTGACTTAAGGGGGTGAAATCGGAAGTGAAAAAAAATTTTTTTTTACTACGTTATCGAGTGTGGTGTCAAATGAAAGCTTGTGAAAACACACGAGTAAAAAATATGTATATAATGTAATGCTTGCGTGAACTTTTCTTTGTATTATTTTTAAAAAATCGCGAAAAATCGCTCTCCATCCGCCTTATCTCGAAAAGTAACTTATTAAAAAATTTTGAAAAAATTCTGGAATATTCTCCACGGGGTGTAGATTGAACGAAAATTATCACGAGTACATTACCTTTAATAATTTATCTGGTATTTTTAAAAAAACAAACAAAAATTTCAAGGTCATCAGTTTTCAGTAAAGATTGGAAACAAACTTTGTTGAAAATTCATTTGGGGTGTGTTTTGGGAATCACTGATCATTTTATTTTAAAAGCAATCAACATACGGAACACTAATTACGCAAGTTCAACTTGCACTTGACTGGTTATTTACTATTGCAGCGACTGTCAGACCGTACTCTCTACCTATTATCATCCGTAACAGTTGTAGTGATGGTTCCTCTGATATGGTTCTGTAACGCACAGCCTAGGAAACACTTACCAGTATTGTTTCCTCATGATTACCAGTATGCCGTCATTTTGGGAATGTTTTCCTTAATGTTTGGATATCTTATGAATGCCGCGATATTGCTGATCCCGAGGTATCTATTTTTGTATTATTTTTACTCTTAACAATTAGTAGTAATTCATAGCATCTTCGGCAAGGTTCGGGACATGTTGGGGTACTAAATCCAGTTCGGTGGAATAGACCCTCCTCTAGTTTCCCGATGTTTTTAACGCATCCAGCAGGTATCTACCCAAAAAATCCTTTATTTCTCTTCTTCTTTTTAGGATATAAAGGCAATGACTCTAAGGCTCGACAAAAAACCGCTACGGTCTGTCGAATATAACCGGTAAGATCGAAGATTCCCGAACTCCACACCAACAAAAACACTGCCTACACGTGTCCACTTAATGATTCCAACTCAGAAACTCCGTTCACTGCGCCTAGTATTATTGTTGAGTCTCCGAGCTAGACCGCGGAGTTTTGTCCCACAATTCACCAACAAACAATCGCAAATGCGCCTTCGGAACTGGACACTGAAAAGAAATGTTTACTCAATGAGATGTGCCCCGAAACTCCATATTTTGCGGTTTTGTTTGAGATGATATAGTCCATTTTGTGTGCGGCCGCCCGCACTTCTCAATGTCCATTTCCGTTGTGTTGGTTTCAAAAAGTTTATTAGCATTTCATATCTGTTGTTTCTATTTGCTAATCCAAATTAGCCGATATTTTATGGGTCTTCGTGTGTCCAATTGTCGAACCTTCGCGTTAAAATCGCCGGTGATTATAACATATTTTGTTTTTTCAAGTTTTATTGCCCTTGATATGTCGTCATACATTTGTTCTGCTTCTTCGTCTTCTGCTTGGCTGGCAGGTCCATATATTTATACTATTTGTGTAGAGTGTATTCTGTTCAATTTGATGGTAATGTATATGATGCGGTTTGATACGGCTTGGTACTTTGTAACTAAGTGTTTCATGTTTTTATTTATCATAAAAGCTACGCCACCAAGGTACTGGTTTGTATCCGACTTGTTTTGGACTACAGGGTGGTTACCTTTTCGTCAGGTAGACGTGTTTCACAGAATCCGATAATATGCCACTTGATATCGTTTAGTTCTTGTTCTAGTTTCGATAGATGTTCTTTGGTCCTTAATTTTTTGTTATTATATGTGGCAATGTATAATGGTTTTTATTTATAGTTGTTACCGAATCTTTGCCTCCCCCAGAATCCGTGAGGCTGACTATTGATACAGTATGAGATTCTAAGCTTTGGGCTCTACTCACCTGGGGTAATTTTGGTCTAAAATTCGACATCACTTCATGGTTTCACTAGGAAGATATGACAATTAAAACGCCACGCTTGCCTGTGCGGGTTGGCGAGTCGCAGTATCACAACCTTTATGCTGATTCAGTTCCACCTGTGATTTTCCAATGATTGGCCGGTCCAGGATCATTTCTTCTGCGCCCTTTCATGGTACTAGTGGTTGCTGCTACCCTTCTCTCAGAATGTTTATCAACCTTCCGGTCTAAATCCGTACTATTCTGCGCCAACAGAGTCACCGCTAGTCGGATGTGGCTCTTCACCACGCAGTACGATCTTGGCTGGAGAGAGGCTATATAGTTCGCTTCCTCCAGCCCTGAGGGATTAGGAGGACCAGTGCTCAGTCAGCCAGGTGCAAAGGTGCTACCTCTATCTTTCTTTCTTTCTCTCTCTCTATCTCTCTCTCTCTCACTCTCAACCTCTTACACTTATGAAAATAGCAGGGAAAAATTTGAATTCAAAACTAAATTTTGAGATACGAGAGTATGATAAATACCTCACCTTGATAAAAAAAACATTTTTATGCGTAAAATTTATTCTATTTTTCAACATAATCTCCTTTTAGCAGGATATACTTAGCCAAACGTTTTTCTATCTTTTGTATCCCATCTAAAAAATACGATTTCTTCAACCCTTCAAAATAGGCGTTTGTTTCAGCAATCACCTCATCGTTTGAGCCATTTCTTCATGTTCAGAAATAGTAAATAATCGCTGGGGGCTAAATCTGGCGAATATGGTGAGTGTGGAAGCAATTCGTATTCTAACTCATGGAATTTTGCCATGGCGATGACACAAGCGTACACGCGTGGGTTGTCTTGATGAAAGAGAATTTTTTCTTCGCCGAAATGTGGACGTTTTTCTTTCACAGCATGACTGAAACGATCCAGTAAGTTGGCATAATACTCCCCATTAATCGTTTTGCCCTTTTCAAAGTAATCGACTTGGATAATACCGCGTGCATCCCAAAACACTGTGACCATGACTTTGTTGGCAGATAAAGTCGCCTTGGCCGTCTTTGGCACCGGTTCGCCATGGTAAACCCACTGTTTGGACTGTTCTTTAGTCTTTGGTGTGTTGTGATGAATCTCTGTTTCGTCAACAATGATGAATTGACGCCAAAAGTCCTTCCGATTGCGCTTTAACATCGCAAAACATTCTTTCGAAGTTGACACACGTGCGTGTTTATTACCAATTGTGATCAATCACGGCTCCCATCTTGCGGAAAGCTTTTTCATATCCAAATGGGTTGGTAAAATGTTCTGCACCCGTGCAGTTGAGATGCCCACACTTTTGATAATCTCACGCATTTTCACTCTCCGATATAGCACTATATCGTGGATGTGTTAACCTCATTTGGACAACCTGGACGTTCTTCATCAAAAATGCTTGTACTGCGGCGTTTGAATTAAGCCGTCCAATATTGTATGGTCGATAACGAAGGTACAGAGCCCCCAGAAGCTTTACTGAGTTCCGTTTTTATCTCATGATTCGTTTTCTTTCTTAAAAACAAATAATTTATCACTTCTCGATATTCGGTTTTTTCCATTGATGTAAAAGCACAAAAGTCGTTCTATTTAAATGGCTGCCATTCACAAACTAAATCACGCAGCGACTTAAAAGTTTGACAGGAGTCTTGTGAAATGAAATAGTAGTGGCACCATCTCTGACTGAGACCAGGTACTTATTATACAACCCTCGTACTTAGTTTAATCCAGCCGATTTCTTTTTGAATTTGTTAAGGAAGTGCTGGCTTAACAACTTTACAGATTTTTATTAATTAATAATATTTTTTTTTTTTTAGAAAAACAACCAAGGAAGAATCTGAGATGGCATTCACCCTGATCGGTGTAATATTTGGAATAATAAGTATGGGAACGTCAGTTGTAGGACTATTTATCGTAAATATTTTGTAAATAATTTTTTAAAAAAATTGCAATTTATTTGTATTTATTTATTTATTATTAAATAAATCAAATATGCCGAAAATAGAACAAGATGAGTTTAAAAGAAGGACCGCAAGATTTATCTATGATATCAAGTATATATGTATAAGTACTAACATGCAGTGAAAAGTCCCCAGACTTTCCGAACGATGGCAATACAAACGCTAGTGTCAACTCTCGAAAGAACCTTGTCAAATTTTTATGACAACTGTTTAAATGACGCCACTTTTGATTTTTACAAAACGATGGACCAAAAAGAATTTCGTGTGTTGACTAAAGATTACTTTTTGATGGGCAAAAACTTTTGAATTTATTTTTGGGTCATAGGATTAAAATTACAAATAAACTCATTTTTATGCTGGTAAGTAAAGCGTTAATTTTTATCACAATGACATTTGTTAAAATTGACAAAGATAATTGTAAGTGTATATTTTTTTAATATACGAGGCGCGCTTTTTAAGTAAGTTTTTGCGTGGGTGCGCGCTGAGTACTTGCATCTATTGGCTAAAAACAGACGCCATTACGAAAGTTTTCGTTCGAGTTTATGTTGGTTTGTGCGAGTTTAAGATGCCTCAGAGCATTGAAAATTCCGCGGATTGTGATATAGGCGCAGTAATTCGCTTCTAAATACAGGTCGGATACTTTTCGGACAGACCTCATATATACTTGACTTATGCCTCTATGGGCTCATTCAATGTTTTCATCTTGAAAAGTTGGGATACTTGCAGACGTCCTGTGTAACGGTGTGCAGACAAAACATCGGAAAATCAATCCAAATTAACAATTTCTAATCTAGCCCAGTCGCCAGGGGTTGTGAACTCTCATTAAATGTTAACAGGCTGCATTTTGGCACACAGATAGTTTTTTGGACGTAGAATACGATAAAAAAGTTTGCTAAAGTTTGTGCACGCTAAGCCCACGAAATCTAAAAAAAAATCAAAAATTAAGTTCTTCGGTAATATCTCGACAAATAAAAAAGATATCGAAAAACTATTGGCACCAACTGAAAGAGCGAGAAATTTTACAAAAAATAGTATATACCAGGTGTACAAGTATGAAATGCGGATTTTTTTTCTAAAAAAACATGTTAAATTCCGAAGTATGCTCCATCGCTTGTTATACTTTTTCCCATCTTTCGGGCAATTCGTGAATACTACACCAGTAAAAATCTTCCCCTTTTCCTGCAAACCATTCATCGAGCCATTTTTTCACATCTTCGTACGAACCAAAGCGTTGCTCAGCAAGTGCGTGACCCATCGATGCAAACAAGTAATGATCGGAAGGAGCCAAGTCTGGTGAGTAAGCCGCATGGGGTAGAACTCCCAGCTGAGTGCTTCCAATGTGTCGCGCAAGAAAAAAACGACTTTGTGGTGCCTCTTTCGGTATTCTGGCCTTTTTTCAAGCAGCGAACGATTCAAATCGGTCAATTGTTGTTGGTAATGTTTAGTATTAACTGTTTCCCCAAGTTTTAACAGCTCATAATAAACCACGCCCCTCTGGTCCCACAAAACACAGAGCATCGTCTTTCTGCCAAAGCGATTCGGTCTTGCGGTCGATGTGGATGGTGCGCCCATGATTTTTTGCGCTTGGGATTCTCAAAATAAATTTACTTTTCATCCCCTGTAACTATACGATGCAAAAACGACTTCCTTTTGTACCGAGCGGAGCGAGCAAAATATCACACGTGTTTTTGCGCTTTTCCATTTGCCTGTCGTTCAACTCATGTGGTACCCTTCTACCGGTCTTCTGAATCTCTTCCATCTCTCGTAGCAGATTGGAAACATCTTGTTGACTAACTCCCAATTGCTCGGCGAGTTGTTTTTGTGTTTGCGAATCATCTTCGTCCAACAATACTTGCAATTCGACATCTTCGTATTTTTTTGGCGGTTTTTCACGTTCCTTGTCTATATATCGAAGTCATCACTTTTGAAACGCCGAAACCATCGTTCACACGTATCTTGCGATGGAGCGTGTTCGCCGTAAGCTTCTCGAAGTAATCGGTATGATTCAACAGCAGTTTTTCTTCAAATGAAAACAAAAAATTAATGCTGACCGCGAATGCTCTTTGTTCGGTATAAATTTCGACATATTGAACACAACAACACAACACTATGCACACACTTTTCCAATTTATCACTCGTGCGCGTCTGACACTTGTTGATGACACAACAAAATGGCGCAGTGTCAAATCTTTATAGCACAAACTGCAATGGTGCACCATCTGTTGTCTGAAATCCGCATTTCATACTTGTACACCTGGTAGATTTTTATCCAGATTTTTTTTGTTAACGTGAGAATTTATTAAAAATTCGGACAGGTGATTCAAAAAGGGTAGCGCGCCAAACAGGTTAATTTTAAAGTCTTCGTGCACCACTCGAAAGTTAATCGATATTACTTGTTTTCAGAGTGTAAAAAAAATTAAAAGATAGCTTTTTGAAGAGGAGACTTTCAGCTTTCCGATGATACTAATAGTTTTTATTTTTATTGCTTTATAATTTGTAAAACTAAAAACGAAATTTCTGTTTGCATGATTGGAAATAAGTAAATTACAAATATTTAATAAAATATAGCATTGAAAAAAATCCTTGTGCATATATCATTATTAAGGACACCCAAATATGCAAAGCGCATATATTGCATATTTTGCATATTATATGCATTTTTCTAAATATTTGCATAAATGCTTTGAAAATAGCATATACGTGCATATTTGAAGGAATTTATAATAATGTAGGTCTTTGGCAGGCGTTTTCATTCATTTTTCGGAATAAGGGTCAATGTTTAGGCCGCCGCCGCCGCGCCGGTGGTTTTCTCCAAATAAATTTTATAATTTTATGGTCAGTAAAAACCAGTCAGTAAACCCCAGACGGCCATCAGAGCATACTTTTATTATTAATTTATTAGATGTCATTTTTGGTTGCGCTTGTAAAGTGGTTACGACGATTTGTGCCTTTTATCTTGCGAGTCGTATTTTACTACAGTGAAATGCCCAAAGCCAGTAGTGTGTCAGTGTGGATTAAACCATACAAAGAACTAAGAATAGATATGGGAAAAATCTACTGTTCTGCATGTGTTAAAATTGTAAGTATAATTTTTGAATACCTATTGAATATACAGGGTATTTCAATTTTCGTTTAATATTTAAACATAACGAAATTTTTGTCGGGATTTTGTCGTTGATACTATTTTCAATGTTATTTAAGTTATTTTTGTTCCATTTAATGAACAAAATTTCTATTTAACGAAACCACAAAATAGAAATACATACGTAAACGTATGTATTTCTAGGTATTCTAATAAAAAAGGTACAAAGTAGAATTTTAATTTTTGCTGCCCTAAGCACCTAGTTTTCTATTTAACGAATTTCTTCCTTGGGATTTTAATTAAATTTTCTTTTTTTATTGCAGATACCATGCGATAAAAAAGTTTAAATATAGCAACACGTGAAAACTGCTTGCCATATTGCCAAATTGAGTAAGACGAAACCTGAAGATAGGCCATAACACACATTAATGCAATGTTTCCAACCAACGTACAAAAATAAGGAGCTAAATGAACAAGACATCTTTAACCGAGAACTATGCCGTGCAATGATGACATCAAACATTCCGTTATCGAAGCTACGTAATCAAAACTTTACTTCCTTCCTCCAGAAATATTGCAAATTTAATATCCCAGGTGAAACAACAATATGGAGAAACGACGTAGGCTCCTTGTATTCACAGGTAATTGAGGAAATTAAAGGTAAAATTGGCAACGAACATTTTTACATACGTATTGATGAAACCACCGATTCAAGAGGACGGTATATTGCGCATTTGTTGATTGGAGTTCTTAGCGACGTTTTTTTGCCAAAATCTTATCTGATTGCTTTCAAACAGTTAGAAAAAAACAAATGCATTGACAGTGGCCAGATTTGTTCAAGAGGAACTATCGAAGTTTTTTCTTCCTACGGCTGTTCCAGGAGGTAATTTTTTGCTTATTTTGTCAGATGCAGCACCGTACATGATAAAGGCCGGGCAAAATTTGAAAACTTTTTATCTAAACTTAATACATGTAACATGTCTCGCTCGTGCTTTAAATAGGGTTGCTGAGGAAATTGGGAATCATTTTCCGCTTGTGAATAGCTTAATTTCTAACATGAAGAAAATCTTCCTTAAAGCGCCTTTAAGGATTCAGTTCTACAAAGAAAAACTACCAAACACTCCTCTTCCACCTCAGCCTGTTATTACAAGATGGGGCACTTGGTTGGAAGCAACATTTTTTTATTGCGACAACTTCTGTCAACTAGATGGTCTAATTGCGGAATTATCAGACGAATCTTCCAATCCCTTACAGAACTTAGACGATTATTCAAAAACAAGGAGATAAAACAACAACTTTCCTTTCTTAAAACAAATTATAGCTTTGTTTCTAAAACCATAACTCAAATGGAGGAATCTAATTTGCCATTAACCCGAAATGTTCAAATAATAAAACAATGTGAGGTCGCTTTTGAATATGTCGCAGGTAAATTTGGGAGCAAAATTTTTCAAAAATTTCGGAATGTTATGGAAAAAAAAATAGTGGGTTTCAATTTGTCAGCCAAGTAGCTAATGTTTTAGAGGGGGATTTTCCTGATTCCATTGATTTAGATCCTATGCTATTAAATAATTTTAAAAACGCCCCTATTACATCAGTCGATGTGGGAAGGCGTTTCTCATTTTAAAAATTTTTATACAACGATAGAAGACAAAACTTTTTAATGGAGAATTTTAAGAAACATTTAGCAGTTTATTGTTTTTATAACTAACGGCGACCCTGTCTTTTGCAATATTTGCATTTTTCCGCTTACTTAGTTGCATCGCCCTGTATGTATCAAATTTAAAATGTATGTTTTATTATGCTGTTTACTACGTATATAATATTTTTATAATATGTACCTACATTAATATTATTTGTTCATGTAAAGTAATAAAATACATTATTATTTATATTTATTTTTTACTTTGTATAATATTATATTTAGATTTAGATTTAGTTCATTCGCCCTGTATGTTGAAAATATAAGAATAATTAAAAATACCCACATCGTCTGTGTTATTTAAAAATTGAGTTTTAAAATATGAAAATTTGCCTGCTGTAGTACGCCGCCCGCAATTTTACATTCAAAGCAGTAGGAAATGGTCAAAAAAAGTCGGACAATTTTTTTTTAGTTACAGTTAAAAGTATATTTGATATTAGAAAGTCATTAAAAACTTTAAAAAGACTTTCTCTGTTTTTGTAATTTTGCTCTTAAAAAGGTGTTCATAATAAACGTAGTTTTTGCTTATTATTAATCATACAACTTAAACTTAAAATAAAAAAAATATTTAAAGGTGGGAAATAAAAGATAAAAGTCTAATCTTTAAGTACAAAGTATTTAAATTTTAATTAAACATGTTTTCTTTGTACCTAGAAGGTACAAAGAAAACAGTTATTTAAAACGTAAAAATTCTAAATTACTCGAAGAAATTAAATGTATTACGTACTGGATCAGCCATTTTGAATTTTTCAAATCTGTCATCGGATTTTTAATTGGCACCCCGAGAAGCCCTTTAAAGCCAATTTCAAAATTTTTAGCGGTATACAGAAACGTTAATTTAACCATTAATGAGGTTGGAAGCATGATTCCGACTACAACTGAAGGGGTTAAAACAGCCATTTTATTTTAAATAATTTTTTTTAAATTGCAGTGAAAACTAAAAAAATAATCCATATACTATTTTTTGTAAAATTTCCCATTCTTTCAGGTGGTGCTATTAGTTTGTAGATATCTTTTTTATTTTTAGAGATATTTGTGAAAAACCGAATTTTTCATTTTATTTTCGATTTTGTAGGCTTAGCTTTAGAGTATCCTGTTAACATTTAATGAGAGCTTTTTGTCAAAATTTGCCTCTGACGACTAGGCTAATATGAAAATGTTCAAAAGAATAAAACCATCGGTAATGCAATCTACGTATTTTTCAAAATAAAAGGCAAGAACTTTGAACCTCTCTACATCTCTTATCGTTTTTTTTTATGATGACTTGAGAATTACGAAAAATCAACTGAAATTACAAAGATCGCTACATTTTTAAAAGTTTGTTATCAACACATTAGAAAAATACTTCTAGTCAAAGTAGTCAGCTGAGATAAAAATACAAGGATTAAAGAAATACCATTTTTAAAAAGGAAACAGACGTATTGTAGCCAAGCTTAAAAAGAATACTACAATTACATGTATTTGGGCATGTTACGTAGGTACATTCTACTCAGCAAGTATCACTACTACACCAAACACTTTATTTTTGCACTCGACGCCCGTTTCGCTAACCATGTTAGCTTCATCAGGAGCAATGATTGATTAAAGCTAAACTAGAAATCTATCCTATTTATATTTAGCCTAATACCTAAATTGCTCAGGAGGAACTAATATCATAGGCGAGATCTAGTTCTCAATGAAGGTGAAATCTTAATTTCTTTTGATGTGAGTTCTTTGTTTCCAATATCTACAAGAATTACTTAGGAAGAATGACTTTGAGGACGAAATTATTCATGAATATTTAACATTATCTAAACTTTATATGGAACAAAATTATTTTCAATATAACAGTCAATTTTATGTTCAGAAAGAAGGAACAACTATGGGTAATTGCTTATCACCTTTCATAGCCAATTTATTCATGAGTAAGTTTGAAACCAAAGCCAGTGAAGAATTTGAGTATTTCCCAAGGGTATGGTATAGGTATGTGGATGATTGATACAAAGAAAGAAAACATAGATGATTTTGTTTCTAAATTAAATAGCCGGTATGATTCCATTAAATTCACTTAGGAAGTTGAGAACAAAGAACAATTGCCTTTTCTAGATATTTTAATTATTAAAAATAATAATAGATTAGAATTTGATATCTATAGGAAGAACACAGTAACAGATAGATATATTCCTAATGATTCATTTCATTGCAAACAACACAAATTAGCCTCATTACATTTTTTAGTTCATCGTTTGGTCACTTTCCCAAGGGTATGGTATAGGTATGTGGATGATATTTTCGCGACCAAATATAGGTGATTATGATTCCATTAAATCTAGTTACGAAATTGAGAACAAAGAACAACTGCCATTTCTAGATATTTTAATTATTAAAAATAATAATAGGTTAGAATTTGATATCTATAGAAAAGATACAGTAACGGACAGCTACATTCCTAATGACTCACTTCATTACAAACAACATAAATTAGCCTCTTTACATTTTTTGGTTCATCGTTTGGTCACTTTTCCTCTGAATAGAGGAAACTTCAATAATAAAAGTAATCGTATTAGGAATATAACTAGAGTTAATGGTTATGGCGATCAGTTAATAAACAAGTTAATAAATAGACATAAGTTCAAGTTAAATATTCAGAATTCCACCTTCCAGGTACAAAGAAAAAATGTTTGCATGCGCGTCGAGTGCAAAAATAAAGTGTTTGGTATAGTGATGATATATACTGAATAGTATCATTGTGCCAAAGATACCGCATTCGTAGTTACTAATTAATAGTTTCATTTTTGTTAGTTCATTATTTTCTGTATTTTTAAGCAAGCTAAGTTCAGACGAGAACTGTAAATTGAGTGACGACGTACCTGCTTGGATTCAGAAGTGTAGTGGAAAGTCCACCTTGGTCGCAAATCTTCCAAAAAACTCGTTTAGTCCTCCTCATGCAATTGTACTTCCATGGGGTGAAATGTTCCGAGAGATGGCAGCACAATCAAAAACCATATGATCTTCAGTTAGTGTCCACTCTCAGAAGATTTGTATAAAATTTTCATGACATGTTATCTATTAGTTTGCAAGTTACAGTTTGAATGACGCTACTTTTGATTTTCGCAAAACGATAGAACAAAAAGTGTGTTGATTTAACATTACTTTTTGATGGGAAAAATACAACCCGAGCCCAAGATTGACTTCAAAAGTGTTAGCGGCACATCTGCTTCATCGAAAGCAACTATATATCGATGGTTTAGTGAATTGAAATGCGATCGTACAAGTACCGATGATGCACCTCGTTCCGAGAGATCAAATGCAGCCTATTGTTCTGAAAGACCACAAAATCAAAGTGAGAGAGATAGCTGACATCGTGAAGTCACAGTAAACATAAAACACCCTAGTGACAGCCCGACTCGGCACTTTTGGGTCTAAGTTTTTTTGCTGGTATGATGCCCGGGAGTTTTTGAAATATTCGAATTCTTTCTTTCAAGAAAAATCCTATTGTGTAGATTAAAAATTAATTTTGCTGATCGAAAGGAAGAGAGAAACGAGAAAATTTTTTTGTCAAGTTCTTATTAAAACAGATATACCGAAAACAGGGAAAAAGGCAAAAAATATAAGGAAAAAATACATTTGGCTTCAATGTTTTTTGCACGTTATTCATTAAATATCTCATTGTTGAATTTATATTTAATTAATATTATAATTAAAAACCATACCACTCTCAAAATAAAAGATGTAAGAATAAAGAGAGGGGCAGAATGTGGAACAGACCATAGACTATTAGTAGCGAATATAAAAGTTCTGGATGGTTGTACTTTAATCAATAATATCGTTAGAAAAAAACTTAGAAACAAGGTAATATACCCAAGTTTTAAGGACAGAAATACCATTAAATGCTTAACCTAATTCGGCAAACCAACGGAAAAACTGGGGAAATTTTTAAATCAAAACAATATCAACATAGCTTACAAGACTAACAATACTATAGGGAAATATCTTAAAAACTACAAACCACAAATCAATAAAGACAATAAATCAGGGGTTTATCAATTAACATGTGGGTCATGTCCTAAAACATACATAGAACAAACTGGACGTACATTTAGACAAAGAATTACAGAACACGAAAAAAGTTTCATCCTTAGAAAATCTAAATCAACATATGCTAATCATCTTTTAACAGAAAATCACACATTTAACAAGAATTTCAAAATTTTACGTGTACATATTCAACAAAAAGGTTTAAAACTAAACCTTCTAGAGAAAATGCAAATAAATCGATTAAGACAGGTACTTTACTCAACGACCAGGTAGATTTAAGCAATTCACCATTATTGAATTTATTCTCCTAATTCCAAATCTGTGTGGATTTT
Organism: Pachyrhynchus sulphureomaculatus; assembly: GCA_019049505.1. Lineage (NCBI taxonomy): Eukaryota > Metazoa > Arthropoda > Insecta > Coleoptera > Curculionidae > Pachyrhynchus > Pachyrhynchus sulphureomaculatus. The sequence goes on along the minus strand of CM032451.1, from coordinate 73,955,043 downwards.
TCAATACTATCAATGTAATTTAATTAGGTGTAATATTATATTTAAGAAATTATATTAAATTGTGAACTTTAAACCTAACTTGACAATGTAAAATGTAGATCTGCAGAAGCTGCATCGACAGCGAAACGCGTCATCGCAATTTAAATAAACCAGTGGAAATTGACTAAAAACAGTCTTTCATTATATAAATATATAAGTACCGCGGTACAAGGCAATAAAACAAACAGGAACAATAGATAAAGAAAACAGAAATATTAATGAGATAACAGAAAAAGCAGACAAAGAAATAAAATACAAAATACACTTACTGCAAGACGAAACGATAAGAGACCTATATAGACGACGATTAGATCAAAAATTAAATGAATTTAACTACGACAACCTTCAACAGATGTATGACCACATAAAAAAATGAATCTATACATGTTCTTATTATATCGACACTAATTTGCTTTGATATTCAGCCTTTCGGTCTATTGTATTCTGTCGATTTTTGATGAGAACGGAACCCGTGCAAAACTTTCCTGATCTTGACCCATCTTGTACTTCTGCCAGTGAAACATGCCTGTTTTAGGTGACGTAAAAAATTTTTTCAACTGATTCACGTAAATTTTACAGTATTTCAGTTACTTGTAAAATAAACCAAATAAACCTTAAACTTGTTAGAGTTTTAGGATTGTTTGGAACATGTACAGTGGCGTCGCTAATAAAGGTCGGTGTTGAGGGCAGTGACGCAACGAAACACGACGAGCAAAATAATAAGGTCCTTTATATTTAAACTATTTGAATATATTTTTGTTTCTCCCTTCTGACCTTCCAGCAACACTATTAAACACACCTACGCCTATGTTCCTTACTTGCATTTTCTGATTTAAATAATAATTATTGTTTTTAGAAACACCAGAGTAGTTGCAAGTGTTTCTTTAGATGACTATCTCCATATATTGCTGGAATGTATATATATATATATATATATATATATATATATATATATATATATATATATATATATATATATATATATAACGCTCGGTTGATCAGTGCTCAGTAGTTAGTAGAACTTCTGCGTCTGCGTAACTCTACAGTTCTAAAAAAATTAAAGTATATATTTAATTTTTTTTCAAAAGAGTCAATTTTTACTGCTGCAGATAATTTAAATTACGTGGAGTATTATGATTTGAAATCACTTTTGTGGTTTTAGCAGTGTGTTGGCAAAATTGAGTTTTATCCAGTTTATGAAACTTTTTAGGAGGGTTTACCAAATAAATAAGTGAAGTGAAGCTGAAATTTCAGAGGGTGAAAATATGGAAGCTATTTTCGAAGAACATGTAGTCACAGGTTGGTTAAGAAGAATTTTATAATTCTTATATATTGGACGATTGCAAAACTTCGTGCTCGATTTTCACAGATGACAGAAGCGTGAACTTTTGTGCTGATGTTTCTTTTATAATCATATTACTAATTGGCAGTTATCTAAATGTGTCATGAGTTAACATAACCCTGAAAAAAAAGTTTATTTTAATTAATTTGTGCGCAAGATTAATATTCAAAATGGAAAATGAAAAGTTACATTTTCGACATGTTATGTTATATGAATTTAAAAAGGGAGTGGGTGTTGGAACTGCAACAATAAATATTCAAGACGTTTATTTAGATCGTGCTTCTTTTTTTAGTTAAAAAGTGCTTTGGTCGATTTCGAAAAGGTGACTTCAGTCTAAACGATAAATTTGGCTCGGGGCGTTTTTCCAGCATTGATAATCCCACGGATTTTCACTGAAGAGATTGCTAAGAGACTAAATGTTGACAATTCGACTGCATTTCGTCATTTAGAGCAACTTGAATACACTTCGAAACTCGATATATGGGTTCCGCATGTTTTGACAGAACGAAACAAACTGAACCGTGTTTCCACAGCCAATGGGTTATATATAACAACATAATAAGAAAAAGAAGCTGGAAGCATGGAAATGAAAAAGCAGAATCTATGGCAAAGGCTGAATTGCATCCAATAAAAGTGTTGCTATGTGTCTGGTGAGATTACAGACGAATAATTTTTTACGAGTTTTTTCCACGTGATCAAACAATAACTGCGGAGAAGTACTGTGAACAACTCACCCAACTCAATGTTGAGATCCAAGCAAAGCCTTCAAATTTTGTTAATCGGAAGGTATCATCTTTTTTACCATGA